>CM074750.1:14570210-14667710 GCA_037367245.1 Phrynocephalus guinanensis
TCCTTCCTGGAAGGCTGACAAGATTCTAAACCCCCTCCTCCTCCCAAAAATCCCCTCGCTGCCAAGTTTTAATTTGACTTATTCTGTTTCTGACAGGGGAGGGTCTTTTTTAAAGAAAAGGTTCCCTTGGCAAGGGCACAAAGGGGCCTCTGCGCCACCCCCAGCCCAGCCCCAAGTAATAGACACAACAGGAAAAGGCCAGAGGGTCGAACCTGGGGCCGGTGGAAGACACCACCCCCCACCCCCATCCCTCCCACCTCCTTCACTTGCTTTTGGGGAGGAGGGGGAGGAGTTCAACACTAAATTTTAATTAAAAAAAACGGGTGGGGGCGAGGGTTGGACAGGATCCCCGGGGGAAACCCCCCCTCCTCAGAGGATGGGGGGAACGTGCAGGAAGTGATGTCATATTATTCTCACCCACCCACACTCTTCCCCATTGGAACCATGACATCACACTATACCTGGCTTTGGGAAAAGGGGGGGAACCATGTGGTTCACTTAAAATAAGGGCACAATTTTCTATTTTTCCTTATAATTAGGGGAACAAATTTCAAAAACATACCAAAACAAAAACCCTAACAACCACAACAACACCCAAAACCAACAAAAAAAAAAAAAACCAAAAAAAAAAAAACACAACAAACACAACAAAAAAAACAACAAAAACAAAACACCCCAAACACCCACAAAACCCAAACCCAAAACACCACAACTCCACACCAAAACACAGCAACAAAACCAAACAAAACATCACCAAACAATACAAAAAAAAACAAAAAAAACAACAAACAAAAACCACCCGCGAAAAACCCAAAAAAACCCCCAATAAACCAAAAAACACAAACACCCCCACAACAACAAACCAACACCCCCCCAAAACAAACCCACAAAACTACAACCAAACACACCAAAAAAACCTCCACAACAACAAAAACCACAACAACCAAAACAAAAACCCAAAAACACCCCCCCCACAAAACAACAAAACAAAAACACACACAAACACAAACCCACAAAAAAAAAACCAACAACCAAACCCAACACAAAACAAACACCCACCCTGTCACACAAAAAAACAAAACCACCACAAACACAAAAACAAAAGCATCCCCCCCCTGAGATTGAAACTATCTACAAACCCAAAACACAAACCCCCCCCCCCACCCACCCCACCCCCCCCACTACCCCCCCCAACACACACAAACCAACACCCACAACAAACCCACCAGACACACAGCATCCCCCACAAAACACCCACACCCCACACCCACACCCCCCCCCCCCCCCATTACCACAATACCCCCCCCCCCACCGACCACACCACCCCCCCCTGGAACCACACACCTACCCACACACCCTAAAATAATAAGGGGAGGAAACGGGCCACAAAATCAACCCAATTGTGTTCTCGACCCCCTTCACCTCACCAGTCCTTTTAAACCAACCACTAAAGACCAACACCTCCCCAGTCACCCAATACAACCCAGTTTCCATACCCTCCCACAGACCAATACTTACACCCACAACCCACAACACCAACGACCCAACCCACCAAAGTTAACCCAACGAAACCTCACTCCGCAAACCACAAGCTTTCACCCAATTTTCCACCCCACTGCAAGAACTCATGTTCCTCCCAACCATTGCCCCCCTGATCTATTCGTTTAAACACCCCAACCCAACCCCACCCCTAACGAAAACCCTCAGCATACAGGTGATTCCTGCTCAACATTCCCACCAAAAACATCTACACTCTTACCCTTGAATAACCCAGAACACCAAAAAGTTAATCCAACAGCTGGTCCCAACACCTTCACCCGAGAGCCCCCCCACAGAAACACACCCCCCCGATTCCCCAAGCTAACTGGAACCATCCCCCATTGCTCTCCGCTCAAAAGAACAGTTCTTACTTATTCCTACGGCCCATCTCACCCGTCTCACTAAATCTTAAGCCATATCTTATTTACAACCCACCACACAGTATATCCCTCCTAATAGTCCAGGGTTAAACTTATTGTATTTCGTGTTTCCCATACAGTAAGAGGGAGAGGTCCGAAGGCTGCGGTGGGTTCACTGTGATCTCCAATTTCACAGGTAGGCGTTGAGATTCTTCCCCGGTTCGGCAGGTGGACAAGCAGAAACAACCCCAAAAACAAAGGACCAAAAATTTTAAAGAGCCGCTTTCCCGCTCGAAGGAAACGAAAACAAGTTACAACTTCTCCACAATGCCAGGAGTTCAACCGAATGAAAATGATCTGGATTTTGATCTATGTTCTTGGCAATTTCTGAATTTCCAACGGCTTCTTCCCCCCCCACCCACCCACCCCAAAACTGGGAGGCAAGCTTCATTCGGGGGGGGGGGCCTACAGATTGAAAAGGGTTGGAACACAGTTCTTGACATTTCCATTGAGGGGTGGGCCCCCAAGCAGACGCCGGTTGGATTCTGGGACTTGTAGTATTGTCTTGTGGCAGCCTCCTACCGTATGTTTGTTGCTTCGGGGGGGGGTTTGGCTGGGCTTGGTTGTCCCACACCAACCCTTTTCGCTTCCTCTTCTCCCCCCCACCTCGAGGCGGGGGCTTCCAGCTAGCACCTCACAATCCGTCACCTTGACGAGCAAGTCTTGCTTGCCAGCACTGTGTGTTTTTTTGTCCTCCTCCCTCCTCCTCGCAGTCTTCCTTTTGAATGCGCGTGGCTTTTTCGTTTTATTTGCAAAAGCCTGAAAGTAGGAAACTGGGTGTGTGTGTGTGGTGTGTGTATTCCCAGATGGAGAGTATGTATTAAACTCGAACGACGACACCATGCATAAATAAGGGTCAGTTTTTAGTTCTTAGTCATTTTTTTTTTAGAAAAAAAGGATGCGAAATGATATTCTACACCGCTTCTGGAACTAACCGGAGACCCAGAAGCTCAGCTTTTCACGAAAGCACAAAAGGGAGCGAGGAAGGGTTTCCCCTGGCCATACACCTCGCCAGAGGAGATGACTTGCTCGCCTGCCTCTTTTCCTTCTCTTTGCAAAAAAACGATCTGCTGTTGTTAGTTTTTTAAAACGAATTAGATCTCCGCCGGGGGGGCCCCCAACAGCACTCCCCCGAGGCTAGGACTCCCAACTACTTCACCCCACGGGGGGTCACTTTACCCCTCCGCCTCCCATTCAACCACACCTTTGCCAACTACCCTCCCTGGAACAATCCAAACTGAAAAACCAACACACCCCCCAGCCCCCTTGCCAAGATACCGGAGTTGTGGGGAGCCCAAGAACCCCGGAGTGGGCTGGAACCCCCCCCCCCC
This sequence comes from Phrynocephalus guinanensis, assembly GCA_037367245.1. Classification (NCBI taxonomy): domain Eukaryota; kingdom Metazoa; phylum Chordata; class Lepidosauria; order Squamata; family Agamidae; genus Phrynocephalus; species Phrynocephalus guinanensis. The sequence continues at coordinate 14,573,500 of CM074750.1, forward strand.
CGGGCCTGGCATAGAGAGAGAGAGAGAGAAGACAGCAGACACAAAAAGTCTTAAGAGGGAGAGAGCCCTGGCCTCTGTGCTCGCTGGATACATCCTCCTCTCCCTTCTAGACGGGCTTTTTATTGCCTACCACGTACCCCTGGGACGTACCCAGATTTATACCTCTTCTGGGCATCAATCGATGACTGGTAGCCCCCACGCTGGAAATGTCGGTGCTTAATAATACTAAATCAGATCGCCCCGGACCCCTCCCGATTCAAACGGGACGGGGGGACTGTTTTATTAAAATTTAAGTCCATTAAATAAAAAGGGAAGGAACCCACAAAAAAGCCAGAGGAGTACGTCGGGGGGGGGACTTCGCTCGAGGCAGTGAGGCGCACCCTCTGCATTTTCGCGTAATCCCCTTTCCTATGCAGACCCACGTACGGCCACTGGGAGGCGCCGTGTTAGTACTTTGCTTTCTGCACCATCCCGGAGGGTTGTCTAGGAGTAGTCGGGCTGGCCGATGCGCATGGGTTGAGACGCGCTCCCTGCCCAGCTACCCCCCCTCTTAGGGACCGGAGACCCCGCCCTTCAGGAGTTTTGCCGTCCTACTTGGTTGGTCCTCGATTGTGGTTTGGACGGTAGCCGCGCCATCCGGACGAGGCGACCCTTGGTCGCTGATAGTCTAAATAGGTAACTCAGAGGGGGCTGCGCGTCCCAAGACAGAGTCACTACTCAACAAACCGTCCGTGGGTTTGGGGTAGCCCTCGCTTTCGAGGCCGGAAAAGGTGAGCACCCCCCCCCGTTGATCGCCCTGAGCCGTCGGGGTTCTTCCCCATCTACACCCGTTCGGGGTCTGTGTTGGTTCGGGTCGAGGGAACTTCGGGTAGGAGGGGTTCGGGATAATATCGGCAGTGTCATGGGGGGAAATAAAGGAGACCCCCCTTTGCTTTTTGAAAAGGCCTGAGGAACGTGCAATTCCCCAGCCCTGTAACACACACATCACACACACACACACACACACACAACACACACACACACACACTCACACACTCACTCCGGGGGACGGATGTGTTTACAACGTCCCGTCTGTGGCCCACAAATGCAAACCAGCTTCAGATGCTTTGGTTGTGGCTTCTTACATAGTTACTGGGGGGGGGGGAGTGGAGGGGAGAGTACTTCTGTTATTTTCTTTATTTATTAAATTAGTTTCAACCCCTCGCTTTCTCTGTCCCTCTTGGAAAGGTGGTGGGGGGCGTCCTTCCGGACGCCCAGGAAGCAAACCCTTTCGGAGAACCATACGGTCCGTTTATAAAGCACGCCCCTCTCTACTTTTTTCCCCCTTCTTCCAGAACGCCGGGGCTTGCCGTCTTCCCTAGAAGGAGGGGAGGTGGGGTTTTGTAGTCTCCACCCCCCTACCCCCACCCCCCCCCATCTGCTTCCCTCCATCCATCCATCTATCTGCTTCCTTCCTAATCTATAATATCTGATCAATCTATCTATCGATCTATCTATCTATCTATCTAATCTATACATTCTATCTATCCCTTCTTTCTTCTCTCTCTCTCATCTCTCAGCTCTTCCTTCCTAATCTCTCTGTCTCTTTCAAACATTCCTTCCTTCCTTCCTTCCTTCCATCCATCCATCCATTCTATGTCGTGCTTGCCTTCCTTTTCTTATCTATCTATCTATCTATCTATCTATCTGTATCTATCTATCTATCTATCTATCTATCTATAGCGATCTAGTCAAGCGAGTATCTATCCATTCCTTATCTCTCTGTCCTATCAAGCAATTTTGCCTTCCGGCCTGCCTTCCGTCCTTCCTTCCTCCTTCCATCCATCCATTCCATCCCACAAGCTATCCATCCATTCATCGTATCCCTTCCTAATCTATCTATCTATCTAGCTATCTATCTATTCTATCTATCTAATCTATTCTATCCCTTCCTAATCTCTTTCTCTGTCTCTATTCTGTTAAGCATGTCCTTCCTTCCCCTTCCATTCCTTCCTTCCTTCCTTCCTTCCTCCTTCCTTCCTTCCTTTCCATCCATCCATCCCTATCCATTCATCTATCCTGTCTTCCTTCCTAATCTATCTATCTTTACCTCTATCTCATCTATCTATCTATCTATCTATGCTATATCTACCCCTATCTATCTATCTATCTATCTATCTATCTATCTCATGGCTTATGTTCCTAATTTTCTTGCTCGCTCTTTCCTCCCTACCCACCCACCAAGTTTTGTGCCCTAAAAAAAGCATGTGGGGGGTGGGGGCAGAGCGGAAGAGGCAGGAAGCCAGAAGGGCAAGGTTGGGGTGGGCTGGGGGCCCAGAAGAAAGAAGGAAAAGACAAGTGATTGAATCTGATCCCAAAATACCTGAGGGTGGGGAAGAGGGTGGGGGAAATAGGGGGAATAAATTTTAAAAATTGGAAAAAGTAGTCTCCTTTGTAGGGGAGACATCTCTTCCTCGTCTGCAGGGAAACTTCAGAAACTTTTAGGAACTTTCTAAAAAGTTTCTCCGGACTTCTCTCTCTCTCTCTCAGTCTCTCTCACCTCTCTCTTTCTCCTCCCCAGGACCCACCCCCCTTTTACACCTGTCTGCTCAGTCCTTCCTTTTCGGGCCGGGAACCCCTTCCTCTTAAGGACTACCCCTCCTCTTTCCCCCCCCCCCCCGCTTAGGGCTTGAGAGGGTGTAACTTTTTCCCCGTCCCCTCCGTCTCCCACCCTCCTGCATTCTTTTTTTCCTCCCCCCTTGGTCGTCTCTCTCGCTTCTCTCTCTCTTTTCTCTCTGTCTGTCTCCCTTATCCCCCCTCTTTCCCCTCCTGGAGGATCCTGAATTCTGCCGGGGCTCCTCTTGCCCCTCCCCTCGAAATCCAAGATCATCCAGCAACCCACTTTCCCCTAAAAAAAAAAGAACCACCCACCACCCACCCCACTCTGGACTCTCTCCCGCGGACCTCTGCGCCGCCAAAAGGTATCTTGCATGGATTTCCCCACCACCCACCCACCCACCTCTCTTTTCTCTCCTTTACACCTTGTTTTCCACCCCATTCCAATGTGGGGGAGTAGAACATGTTTGGGGTGCATTTTGCAGGTTTTTTTTTTCCTAAAAAACTCTGGCTTGGCTGATCAACTTGTAGGGCTTTTTTAAAAATCCTGGCTGGGTTTTTTTCCCCCTTTATGTCTCTCTCTCTCTCTCTCTGTCTCTTTCTCTGTCTCTCTTTTCCCCTCCCTCTGGATTTTTTTCCTTTGTTCAGGTCTGACTTTTTCCTCCCCCCCCCCCCGGGTCTGGTCTCTCTTTATCTCTCTTCTCTCTACCCAACCCACCCCCCCAAAAATGTGGGGGAGGACAATACCCATTGGGGTTGGGAAGCCTTTAAATTTCAATTTTTGTAGGGCTTTTTCAGGGGGCCAGATTTTTTGGGGGGGGGGGCAGCTTGATCTCAGAAACCACCCCCAAACCCCAGGTCCTCCCCCTCCCCATTTTATAAATCAATTTTTTAAAAAGCACCATTGAAACTTTTAAAAACTTTTGGGGTGCCCTCTATCCAGCACCCCCCCCCCCAACCCCATTGCCTCTTTTTTTTTTTGCAGGGGGGGGGAAGCGTTTCGGCTTAGCACGAGTTTGGCTCGCCCCGTTCCAACTCTTTTAAAAAAGCCATTTTTTCCACCTTTCTCTGCTCTTTTTTTTTTAAAGGGGAGAACAATTACTGCGGGGGGGGGGGAATCAAAGCGAGGGCACACCGCCGTAGCAAAGTTGGAAGGGGCATGCAGTTCTTATCCTTGAAGGAGATTTTTTTGGGGGGGGGCGGGGGGGTGGAGAGAGACAGAATAAAAGTTTTAATTTAAAAATATTTTAATGATAGGCTGAGCTGGGTTTTGGAGGGGGGTGGATACCCCTACGTGCAAAGGGGTACCCCAAGATTATTTCTTGGCACTGCCTTTTATCAATGAATTGGAGGGGGGGGGATTCTCTACAAGGCTGACCCACCAACCCCATGGGGTGGGTATGGGTCCCCCCCACCCCTTATTTGCCCCAGCGCTTGTTGGGGAGGGGTTTTTTTGGGGGGGGAGAAAGAGAGAGAGAGAGAGAGAGATGCCCTGTTTCCACTTACCTTGAAAGCATTTGCATGTGTGTGTGTGTGTTTTTTTTTTGGGGGGGGGGTTGCCTGATTCTTCTGGCCGATGCTTCCCCCCTCACCCCAGTTTTCCCGGGGGGGGAGGAGACTTGCTCCTGCTTTTCCTCGGGGGGGGGGTGCGGATTCGGGAAAGCCAGCTTTGCCAAACCCCAAACCAGAAGTGTTCCCCCCCCCCGCCCCACACACACACCTCCAAAGGGAAGTCTGGACGTCTCCTTTGTTCTCTGCATACCCTGTCTTTTTTCTTTTTTTTGGGGGGGGGGGGGGGGGAAGATGCCTGTAAGGAATGCCCTGGGTTGGGATCCCAAACGCTTACATTAGGTATATTTTGGGGTTGCCACCGGCTATATCCGTCCGTCCCCCCCCCTTTCTAGGAGTTGTATATTGTTTATTTGCAATGTGTGTTTTTTGGGGGGGGAGGTGGCTTTCTTTGCAAGGGACAACCCCGTGTGTGTGTGTGTGTGTGTGTGTGTGTGTGTGTGTGTGTGTGTGTGTGTGTGTGTGTGTGTGTGTGTGTGTCACTCTCTTTGCCATCTGCTTTGCTAATTTTTTTTGGGGGGGCGTGTCACATCCTTCCCCTAAATACCCCCACAGGCGAAGAGGGTGGGATATGGGGTTTTTTTTGGGGGGGGGGTTGAACATGGAAAATCGTGACGTGTGTGTACACACACACACACACACCACGCACACCCCTCTCTGCCTGCACCCCCTCCCTCCCCTGCCTTTCTAAATGCTCTCCCCCCCCCCCCCAAAAAAAGTGGTGCTTGCTTTTAGACCCCACAGCTAAGAAACATTACTTTGGAGGGGGGGGAAGGAAGTTTGGAGGACCACCCAGAGAGCCTCCCAAGAGGTCCTTGGACGGACGGGCCGGCGGGCAAGACCGGCTGATGTTCAGTGCCGCGTGGTTTTACTCTTAATTCCTGAGACTTGTTTGGTTGCATCAGGTTATAGGGTTTTTTTAAATATCCCCAAAACCACCCATTTTAAAGGGTGGGGGAGTTATTCTGAATCTGGGTTGCTTGTCATTGGAAAGAGGGCTGGGATATGATTAAAGACTATTATTATTATTATTATTATTATTATTATTATTATTATTATTATTATTATTATCAATATACAAATAAGATTATTATTATTATTATTATTATTATTATTATTATTATTATTATTATTATTATTATTATTATTATCATCCTCATCAATATACAAATAAGATTATTATTATTATTATTATTCCCAATGCTCCGGTTCTAGACGAGAGTTTGGAAAATAACAATAACCAAATGGAACTGTACATGCTCAGAGGCTTTCTTAAGAAGCTGGATTGTTCTAGATTTGTCTCCCTAGGGCCGATCGCCAGCCTCCCCCCCTCTCAGGCCTCTCCAAAAACGGGCTCGGCGGGGATGGAACTACAGCACCCATTGTCCCCTGCTGGCCACAGCCCTGAGAGGCGGGCCGCTCTCCGGAGGCGGCCGCCGTCTTGTCCGCCCAGGAAAAACAACAACAACCAAATAAGGCTCTAGTCCTCATGGTTTTGTCGAAACAGGGGAGGAGGGCCTTTTGAGGATGGACGTCCTGGAATTCCTAATATTCCACCCACCACCCGCGACAGGGAAGATTCGTGTTTTGGTTTTGTTTTTCTGCGTCGGTGCCCGGGTTGGTGCTGGATTCTGGGACTTGTAGTCCACCCCGAAAAGGGGCCGTGCCCCAAACAGAATGCCATTCCGGAGCATTCCGCAAACCCCACCCACCCACCCCCAAAACAAAACGGGGATTCTGGGCGGGGTAGTCCCCCCAAAAAAACCCCACATCGATGGCAGCCATAAGGCACTGGTTGTACCCACCCACCCAGATTTTTTTCGGGGGGGGGGTTCTTCCCTCTTGGGCTTGGCGGGTGGACCCCCCCCCGGCCGCCGCCGCCCCTGCTGGGTCTTCCGATGGGACGCCGTCGCGGTGGACGATGGGTTGGGTGTTTCCGAAAGGCAGCACTGTATTCCCTCTGGGCGGGTTAATCTCTCTTGTTATCGGACCACAGAGCCAGCTTGGGGAACCCCCCCACCCCACCCCCCCTGGGACTCTTTGGGGTCTCAATGTCTCGGGTGACAAGCTTTATTTCGGGGTGTGTGTGTGTGTGTGTGGCCTGCCCTGCCGCCTCCCAAAACCTGCCGCCCGAGGCCCACCGCGCCACCGCTGCGCCTTAAAAATACCTAAGGCTGTAAAATGAGTTTTCCAGCCGAACGTTCGGGACTCCTCCGCTAGATTAATTATTATTTTTTAACCCCCCCCCCTTGGCTTTGAAGCTGCTGTCTCTGTTCTCTTAAGGAAAAGCATGTCCATCGTTTTAAAAAAAGGCGGGTGGCAGCAGCCACGGGCAATTTGGGGGGGGGATGTCCCTATAAATAACCGCTTTTGACAAATCACCCATAAAGAAGCAGGGATGTTTAGATGTCGCGTCTTGGCTGCTGTTTCTGGTTGTCCTGGGTTCCCCCCCACACACACACACACACTGCTTTCCCCCCGAATTCCTTTTTTAAAGAGGGCCGGGAGTGTGGGCTGGTCTGGGGTTAGCCCTTAAAAAAAGAAATTAAAATTAATTCCAGAACAGCAAACATGTCTGGTGGGCCGGCGTTATTCTGTGCCTTTCGCCGACCAGTCCCCCCCCCCCATTTCGTGCGTGTGTGTTTGTGCGCGTTGAGACCATTCCAAAAAAAATCCGAAACATTAAAAAAAAAATAAGAAACACCCTTAAATCTGTGTTTAATCAACTTACATATTGTTTACCGGCCTTTGGAACAAAGTTTTATACGTGACGCGAAACATGGCCGGAGCTTTTTCGCCAGCAGACAAACCAACGAGGAAATTCTAAAAAAAACAAAACAACAAAAAACCTTAAACGTTTGTAAATGTTGCCACTCGTTTTGGCAAAGGAAAACGCCGTTCTCAGACCGGTGCCTCGAGAGGCAAGGCGGTGTAGCGGTTAGAGCCGGCCTGAAGTCTTTGGCGGGTCCCGTGTCGGCTGTTCACTGGGGGGGGGGGCGATCCTCGCCTCCTGGCCTACCTCCGAGGGTGGTTGTGAAAAAGGCAATTTAGAGAGCCCCCCCCCCCGAGCTCCCTGGCAGAAGAAAGAGGGGTTAGAATTAAGAACAAAGAATGACCAGGAGAAAAAAAAATTGGATTTGGCCTCTGATCCAAAGGCAAAGATAGAATAAAACGGTGGGAAGGGTTTACGGGTCGAGACGAGGCCAGACTGACTAAAACATTTGGCAAACGGCCTGCTAGGTTTTATGCAACTTTGGGGGGGGGGAGGTCCTAATCCAGAATGAGGTTTCATGAGAGCTTTAAGTCGGTTCGGGGTGGCCGTCGGGACTCCCCGCCACTGGAACGCAGCCTAACCCCGTTGTGTCTCCGTCTCTCTCTCTCTCTCTCTCAGGGATCGCAAAGCGGGGAGATCGCCCGTCGCCGGACGCTTGGCAGGTTCCTCCCCGGTAGACCCGGCGCCTCGACATCATGGGTCCCCTGTGGCTGGCCCGGTGCCTCCTGCTGGGGTGGACGTCCTTCCTGGCCCTGGCCGGGGCTCAGCCCGAGGGGGGGGACCTCTCCGCCGACCGGTTCGTCAGCTACGAGAACAGGCCCCCTCCCAGCCGGGTGCGGCGGAGAGGCCACGAGAGCCTCCGTGGGTAAGCGGAAGGGTTTTCTCCACCCCCCCCCCAGGCAGCCCAGGGCACGGAGTGTGTTTGGAGGCAAAAAAGGGGTGGGAAGAGGTGGCCAGAGGGAAGATCCATTAGCAAAGGAGATGTTAAGGAGAAGGGGGTGGGTGGTTGGGTGGAAAACACCCCACCTGGTGCCCATTTGCCTTGCGTCGGGTGTTGCATCGGGGGGGGGGGGGGGGGAGACATGGGCGCCTTTGGTCTTCACTAACCCAGAACCTTCCCTCCGTCCATCATCCGCTTCTTTCTTCCTCTCCATCATCAGCTCCTTCCTTTTTCCCTTCCTTCCTTCATTCCATCATCAGCTCCTTCCTTCCTTCCTTCCATTCATCTTCAGCTCCTTCCTTCCTTCGTTTCCTCCATCATCAGCTCTCTACTTCCTTCCTTCCTTCCTTCCTTCCTTCCTTCCTTCATTCATTCATTCCTTCCTTCCTTCCTTCCTTCCTTCCTTCCTTCCTTCGTTCATTCATTCATTCATTCCATCATCAGTTCCTTCCTTCCTTCCTTTCATCCATCATGAGCTCTCTCCTTCTTTCCTTCCATTCATCATCAGCTCCTTCCTTCCTTCCTTCCCTCCGTCATCAGCTCTCTCCTTCCTTCCTTCCTTCCATTTATCATCAGCTCCTTCCTTCCTTCCTTCCTTCCTCCCTCCCTTCCTTCCTTCCTTCATTCCATCATCAGTTCCTTCCTTCCTTCCATTCATCATCAGTTCCTTCCTTCCTTCCTTCCTTCTATTCATCATCAGTTCCTTCCTTCCTTCCTTCCTTCCATTCATCATCAGTTCCTTCCTTCCTCTCCGTCTCTCTCTGGGCCATCTTGCCTCCCTCCGTCCACACTTTTAAGTGTCTTGTTGCCCCCTCCCACCCACCCCTTGGGAACCACAAACCATCCGCCCCTTCCTTCCTCCCCCCCACCCCCTTTGATCCAAAAGCTCCTTTCCTGGAGGACGTGTGAATCCCCCGAAAGGTGCAGAGAGAGAGAGAGAGATCGCACACACACACCCCTCCACACACACACACACACACACTTTCCTGGCTTCCGGGGAAAGGCTTATCTCGGGCCTCCGGAGAGGTCTGGATGTTGTCTGACAGCCCCCCTGATAAGGATGATGAGGAGGGGGGGTCATTGTTTTGAGGTCCACAGCATTTTCAAGGAGAAGCTGAAATATTTCACCCCACTTGGCTTTGTGGAGGAGGTGTGGGGGGGGGGGAGACAGACAGAGTGGCATTACTTGGTTCCCGTCCTCAGGCAGCCAGATTTCTCGGGACAGCCTCCGCCTCTGTCGAACCGAGTCCGGTTCCCTGGATTGTAAGGGGTTAAAAAAAAAAGCCACCCTCTGAGTAGAAATGTAGTTTATTTTCTCGTGGCTTTCCAAACGTCCTCTTTGAAAAAGGGATGCCCCGGGAGTTCCCAGCGGCGGCGTCCAACGTGCGCCCAATTCCTGAGGGTTTCACCCCCCCCCGCCTTTCCCCGGTCCCCGAGGAGCTCTTAAGACAGTGGCATCCAAACTTTGGCCCCTCCAGATGTTTCGGACCGCCACTCCCGCCGTCCTTTGTCACTGGCGAGCTAGGCTTGGAATTCTGGGGGTTGTGGTCCGAAACATCAGGACGGGGGGCAAAGTTGGGGCACCCCCCTGGTCTTAAGAAATAATGAGCAAACGCGATAAGTTACGTCTGCAAAGCTGACAACCCATACGCTCCCGCCCGACGCCGTTGCATGCGGCGGAATTACTCCCGACGCCTAATTGTATTTCTAAACTCGTCAGGGGGAAGGAATTAAAAACCATCGGCCCCCCCAAGGCTGGAACCCGGGAGTCCTGCCTGTTCTCGAGGCCTCAAGAGAGAGAAGGAGGGGGGGGGGGAAACACGGACAGACCTGGAAATAATCTTTTTTTTTGCTCGCTGGAAATAATCTTTTTAATGCCTTCCAAGAACGGCATTAAAAAAAGAGACGGGGGGGGGGGTCCGTTTGCACGATCCAGATGTTCAGGCCACCCGTCGGACATTTCCTCCTCTTCCCCCCCTCCCCCCGAAAAAAAATGTACATAAACACAGCAGCGGATGGAGGGACCACGAGGAAAGCCCGCAGAAGGAGGTCCGTGCCCGGGGCGGCCACGTTGACGCAGGGGGAGCCGACGGTCCAACCGAGGGCAGCTTACGCCGGAGTAAAACTATAATCCTCGGGCGGGAGGATCCCACCTGCCCCCCCCCACGGCCCTAAAAATGTAACTTGTCTCCGAGAAGGGATGTGAGAGGAGAGGCCTCGGTGTGTCTTCTCGGGAGGAGGGACAAAGGCGTCCCTTTGATGCCTGCCGGCAACCGGGAGTTAAAAACGATGTTTTGGATCAGGTCCCGGTTTTCTTTTTTAAGTTCTTGGACGAGTTCCCTGTGGTTCTTCCTTCTTCCGCCGAAAGCCCCCCCCCCAAAAAAAGGATAGCTAGAGCCTGACTCATTTCCAAAGGAGCTCCCTCAACTCCCCCTGCGCACGCTCACGACAACCCTGTGAAGTAGGCCCGGGTTTAAAATAGGGAGAGTTGCCCCCCCCCTCTGCGAGAAACGAGCCCTTGATCCCACCCGGAATTCAGTCCGAACCCCGTAACGGCGATGTCGACGTAGCAAATCGTTCCCGCAGCACCGAATGTCCCGTGGTGCGAATAAATGCACACACACGCTCTCTCTCTCTCTCATGCACGCACACGGGCCGAAAAGACCAGGGTCGAGGCGAGAGACAGTCCCAAACCCCCGTTCAGGGACCGGGGCCGACTCTTTGTGGGTTGCCTTCCAGGCCGAACGTTTGCGGGTCCCGGTTCCACTCCTACTGCTGCCCCGGATGGAAGACCCTCCCGGGCGGAAACCAGTGCATCGTCCGTAAGTATCCGGCCGGGTGCCCAAAGGGGGTTCCCGTCTCTGGAAATGTGGGGCGGCGGTCAGGCGGGGGATTCGAACTCGGGCCCTCGGACGTCCTCGTCGGGGGTTCTGCCCTCTCCACCCCCCCCCACACACACAGCGGTTCTCGGCCTTTGGCGTAAACGGTTTGGCCCAAGCAGCTCCCGACGACGCAGCCGGACAAGCTGCTCCCCTTTCTCCGGGGAGTTTTTCTTTCTGCCGGGCAGGGGAGCATGGGAGTTGTAGTAGGCAAAAAAAAATCAAAACAGCCGACAACCAACAACAACAACACCTCACAAGACATTCCCAAGTTTAGTTTGGGCTTAAAGAGTGTGGTTCTTGGCCCCGGGCGGATGAATTTCACGGGCCTCCTTCCTCCCGTCTTAACCCCCCGGTTTCTCCTTTCCATTTACCCCGCCAGCCATTTGCCGGAGTTCCTGCGGCGACGGGTTCTGTTCGCGGCCGAACATGTGCACTTGCGCCAACGGGCAGCTGTCCCCAAACTGCGGCTCCGGAGGAGGTAGGAACGGATCCGTGCGTTTCCGGGTTGCATTCCCCCCCCTCTCCCGCATTTCCCTTCCATGACATGGCCATGTTTTTCCTGCCGTGCCTTGGGGGGGGGTCCTCCTGGCCGTGTTTGAGAAGCCGGTTTGTTGCCGTTCAACGTCACAGCGTTTCAAGACTTGTTAAATCGAGACCGGTCTTTCAGTTGGTTGAAGCCCTTGGCTGTGTAGTTACAGGACAAAGTTACAGAAATTTGCCAAATGCAGATTGCAGCGAGAATCCCCCCCCCCCGGTTAGCGCAGTCAGACCGTTTTCCTCTCTTAAGGGAGCACTCCTTCCAGCTACGGAATCAGCACCATGCCTTTCTAAAAAAAAAAAAAAAGCCTCATCATTGCCTTTGCAGGGACAAACAGCGACCCCCTTCTGGAAAAGGCGACACACATTTAAAAATTAGTGTGGTCTTAACGCCGGGGGGGGGGGAAACCACAGCCTCGCTCTGGCGAACCAGCAAGGAATTTCGGCCTAATCCCATCCGGCGGGAGGGGAGGGCCGAGCCTGCCCTTCCTTCTGCCCGCCTTCAAGCTGCTTTTTCTTTCCTGCCGCCCCGTATAGCATCTATACGGCCCCCGTCCTATAGGAGGTTTTAAGCCCACCCCCACCCCCCAATTTGTCTCTAACGGAGGCCGCAGATGTTCGTAATCTTCCCAGCAATGCCAGGAATTCCAGCGGGGAGGGAGGGAGGGGGGTGGCCGGCGGGCGGCGGGGGGGGGGAATATCTTACATTCCAGCCGGCCTTCCCACTCAGATATCTCGGAGAGGAAGGGGGGGCCTTTTTAAAAGGGGTCGGCGGAGAAATATAAGATCACCCCATGCCTACCTGCAGAGGGTCTGGCCCCGGGGCGGGGCGGGGGGGGGGTCATTCGTGCCAGAGGTGGGAGAAGCAAGCAAGGGTGTTGGGGTCGGCGGGAGGGGGGGTGGCCTGGCCCCTCTCGGGAGTTTAATGCGCTACCCGGCCAAGCAATTGGTGACGGACCCCTTCCCTTCCACCCTCCGCAAACCCCCAAAATCGGGGGACCCCCCCCCCGAACCCCCATAGAATCCCCTCCCCGAAGCAGGCAGCTCGCAGATTTATGATTATCGTTATTCTTTTTATTTGGAGAGGGAGTTAGGCCCGTCCTCTTGAAACCGATCCGGAGTTTGCACTAGAGGAGACCGGCCGAATGGAGAGTTGTTTTATTTAGAATGTTTTTAACCCGCCTTTCTCCTTCGGGCCCCTTCCTGCCACTCACTCCCACGGGCTGACCGGTTGGCGCTGCCTCGTTAAACCTTCGGCCCTTAACGGTCCGAAGCCCGAGGCCCTCGTGATCCTGAGTAGACCCAACCTTGAGGAAGGCGGGAGCCGGCTGAAGACGCGGCCTTTGTGGCTGCCTGTTGTTGTTGTTGTTTTTTTAGGGGGCTGGCATCCCCTAAAAAAATCAAACTTAAGGTGCTAGTCCTCATGGTAGGGCTGGTTTTTTTTTTTAAATAAAAGGGAACCTGCTCAGACCAGGTGGCTCGGTCTGGTGCCTCCTTGCCTCCAGTCGGGCTTCTGCCTGCACCCTCTTCGAAAGCAACGTCGGGGGTGTCCTGGAGGGGCGATGGGAGTTGTAGTGCCCCCAAAGCGCCGCTTTCCAGGCTCAGGGTCCAGGCAACATTTGATATTCCTCTCCCTCTCTCTCTCTGTCTGTCTCTTTCGTGCGCTCTCTCCGGCTCCGGCTAAATCCACCACCACCCCTCTTCTTGTTCTTCTAGTCCAGTCGTGCGGCGCCCGGTGCATGAACGGAGGAAGCTGCAGCGAGGAAGCGTGCATCTGTCAGAAGGGGTACACGGGAACCTACTGCGGCCAGCGTGAGTATTCCCCCGCCTCCCGCCACCCCACCACCCCCCGGGACCCAGACCAACCCAGGAACGTTTTCTTTTGTAGACCCAGGAACAGGTCTCGGGGTTTGTGTGTGTGTGTCTGTGTTTGTCTGTCTCTCTCTCTCTCTCTCTCTCTCTCTTCCTAATTTCCATTTTTATCCTAAAAATGATGGGTTACTTTGGTGCCCAACTTCCCTCCCCCCCCAATCCCAGTCAATTCCAGAGGGTATAAACCACAAAGCCCATTTATTTTATTTTATTTTATTTTATTTTTATACCGCCCGTCTTCCCGGGGAACTCCGGGCGGTTAACAATAAAGGTTAAAAGAACCAGTAAAACACACAAAGTGACATCCCAAAAATAAAAATTGAAAAGGGGGTGGGGGGGGGAAGATAAGGAGAAAACAAAAAACCATAATGAGTAAAAAAATCATCGGCGAGAGGCGTCAAAAAGAGGGGGGGAAAGAACGAATTACATGAAATAGAAATTTAAGGTCGCCGAATGCCTCCCGAAAAAGCAAGGTTTTAAGTGCTTTTTTGAAGGCCCGTGCCCACCTCCCCTCCCTTCTCGCCATCAGGGGGTCAAAAGCTCCCAAGGGCAAGGAGAAAACAAAAAGGGACACACACACCCCCCTGTAAAAAAAAAACTCCATCCCATTCCTTTCCCCTAGTTTTCCTCAGGGGCTCCTTTGGGGAGAGGTTTGTTCGGTCTCCGTCCGGACCCACCTGACGGATCCTTCTCTTTATTTCCTTTATTATTATTATTATTATTATTATTATTATTATTATTATTATTATTACAGCTGTCTGCGAAACCAGCTGCCAGAACGGAGGCCGGTGCATCGGGCCCAACCGCTGCGCCTGCGTCTACGGCTTCACGGGTCCCCAGTGCGAGAGAGGTAGGTGGGTCCCGCTCCGGAGGGACGTCGCCGGTCGTTCGGCCTGGACAACAGCTCCCCTGGTCCTCGGGCCGAATTTCCCCCCCCCCCAAAAAAAAAATATATATATATATATATATGAGGGATGGGTTCGTTATTTTTTTAAATTTGTGCAGGTTTGGAGGGGTTGGGAAAAGGGGCTGGGGGTAGGAAAGAGAGCTTAACACACCCACACCCACGTCCACCACCCCCACCACCGCTGCTTTTTGGCTTGGGTTCAGCCTGGGAGACGAAACAAGCCCCCCCCCCCAAAAAAAAAAGGAAAAACCCCGGGAGAAACCCAGGGAGCCTCTCAAAGGGATCCGGTTTCAAAGCCCCCTTCTTCCATCAGTGGGGCAGGAGGTGGTGGTTGTGGGGGGGGGGAGGAGAGCACGCCTCCCTCTCGCCCCCTTCCCCAAAACCAGAACCCCCACCACCCCTTTTTGTTCCGACGACGTGTTCTCTTTAGGGAATCCGCTCCCTCGGCCAGCCGAAACCCTCGGGGCCGGGCGGTTCCTCAAAATAGCTCCTTTTAAAAAAAAAAACACGCACCACGGGTCCATCTAGGGCGGTGTGTGCATGCATGCGTCTGTGTGTGTGTGTGTGTGTGTGTGTGTGTGTGTGTGTGTGTGTGTGTGTGTGTGTGTGTGTGTGTGTGTGTGTGTGTGTGTGTTTCCCCCTCTGTCTCTTAACCTCCCCCCCCCAAAAAAAGCAGGATTTCTTGTTACCTTGTTTTAAAATTGTAAACTGCCCAGAGTTCCGTCCGGAAGATGGGTGGTATAAAAATATAATCAATCAATCAATCAATCAATCAATCAGGGGAGAGGCGTTCCTGGGGGCACAGCCAGGCCCAAAACCGTCCCGGGGCGTCCCTGCCAAGGAGGGGTCGGGGGGGGGGGAACGATGCTTCGTTGCTTCCTTTCCGCCCCCCCCCCCTTGGCCGTGGCCTTCCAGAGATCCGTCTTTTTAAAATTTAAATAAAAAGGGTAGGTGGGATCAGGCTTGGACCCCCTTTTTTGACCAAGGGGGGGACACACACCAGACATTCCAACAGCGGAGAGGGCTTGGTGTGAAATAATAATAATAATAATAATAATAATAATAATAATAATAATAATAATAATAATAATAATAATAATAAAGGGGGGGAGAATGGAAAACGCGCTTCTTAGGGAAATCAAAAAGTGAGACGTTCCTCGGGGGTGTGTGTGTTTTTTTTAACGGCTTCCCCCTCCGACAGTGAAATCGGAGCAGTCTCCTTTTTTTCAACAGCACCCCTCCCAAAAAAAAGATGCTGCTTCTAAAATTGTGGGGTGGAAAGCCCCTCTTTGGGAGGGGGAGCTTTTTTCCCTCCGCCTCCCCCCACGCCACCCCTATTTTTGCGCTTCTCTTGAGGACTACAACTCCCATCGTCCCCCGTCCCCCCCCCCCCCCCACGGGCCGGCCGGTTGCGTCCTGTGCCAAGAAGGGGTTGGTCGGAGCCGTCGTCCCGCCCGTTTTCCGACTCGGAAGGAGATTTCCCTTCAGCTCCCCCAACGTTAAACACGAGAGACCCGGCTGCTTCAGGCGGCAGACTTTGGGGGGCGGCGTGGCGGCGGCAGCGGCCACGGCAGGGAGGTGGGAGCAAACGGGGGCGGCCGGTTTTGCTCCGTTGAAATCTGGTGTGTCTCCCCCCCCTAATACCTCCCCGTTTCCCCATCGGAGAACCCCTCGGGAACTCCCCGGCACCTCCTCCGGGGACTACAAGCCCCATCATGCATTCCCGCGGCCACCCCACCCCCCACCCCCCTCGCCGAGCAACGGGGGGGATCCCGGCAGCTCGGAGACACTTCCACCCCAACCCCAACCCCCCCAAAAATAACCCCAAACCAGCCTGAGATCTAGAAACGAAGGCAGTCCAATGAAAGAAAGAAAGTGGGGAGGGTCCCTCGGGCGGCGTTTTTCCCCGGGACGGCCCCGTAGGGAAAAAAGAGAGAGAGAGAGAGAGAGTAGATTAATTCTGGATATCCAGCCGAGCGGATTTGGGGCAGGCGTGGGGCCAAAAAGGGAATTAAAAAAAAATTCTGCCTTGCTCTATGAAAAACCAACTCCACGCCCGCCTGGCCCGGTTGGGTATTTTCTCTTTTTAACTCTTTCTCTCTCTTTTTTTTTATGTCTCCCCCCCCCGCCTCCTTGTCCTACTGACCCGCTTGGAGCCGGCCTCCCTTCCCTTTCCCTTCCCCTCCGTCCCTCCGGCTGCGTCGGGAGAGGGGAAAAAAAAAAAAAACGTCCCGGATTTTGGACGGGAACAACCTCGCGAAATTCTTCTGGACCACCTCTGGGGTGCTAGTCCTCATGGTTCAAAACTGAGGCTGCTTTTTTAAAGGGGTGAAGAAGGGGTGGCCTTACAAGGAGGGGGGGAGAACCATTCCCCACTCCTTATTTTATTTTTTTTATTTATATATTTATTTATTTATCAATTTATATACCGTCCGTCTTCCGGAGGAACTCCGGGCGGTTTAAAACATTAAAAAGCAAGTTTTTTGCAAGTTTTTCAGGAATTGAAACCTTTTCTCAGGAGAGACCGGGGGGGGGTGCTGATCTCGAGGGATCCCCCCCCTGCCCCCCTGGCTCAAGCAGACCCTCCGGATGCTAAACTTCTGCCCCGTTGAGTAAACCGGGATGCTAGTCCTCATGGTTTCCGAGGAAGAGCAGATGGTAGCTGGCAACTTTAGGCCAGAGCGGCCAGGGAGGATTAATAGGAGCTGGGGTGGGATTAATAGGAATTCCCGAGGTTTCCTATTTAGGAAGGGGATGCACCCTTGATTGGGGAACATGAGGGCTAGCACCCCAGGGAGGGGATGCTGTTTTCAATAACCGCACTGCTTCTCCCACCTCGCATGATGGGAACCGGTTTTCAGGAATAGAATTCGGGGTCAGGAGGTGGGGTGGGAGAGTCGGAGTTGCCAAGTTCACCTCCCCACCCCCCGTGGGGGAGGAGGGGGGCCCTCATTAAAACCTTTATAATCGCTTGACCCATTTAAAAAAAATAAAAATAAACCCCCGTCCCGGAGAGGAAACGTGGCCCGCCGCCAGCCAGCCCGCCCGCCCGGCCGGGCCTCTCGTCTCACCCCCCTGGGGGAGAAGGCCAGAGAGACGGCCGGGGTGGCTTGGCCGGGGCTCCTTTCCCATCCTGGAAGCGTAAACCTGGGGGGGGGGGGGCGGCGGCGGGGAATAAAAAAATAATAATTCTATTTTTGGTCTGGGTTTTTCTCCCCCTTCCAAATGCGCTCCCACGCCTTCCGACCGTGTTTCACGCGCCTGGTTTCCATCCATCCCTCCTTCCCTCCCTCTTTCGCCTGCTCCGTCCGGGGGGGGGGTTGTCGTGCGCGCGTTGGGCACGCAACCGGAGACCTTGGTAAGGCTGGGATCAGAGAGAGAGAGAGAGAGAGAGGTCCAATCTGGAGTGAACATAATGTTTTTTTTGGGGTGCTGTAAAGGGTTTTAAAGAAGCCCGCACGTCGGGGGGGGGGGCGGAAAAAACTCCGGGTCCCTCCAACAGATCTCTCGGCCTCGGTCTGTAAAACGATCCCACCCCCTGCGGCCTCGAAAACAGGTCCTTGTCCACCATGGACGGATTTATTTAAAGGGGATTGAAAATAAAACAGCCAACATTATAATGCCGTTATATAAAACAATAGTAAGGCCGCACCTGGAGTATTGTGTACAATTCTGGTCACCGCATCTCAAGAAAGACATAGTGGAACTGGAAAAGGTGCAGAAGAGAGCGACTAAAATGATTCCTGGGCTGGAGGGGACCTCCCTTAGGAGGAAAGGGTAAAACATTGGGGGCTCTTTAGTCTGGAAAAAAGGCGCCTGAGGGGGGATATGATTGAGAAATACAAAATAATGCAGGGTATGAGTAAAGTGGAGAGAGGGAAGCTCTTCTCCCTCTCCCAAAATACCAGAACTAGGAGACATACACTCAAATTGTGGGCTGGGAGAGTAAGAACACACAAAATATTTTTTCACCCAGCGCGTTGTTAGTCTGTGGAACTCCCTGCCACAGGGATGTGGGGATGGCATCTAACCTGGATGCCTTCAAAAGGGAATTGGACAGATTCCTGGAGGAAAAGTCCATCCCAGGTGACAAACCATGATGGAGATGTGTGTCATCTCCAGGCTTAAAACTGGGGTCCTTCAAGGGCCAGATGCAGGGGTGGTGGTGGTACCAGGAGACAGAGATCTAGTCTCATGCGCTCCCGGATGCATCTGGTGGGGCCACTGTGAGATATACAGGAAGCTGGACTCGATGGGCCCTTCTTGGCCTGATCCAGCATGATGGCTCTTCTTAGGTTCTTACGTTCTTATGAAAGGGCCCAGGGCCCGTAGCCGTACCGGGAGAACCTACCTGGTCCTACCCCGCCAGGTGGTTGTGCGTGGAAGCAATAAAAGGGCAGCATTTGGAACTTTTTTTTTTTCAGGGTGGGTGGGTGGGGCTGCCTTTTGCGATCGTTTTCATCTTCGGAGGAGAGCCTCCTGACGGCGGGATTGTCCGAAATAAATTGTGTGTGTGTGTGTGTGAGAGAGAGAGTGAAAAAAACGATGCTCAGCCAGTCCTGGCTCAGGTCCGTCCACTCGGATAAAACATCCCCGCTGTTTCCCTTCTCCAAGGGGGTGGGAAAAGGAGTAATGATTTGTTCGGCTTCCGTGCACGTTTTAATTACCATTTCCCCCCCCCCCATTCCCAGAGTGGGGTGGGTGGGTTTTAGAATCTGACTCTTAACGGAAAAAACGTTTCTCTCTCTCTCTCCCATGAGCTGGGACGTGTCAGGCCAGGATGGTCCGGGGCTCTTTCCAGAGGTCTATTTAAATTATAAATAAATTATAATGTATAATTTCTCTTCTTTGGGGGGGGGAAGCTCCACGTTTCGGCCTCATTGGAGACCTCCCAGCGCGCCATGGTGTTTGGAGGCAAATTTCAGGGAGGCGTTGGCGGGCAGATTCAGGTGACACCCCCCCCCCCCCAAAAAAAACCTCCAGACGCCGGCAGGACCCCCACCCACCCCCCTCGGCTTGGCTTCTCTTTCTCTCCCTCCCTCCAGATTACCGGACAGGCCCTTGCTTCAGCCAGGTCAGCAACCAGATGTGCCAGGGCCAGCTGAGCGGCATCGTTTGCACCAAGACCATGTGCTGCGCCACCATCGGCCGGGCCTGGGGCCACCCTTGCGAGATGTGCCCGGCTCAGCCCCATCCCTGCCGCAGGGGGTTCATCCCCAACATACGCACCGGAGCTTGCCAAGGTGAGGGGGCGCCCGGGGAGCCGGTTCGGCAGGTGGTCAGCTGGGCCTTTTTAACGCTTGGGTGGGTGGGTGGGGTGTGCGTCAAGAAAAACTCTCCCTCCGCCCCGGCCAGATGGAACCTGTTCTCCAAAAAGCCCCCTTTTCCTGAGTCCCCCGAGGGAGAGGGCTCTTCCCCCCCCCCCCTCCGGCCTCTTCCAGAGGGAGGAAACCATCTCTCTCTCTGTCTCTTTCAATCTCTCTCTGTCTCTCTCTCTCTCTCTCTCTCTCTCTCTCTCGCACTCTCTTTCCTCGCACAGACGTGGACGAATGCCAGGCCATCCCGGGACTTTGCCAAGGTGGCCACTGCCTCAACACGGTGGGCTCCTACGAGTGCAAATGCCCAGCCGGTCACCGGCAGAGCGAGATGAGCCATAAATGCGAAGGTGAGAGAGAAAGGAAGGAAGGAAGAAAAGGGACAGAAGGAAGGAAGGAAGGAAGGAAGGAAGGAACTGATGATGGATAGAAGGAAGGAAGGAAGGTGATGATGGATAGAAGGAAGGAAGGAAGGAGCTGATGATGAATGAAAGGAAGGAAGGAAGGAAGGAGCTGATGATGGATAGAAGGAAGGAAGGAAAGGAAGGAAGGAAGGAAGGAGCTGATGATGAATGAAAGGAAGGAAGAAAGGGAAGGAAGGAAGGACAAGAGAAAGAAAGAAAGAAGGAAGGAATCGTATACACAGTGGCTGGCTGGGAAACACCCCACCCTCCAGCTTTTTCTGGGTCATCCGCCCGGCCTCTGCGCTCGCTCGACCCCTGACCCTTCCTAACCTCATGCTCGTTCCCGGACCTTGGTAGATAGTCGGTGTCTGGGATTACGGGCGGGAGCCTTCAAAAGGCAGCCCCAGGAAGTAACTTTGCTGACCCTCCTTCGGGGAAGCCCCCCTCCCTGAAAGGCAGCCACCCTCGCGCCGTCCAGGGGATGGACCCATGCATAAAAGTGTTTGTGTGTGTGTGTGTGTGTGTGTGTGTGTGTGTCTCTCTGTGTGATGGTCTCACCTCCTCCTCGCTTGCGTCCGTCCCGCCGGCCCTTCCTCCCCCCCCCCCAGACGTGGACGAATGCAGCAGCGTCCCCAGCATCTGCGATGGGGGAGAATGCACCAACACCGCCGGCAGCTACGTCTGCGCCTGCCCCCGGGGCTTCCTGACCAGCCCGGACGGATCGCGTTGCGTCGGTGAGTCGCTCGGTGCGAGATGCGGTCACCCTAGGGTCTCTACCTGGCGAGCAGCAGCCTCTTCGGTGAAGGCGTTTCCGACGTGGGATATTTGGGGTGCCCCCCACCAACCCCACTTGCTGAACAAGCCAGAGGGCATCGCTGGAAGAGAGGTAGCCTCTCAGCTCCCGACCTTGATGGACTACCTTTCTACAATCGGGGCGGGGGAGTGTTTTCTTGGTTTTCTCCTCCTCCGAATAGATAGACGCACCTGGTTGGGTTTTTTTTTCTTTTGCATCACTGCCATGGAGGTTGGGGGGGGAGGAAGGAATCCCGGTGGCAGTGAGGATTATGGGGTTTGGAGTCCCTCTGTCCCTGGGCGGGAGGAGGGTGTACAGCCCGGCTTTCCTTCCTCCTGAGCCTGGCTCTGTTCACACACACACACAGACACACACACACACACAGACATACACAAACACTTACCACCCCGGGTGGCCTGGCCCCTGTCTTTTCAAATCAACCCCGTCTCCCGCCAAGGGCTTAATTGCAGGCTTGCAAGGAAAATAAGAAAGGGAAAAGATGATTAAAGATGATTAAAGTCGCCTCGCTGAAAAGAAAAAAAAATAAGAAGAAATCAAAGGGGTTTCCTTGGTGGGCAGTCGCTCTTCCGAAAGTGGTTTGGCTACAGACGTTGCCTGTTTCCCCCTACGCTTTCTTTTTTTGTAAAATTTCTTCGCCCATGCAGGTCTTGGAGGGTGGGAAGCGGAAAAGGTGTCCCCCCCCCTTTGCAGATACAGGTCGGGCCCTTGGGTTTTTCGCCCGAACCCAGCTCCAACTGGGGTGGGGTGGGTGGGTCCCTGCTCCTCTCAGCGGGCAAAATGAAAACCCCAAACCCAACAAGCCACGCCGGGTTGAAAACCACGAGAGAGACGAGCCTCTCCGGCTCGGGCGTCCCCCTGACCTGGGTCCTCTCCTTCTAGACCAGCGGATCGGCACCTGCTTCTCGGCTCTGATCGGCGGGCGTTGCGCAGGCGAGCTGCCCGGCCAGTACACCCGGACCCAGTGTTGCTGCGAATCGGGGCGCTGCTGGGCCATCGGGCAGGTCCCCGAGATGTGCCCCGTCCGAGGCTCCGGTGAGTAACACCCTTCCTCTCCCCGGGGGTGGGGGGTGGGGGTGGGGGGGTGGAATTTGGGGCCAGAGGAGGCGCTCCCATGGACAGGCAAGGCCGGAAAGGGCAGGGGA
This sequence comes from Phrynocephalus guinanensis, assembly GCA_037367245.1. Lineage (NCBI taxonomy): Eukaryota > Metazoa > Chordata > Lepidosauria > Squamata > Agamidae > Phrynocephalus > Phrynocephalus guinanensis. Next base: position 14,595,250 of record CM074750.1, read on the forward strand.
CAGATTTCAGGCGTGGAAAGGGTTTATTATCACAATGTTTCTTAAGCCTCCTGAATTCTCTAAAGCAACGCCTGCATAGGAGGTCCCGCTAGAAATCGGTGTCTCTCCAGCCTTGCTTAGGGTTGGCCAGTCGTGGCTTCCTTCACACGGCTGACCCATCACCCATCCAGCCTTCCTCTCTTCCTCCAAATTTTTTGGCCACGTTCTTCTCTTCTCCAGCATGCCCTACCTTCACTCCCTAACCCTAACCCTAAGCATAAACATAAGCATAAAACCCTAACCCTAAACATAAACTTTGACCTGAACCCTAACCCTAACACCTAACCCTAACCCTTAGCCCTAGCCCTAAACCCTAACCCTAATCCTAATCCTTTCCCTTTCCCTCCCGCCTCCCAAATTTTGGGCCATGTTCTCCTTTTCTCCAGCCTTTCCCCGCTTTTTCAATTTCAGTTCATCTTATATTTTTTTTCCCTCCGGGCCCTGGGATCGAACCCACTTCCCGTTCTCGAGCTGGGAAAGACCATTTGGTTTACCTTTCCTTTCCTTCCCCACCCCCACCCCCCAGACGAATACCGCCGCATGTGCCTGGAGGGCCTGCCCGCCGCCGTCCCGGGTTTCCCCAACCCTTTCCCGGGCGTCCCGGGCTTTGGTCCGAACGGCGTGGGTCCCGGCTTCAGCGGCCCCGGAAGTTTCGGCCCCAACGGAGCCAACGGGCAAGGCGGCATCTCCGGCTTGCCAGGGATGGGCCCGGGCAGCTCCAGCATCGGTAAGCCAAGGAGGGTGTGTGGTGTGTGTTATGTGTGTGTGTGTGTGTGTGTGTGTGTTGGGCACCCGTCACCCCTTTGCCCGTGCCTTCTCTCCCTCCCCGTTTCCAGGGACGGCCACCCTCAACCAGACCATCGACATCTGCAAACACTTCACCAACCTGTGTCTCAACGGGCGCTGCATCCCCACCCCCTCCAGCTACCGCTGCGAGTGCAACATGGGCTACAAGCAGGACGTCCGCGGGGAGTGCATCGGTGAGCGTGGGGGGCGGGGGGCGGGCGGGTTAGGTTTAGGTTTAGGGTTAGGTTTAGGTTTAGGTTTAGGTTTAGGGCAGCCCCTTCCCATAACCCAACCCTTGGAAATCCAGGAGGGCTGCGGATGCCGAAAAGCGTGGATGGAACCAAACTTGCCTTAAACCCCCTTGCTGGTTCCCGCTCGCTCCACCGTCCAAGCCTTAAGAGAAGGGGGGGAGACGAATCCGTTCTGGGTTTTGGCACGAACGTCCCAAGAGGTTTTTTTTTTTTAAAATATTCTCTCTCTCTCTCTTTCGGGGGTTATTCCTCGTTTTGTTTGCAAAGCAGGTTTGGCCCCCCTCGGAGGGCAGGCTCGAACCCGGGGTCAATTTAGGCTCTTCTGAAAGGAAATAAAGGTCTCCCGGGGGTTAGAAACAGGACCCCCCCCAAAAAAATGGGCTTTGTAGAGGAAGAGAGAAGGTTTTGAGGGGACTCCCCTGCCTCTCGCCCCCCCCCTTCCGTGAAGTCCGCGGACCGGACCGGAACAGCGGGCGTTTTCGGAGGACATTCTGCACCATCTTCTAAGCCGGGGGATGATGGGAGGTGTCGTTGGAGGGGGCTTTCCCCCCCGAGCGCTGCCACCCCGCGGCCTTCCACCCACCCACCCGTCCCCTTTTGTGTCCTGCTCTTCCAGACATGGACGAATGCTCCAGCAGCCCCTGCCTCCACGGGGACTGCGTGAACACCCCGGGGTCGTACCACTGCAAGTGTCACGAGGGGTTCCAGAGCACCCCCACCAAGCAAGCCTGCATCGGTGAGTCCGGAGGGAGGGGAGGAAGGGGCACGGGGGGGTGGGGGGCAAAAACACCCCAAATCAAACCCCAATCCTCTTTTCAAGAGAGCTCTTAAGCGAGCGTGCAAGCGTAACAAAACTCCCAAGTGGCAGCCGTACAGCTGGGCGGGGAATTTAAAATAGGCTGAGCATCCGTCTCTCAAACACCGTGTCTAAAATCGCGAGGGTTTTCATCCCGAGAGATTAAACAAAAAAAGGGGGGGTTGGTTTCCTAAACTAAGCGACCGATTAGAATTCAAACTCATTATTTCCAAAAAGGCACGCAAGGTTTTTTAAAAAAAGAGAACGGCGCATAAACTCTCGTGCAAACTCCTTTAAAAAAAAATAAGTCGCTTGGAATCGATTCGAAGGCATGCCGTAAAAGCGCCGTCCCACGTGGCGTCGCGTAAAGGCTTCCCTGAAACCAGCCGCACTTTGGAGATTATTTTTCTCTCCTCCTCCTCCTCCTCTTCCGTGGAACACGACGAGCGGGGACGGAGCGCCCCCGCGGCCGCCTGGGAACCCCGGCACGTTCCCGAGGCCCTCTTGCTTCTCCTCCCTTAGATATCGACGAGTGCATCCTGAACGGAGTGAGGTGCCGGAACGGCCGTTGCGTCAACACCGACGGCAGCTTCCAGTGCATCTGCAACGCCGGTTTCGAAATCACCCCAGACGGCAAGAATTGTGCCGGTAACGACCCTCTCCTGTCTCCCAGAGCGGGCGGGTGGTGTCTGGGCCGGCCAGCTGGCTAGCAGCCGTGGCTCCTGGCCCCGTTGAAGGCTTTCCCCACCCCCCACCCCCACCCCGCCCGCCCGATCTCCTCTGATCCCAAAGAGACCTGGGGTCCAAAATGCCGCCTCCGACGTGGCCCCCGATGGGAGCTGGAACGCCGAAGGTTTGGGAGGAGAGGGGGAAGGTGTCGCAGCCTCCCTCCCCCCCCCCTGCCGCCGCCGCCATAACCTCCCTGGCCCTCTTTCCCCAGATCACGACGAATGCGCCACGACCAACATGTGCTTGAATGGGATGTGCATTAACGAGGACGGCAGCTTCAAGTGCATTTGCAAGCTGGGATTCGTGCTGGCCCCCAACGGACGCTACTGTGTCGGTGGGTACCACCCCTAAACCCCAATTGTTAAACCCTAAATCCTAACCCTAAACCCTGGCACCCCCCCCACCGGGCAGGGTGGCGCCTCTCCACCGGGCGGGGTGGCGCCCCTCCACCAGGCAGGGTGGCACCCCTCCACCAGACGGGGTGGCACCCCACCACCAGGCAGGGTGGCACCCCACCACCAGGCAGGGTGGCACCCCCCACCAGACAGGGTGGCACCCCTCCACCGGGTGGGGTGGCACCCCTCCACCGGGTGGGGTGGCACCCCTCCACCGGGCAGGGACTCCAAGGTTCTCCACTTCAAGCCCCCCCCCATCTCTCTCTTCCTCGGCAGACGTGGACGAGTGTGAGACTCCCGGCATCTGCATGAACGGCTGGTGCATCAACACGGAGGGCTCGTTCCGGTGCGAGTGCCTGGGCGGTCTGGCCATCGGGGTGGACGGCCGGGTCTGCGTGGACACCCACGTCCGCAGCACCTGCTACGGCGGCATCACCTGCTCCCGGCCCTTCCCCGGGGGCCGTCACCAAGTCCGAGTGCTGCTGCGCCAACCCCGACCACGGCTTCGGGGAGCCTTGCCACCCTTGCCCGGCCAAGAACTCTGGTGAGTGTGCGCCCGGGCGGCCGGCCGGGACAAAAACAAACCCAACCCTCTGCATGTGCTCAGAGAGTGGGCGGCGGTGGTGGTAGGTCTGGTGGTCTCTGAGCCGTCCCCGACTCCTCTCTTTCCCCAGCCGAGTTCCAAGCCCTGTGCAGCAGCGGGATCGGGATCACGGCCGACGGGAGAGGTAAGATCCCGGAAATTATCCGGGGCGGGTGGGTGGGGGGTTTCCAGCCTTCGTGGGGGTTCCAGCCGTCGCCTGGAGGTTGCTCATTCCATGTAGAAAAAGCATCCGTCCGGGAAAGTGCAATTTTTGTGTGCGTGGTGTGGATCAGCATCCCCTAGCTTTGTCGAGGAGAAAGGCGGAATAAAAATACTCTAAAATCAATAAATTAATTCAATAGCTGGCCCAGGCCCTGTGGACTGCAGGGAGGCGGCAACAGCGGCGGCGGGGGGGGGGTTGTCCCCCAACCCCCCCCCCAACCTTTTCAGTCCTTGTGCAAAAAAAAAAAACCCGCCAAGCGTCACCATCTCTTGAACACCCTTGGTGGGGATTCGGGGCGGCGTCTCCTGACCCGGGGCTGGAGGAACAGGTGGGGGGGGGAGGCCTAACCCCTGTTTGCCCGTCTTTCCGCCGCAGACATCAACGAGTGCGCCTTGAACCCGGACATCTGCCCCAACGGCATGTGCGAGAACCTGCGGGGAAGCTACCGCTGCGTCTGCAACCTGGGCTACGAGTCGGATGCCACCGGCAAGAGCTGCGTGGGTGAGCGGGGGCGCCGGGAGAAGCCGGAGGGAGCTTGGGAGTGGGGGGGGGCTCCGGGTCTTCATCGGGGCTGGGGTGGGGTCCTTCTCTGCCAACCTGCTGTCTTTTCTCTCCCCCCCAACCCCCCCAAGACGTGGACGAATGCGCCGTCAACCGCCTGTTGTGCGACAACGGCCTGTGCCGAAACACCCCCGGGAGCTACAGCTGCAGCTGCCCGAAAGGTTTCGTCTTCCGGACGGACACGGACACCTGCGAAGGCAAGGCAGGGTCCCTCCTCTGTTCCCCTCCCCGGGAGTTTCTCTTTCTACCCACTCCGTTCTCTTTTTTTTGGGGGGGGGGGAAACCCTCTTCTGTGAGGTTTTTTTTGGGGGGGGGAGTGTTGGTGTACATTCCGTGCCCTCCCGCCTGTCTTAGCCAGCCACCAGCAAAACAAGGCCGGCTTTTTCGCTGTGGGCTGTGTTCCTCAGAAGCCCCGAGAGGCCACGCGTGGGACGGAGAACCCCACCCACCCCACCCCAACACCCACGCACGCTACGTGGGTCGGATAGAAGTCCGGCACGAACGTCTCTCTCTCTCTCTCTCTCTCTCTCTCTCTCTCTCTCTCTCTCTCTCTCTTTTTCCCTTTGCAGATATCAACGAGTGCACCGGCAACCCTTGCGTGAACGGCGTCTGCAGGAACAACGCGGGCTCCTTCGCCTGCGAGTGCTCCCCGGGAAGCAAGCTGGATTCCAGCGGCACCATCTGCGTCGGTAACGATCCCGGCGTCGGGTTTCCCGAAACCCGTCGGGGCAGGGGGAGGGATGTCTCCCCACCCCGTGGAGCTGCAGGCAGCCGGGAGGTGCAAAAGAGGCCACCGCGCGGGTGTCCCACCCAAGCCACACCACCGGCCTCTCCTTTCAGGGTTTACCGTGGCTGGTTCTTGAACAGACGGTCAAGAGCCGTTAGGCCCACAAAAGACCCGCTCCCACGGGAAGGGCACTGCGATTCAGAACGCTTTGCAGATGCACCGCCGCTTCGTTTCTTTTGGGGATCTGGGGTGGACTGAGCTCAGAACGCCTCCGCCTTCTCTCTTTCCCCCCCCCCCAAAAAAAAACTCCAGACAGCATGAAAGGGACCTGTTGGCTGAACATCCAAGATGGGCGTTGCGAAGTGAACATCAACGGGGCCACCCTGAAGTCGGAGTGCTGCGCCACCCTCGGGGCCGCCTGGGGCAGCCCCTGCGAACGCTGCGATATCGGTAAACCGCCAGAGGCCTGGCCGGATGGCCGTTGGGGTTTGGGGTTTGGGGGGGGTGGAGAGGGAAGATGGAGCAGGTCGTCCCAAGGCCTCCATCCCGGGCCCTGCGAGGGCCGTGGGTCTCTCGCGACGCTCTCTCTCTCTCTCTCTCTCTCTCTCCTGTCTTTTCGAAACCCCAGATCCCGCCTGCCCGAGAGGATACGCCAGGATGAAAGGGGTCTCTTGCGAAGGTACGCTGGGCATTTGGGCTGGACGGGGCCGTCGTTCCCCTTCGTTCCTCCTCTTCCGTCCGACCCCGTTCATACAGGGTCCGGAGGGTCGTTTAATCGTCAGCCAACACAAACACCGGAGAAGTGTTTTTCATTGACACCATAGAGACTGTGGGTCAGTCCTCCGATGGCCATTTTAGCGTCATGCTTTTAGTGTAAGGTTTTCGTGATTGTTTTCAGGATTTGTTGATATTGGATGTTTTAACTGCTTTAATTCTTCGACGGTAAGCCCGCCCAGAGACCCTTTGGGTAGTGGGCGGCATAGAAGTTGTAAAAATAAAATAAAAGAAATTAAATAAATAAGAGTCCGCACTGAGGACACACACACACGCACACACACCAACCTAACTTTGCCAACCCCCCCCCTTCGAGACTCAACAAATAACATTTTTGGCAAGGGGGAAAAACCCGCCCGCCCGCTGTCCTCTATCCTGCCCCTCTCTTTCTCTCTCCCCTCAGACGTCAACGAGTGCGAGGTGTTCCTGGGGGTCTGCCCCAACGGCCACTGCGTGAACACGGCCGGCTCCTTCCGCTGCGAGTGTCCGGACGGGTTGACCCTGGACGGCTCCGGCAGGACGTGCGTGGGTGAGGAGAAGGGGAACCACGCGGCGGCGGCGGCGGCGGCGGCGGTGGGGAGAGCTTTGGCCTTCATGGCCAGGCCTCGGTTTCCCATCCGGGGGACTCTCTAGGGACGCCAGGCCCATGTCCCAGCTTCGTCTTGAGCTTCAACCCCCGTCCCGCCCTACTTACTTCTCCCCCCCCCAACAGATGTGCGGCTGGAGCCGTGCTACATGAAGTGGGTGGAAGACGAGTGCGCCGCCCCTCTGCCGGGGAAGTCCCGCATCGACCTGTGCTGCTGCTCCGTCGGGGCCGCCTGGGGCAGCGACTGCGAGGAGTGTCCCAAAGCCGGCACGGCGGAATTCAAAGCCATCTGCCCCCGAGGGCCCGGCTTCGCCAACCGGGGGGACGTCTTATCCGGAAGGCCTTTTTATAAAGGTATCAAGGACGGGGGCTTCTCTCGTTGGGGGGAGGGTGGGGACGCCGGGTTGGGGGGGGGGATCTTCCCCTGCGGACCTCTCAGGAATTCCCCGTTGTGAGTCTGTGGAACTCCCTGCCACGGGAGGTGGTGGCGGCCTCTGGCCTGGATGCCTCCAAATGGGGGATGGGACAGATTCCTGGAGGAAAAGTCCATCATCCCAGGTGACAAACCATGATGGGAGATGTGTATTATCCAGGCTTAAAACGGGGGTCCTTCAAGGGCCAGAGGCAGGGGAGTGGACTATCAGGAGACAGAGATCTGGTCTCGTGCGCTCCCGGACGCATTTGATGGATCCAACTGTGAGATCCAGGAAGCTGGACTAGATGGGCCTTTGGGCCTGATCCAGCAGGGGCTCTTCTTCGGTTCTTAATGTAACCCGCCGGTCGCTTCCGAGGGTGGGCTCGGGGGTCCTTTTAGGACATTTTTGGGTCGGATTTTAAACTATTAAGTCCTTCCGGCTCCCCAGCCAGAGACCTCGGCCCTTAACGTTGCGATTATTGTATTATTTTCGCTTTTCACCGTTCTTTCTTTAAACCCTGCCTTGGTTCCTTTCGGCAGCATCTCGACACCAATGGTTTGGCCCTCCAGATGTTTCGGACCCACCACTCCCACCGTCCTCTGCCATTGGCAACCCGGGCTTGGGATTCTGGGAGTTGTGGTCCCAAAACATCTGGAGGGGGCCAAACTTTGGACACCCCCTGGTCTATGCTTTTTCAATAAACGATACCAGACGTAAGATCCTCGTTCGATACGCAAGGACACAACGAGAAGGTTTTTTTGCTGTTTCCATTTCTTTATCTTTAGTCTTTCGGTGTTTTGTTTCTTCGTAAACCCAGATTCTGTGTTTCTCCTCTTGGAGGGGGGGTGTCTTTTAACCACCCTTAGGGTGCAGCCGGCAGCTGGGCACTTTTTTTGTGTGGATTTGAGGGGGGGGCTTGGGTCCAGGTGTGCTTTCTGGGTGTTGGACTTTGGCATCGATCTCTAAATAAGGTCCGTTTCCCCCCCTCGCCCCCCCCCCGGTCGCCTCCTGCCTCCCCAGACGTGAACGAGTGCAAGGTTTTCTCCGGTCTCTGCACCCACGGCACCTGCCGGAACACCATCGGCAGCTTCCGTTGTCTCTGCGGCAGCGGCTTCGCGGTGGACGCCGAAGAACGGAACTGTACCGGTAAGGGCGCCGACGCCGGCTTCCCGCGAGGGTTGCCCCGTCCCTGACCCGCACAAGGGGCTGTCCCGGCTCAAATCCAGGACGGCTGAGAAGAAACCGGGGAGAAGAAACCACACACTGTTGTGGTATTTTGTGCATTCCACACACACCCACACAAACACCCACACACACAAAAAGAGGCTCATTGCGCACAACTCTTGAAATGCTTTCTATGGGTCCCGGGGCCGGTAGGTCTTTCTGTCCCATTCCGGTTCCCATCCTTCCCAAATGTTGGTTCCGGTGGTTGGGGAAGATGGAGGGTGTAGTCTGATGCATTCAGACACACACACACACGCACACACACAAACACACACACACATCTCCGTCTCATGGGGGTTGCCTACGGGGGTATCCCATCTGTCGGGAGGACTTTGATGGGGGGGGGGGGTTTGCATAGCGGGGGGGGGGTTGGACTGGACGGCCCTCGAGGCCTCTTAACGACTCTTGTGGGTGCTACGCTTCCATTCCCCTTCTATCAGACATCGACGAGTGCCGGATCTCCCCGGACCTCTGCGGCCACGGCACCTGCGTCAACACCCCTGGGAGCTTCGAGTGCGAATGTTACGAGGGCTACGAGAGCGGCTTCATGATGATGAAGAACTGCATGGGTGAGGGAGGAGGCGCCCGGGCAGGAGGAGGAGGCGGGGTGGGGGGGCTGCGGACGCCAAGGCAGGGTGCGTGGAACCAGGGGTTTGGGAGCCGCTGTCCCAGGTCTCCGAGGTGGTTACTGGTGTGTGTGTGTTTGTGTGTGTGTGTGTGTTGTGTGTGTCTCCTGTCTCTTTTCCAGACATTGATGAGTGCGAGCGGGACCCTCTGCTCTGCCGGGGAGGGGCCTGCGTCAACACGGACGGCAGCTTCGAGTGCCTCTGCCCGCCGGGACACGAACTCACGGCCGAAGGGAACGCCTGCGTCGGTGAGCGTCGTCCCCCACCCCCACCCCCCACCCGCCGCCAGGGCTCCTCCTCGTTCTCATCTCGTTCCCCGGAGCACGAGAGGAACTCCTGTCTCATCCGTGCCTTCGGAGCTCTTGTAACGAAGCGACACTTCGAAAGTCACTAAAACAGCTGGAGCGAAACTACGAACCCCCGTCGAGCAGTTAAGGCAGGCACGTCCAAACTTGGGCCCTCCTGATGTTTTGGACCACGACTCCCAGAATTCCAGGCCTGTATTTCCAGTCGCAAAGGACTGGGGGAGTTGTGTTCCAAAACATCTGGAGGGCCGACGTTTGGACATGCCTGAGTTAAGGGCACGAGTTTTCGACGTTCCCAGAGCGAGAGGCAAACGCTGGCGTTGAGAAGGTTTTACTTTTTAAAGAGTGGCTTTCTTGACGTCGGGGTTTCCGCCCTCAGCTCCCTGGAACCCTGGGTAAATCGGATCTTTATTTTTGTTTTTATTTTGCGCCAAGGAGGGCTTGTTGTCGGCGGCGAGTGGGGAAGACCCAGCGTTTGCGCTGTAGACCTCTCCTAAACGTGGAGGTTCCACGAGCCCGGGAGGAGAGACAGCCTCCGGCCTCGTGGCCCTCTTTTCCTTTTCTTTCCTCCGCGCTCCAGATGTCAACGAATGCTCCCTGAGCGACAGCCTCTGCCGCCACGGGCGCTGCGTCAACATCATCGGGACCTACCAGTGCGCCTGCGACTCCGGCTTCCAGACCACCCCGGACCGGCAAGGCTGCGTCGGTGAGTCTTTCCCGGGGGAAACAAAAAGCTCACCCTTTCCCTAAAAGTGACCGGCCAGCCTGGATCAGGCCCTGAATCACAATGGCCAACACCACGCCGGAGACCGACGGGGCGAGCCCGAAAAGCGGGCAGGCGCCTCATTCTCCCCGTTTGCTGCCTCCTGCAGACATCGACGAGTGCGGCATTATGAACGGCGCCTGCGACACCACTGTGCCAACTCGGAAGGCAGCTACCAGTGCAGCTGCAGCCAAGGCTACGCACTCATGCCCGACATGCGCTCCTGCACCGGTGAGCCCCCTACCTCCGAGGACTCCCAGGCCCAGAATCATCTCCTCCCCCCCCCAGCTGTGTGTGTGTGGAAGGGCTGGGCTTGGTCCCGCCTCGCCGGAGTGTCATGCCGCTTCTGAGCAGGGGTGGCCCAAAACCCGGTTTCCGTCCTCATCCACTTTGGCGGGTGGGAGAAAAATGTCAATAAACGTGGCTTTGGAAAACGAGAAATCAGAATTCCGGCCGGTTTGGACACAGACGTGGGAGAGAACCCCAGCTTTACTGGTACAAACGGCGGGGGGGGGGAGGACACACCTTCAGAGGCTTTACGCCGCTTTCTTTGGGAGGGAGGGGGAGGAAAGGCACTTATATTTCTGCCCTCTCCGCCCCCCCTCTGCCCCCCCACCCAGATATCGACGAATGCGAGGACGACGTGGACATATGTGACGGAGGCCAGTGCACCAACATGCCGGGCGAATTTCGGTGCCTCTGTTTTGATGGCTTCATGGCTTCTCTGGACATGAAAATGTGCCTGGGTAAGAGGAAAGGCCGGCCGGGGAGGGTAGGTGCGCGGGGGGGGGGTGATGGTGGACCAGCTTCCTTCCTTCCCCCATCCCCTCCTGCCGCTGTCCGTCTCCTTGAGAAGGACGGAGGCTAGCCGGCGAATTTCCTAGTCCCCCTGGGTCTCCTTATTATTATTTGATATACATACCGCCCCATTAGTGCACGCACTACCCTGGGCAGTTTACAGATGAAAACCTAAAACCTCACAAAATACAATGGTTTAATTATTATTTGTATTAACACAAATATGTCATCCCTAGACCTGCATATTCTGCGCATGGTCAAGCTGCCTCTGACTTATAGCAACCTTAACAGTATTTCCAGAGAATACCCAAAACAGAGCTTATGGGGCACTCCGCTTCCCAGCATCCCCTACCCCACGGGACACGGAGTTTCAATTGCAATGGAAATTCGCCACTTACCTGATCAAGACGGACCCTGCCTATGCGGTGCTACCCGCAGAGAGGGATACGGCTCACATTTTATTTGATTGTGACCTTTATACAGCTCTTAAGACAATCGCACTTATCAAAATTGATGGTCAAAATTGCCCGCTGGAACACAAACTTTCAGCTTGACTTCCTGCTCAACAGTTCCAAGGTGCAGGTTGTCCGCGGGGTTGCTAATTTTGTACGTACAGCTGCCAGGGTAAGATCCACCTTCATAGACCAAACGGGTGTTCCCCGTAGGGGAGATGCTGACACACGAATGAGAAATTTCTAATCTTGCTATTTTAACTGGGTTTTTAACTTTCTTTTTCATTCTCTTTTTTTTTCTCTTCTTCTTCTGTATTTGATATGGCCTGTTGGGCTAATCAATAATTTTGTTGTTTTTGTTGTTGCAATGGAACCGGTTCAGCGACCCCGTGGGGCCTTTCCGCAAGGGCCGCTCGGGGGCCCCCGGGAGGGGACGCCGGGGCCCCCCGATTTTGGAGAGGGTTTTATGGAACACCCTCCTCCTCCTCCTCCTCCTCCTCCTCCTCCTCCTCCTCCTCCAACGGACGCATCCTCCTGTCTTCCTCTCCCCGCAGACGTCAACGAGTGCGACTTGAACCCGAACATCTGCCTGCACGGGGAATGCGAGAACACCAAGGGCTCCTTCATCTGTCACTGCCAGCTGGGCTACTTTGTCAAGAAGGGCACCACCGGCTGCACAGGTGAGGAGGGGAAGCCCTGCCCGACAAGGCTGGGATTCGGGAGAGGTCTCCGTCCCGCCTCGCCGGGCTGGGGAAGCGTAGGAGGCGATGATGGTGGAACACAGGCCTGTCAGGAGGAGATGGAGACGGATCATGAAAAAGCCGCACGGACAAAGCGAGCGGTTTGCCACCCTGTCTCTCTTTCTCTGCTCCTCCTCCTCCCCCCCCCCCCCCCCCCCTGCAGATATCGACGAGTGCGAGATCGGAGCCCACAACTGCGACATGCACGCCTCGTGCGTCAACATCCCCGGAAGCTTCCGTTGCAAGTGCCGGGCGGGCTGGCTGGGCGATGGCCTCAAATGCAACGGTGAGGGAGGGGGGCAGCCTCGTGCAATGGGGGAGGGGGTTAAAAAACACCCTCCCCGGTGCCCTCCTGGGCAGGGTGGGTGGGAGGCGCGTCGGCGTCTCCGCTCCCGGGCGCCTCCCGAACGGCTCGGGTTTTCAAAAGCCGAGAAAAATCACTTTTAGAAGAATCTTAATTCCAAATCCCAGATTTCTGGCAATCCTACGGCGTGATTCTGCTAAGCCATCCCTGCTGGGTCTTTGGGACAACCCCAAAATCCAAGAAGGACTGGTTGTTCTTCCTTTGCTGGTGTCCCCCCCCCCCCGCATTACGAGGGTTTTTAAAAATTATATTAATCAAAGACTGATTAAACGTAATTCTGAGATGTGCCACCACCAGCTCCTCCTCCTCTTCCTCCTTCTTCCAACCCTCTGGCGTCTCCCCAGATCTGGATGAGTGCGCCACCGAGGCCCACAGCTGCAACTTGAACGCCAATTGCCTCAACACCCCGGGCTCGTACCGGTGTGCCTGCCGGGAGGGTTTTAACGGCGACGGCTTCTCCTGCTCAGGTAAGCGCCCTCGGTCGAGAAGAGAGATAGATGGGGGGCGGGGGCAGAAAAAAACAGGGGGTCCAGAGTTGCTGGAGAAAGGCAGGGTAAAAATACTCTTAGATAGATAGATAGATAGATAGATAGATAGATAGATAGATAGATAGATAGATAGATAGATAGATAGATAGATAGATAGATAGATAGATAGATGATAGATAAGGAAGGAAGAGATAGATAGATAGATAGATAGATAGATAGATAGATAGATAGATAGATAGATAGATAGATAGATAAGGAAGGAAGAGATAGATAGATAGATAGATAGATAAGGAAGGAAGAGATAGATAGATAGATAGATAGATAGATAGATAGATAGATAGATAGATAGATAGATAGATAGATAGATAGATAGATAGATAGATAGATGGATAGATAGATAGATAGATAGATAGATAGATAGATAGATAGATAGATAAGGAAGGAAGAGATAGATAGATAGATAGATAGATAAGGAAGGAAGAGATAGATAGATAGATAGATAGATAGATAGATAGATAGATAGATAGATAGATAGATAGATAGATAGATAGATAGATAGATGGATGGATAGATAGATAGATAGATACTTGGACAGCCAGCAAACAGGACGGAAAAAAAGAAAAGGGACAGTGGGAAAACCCGGACCGGATTCGACGCCCTGCTGGCCTGGGAGTCGCCAACTTCCGCTGGTTTTCAAGGCTCCTATGCCGGGCGTGGTGGTGGTGGTGGGGTCTAGTGGCTCCCTGACCCCGGGGTATTGGCCCACACAAGGGCTCGGTGACGCCTCCCTCCGCCTTCCTTAGATGTGGACGAGTGCGCGGACAACGTCAACCTCTGCGAAAACGGGCAGTGCCTCAACGCCCCCGGGGGTTACCGTTGCGAGTGCGAGATGGGCTTCAACCCCACCGAGGACAGCAAAGCTTGCCAAGGTAACGTAGGATTGACTTCGGGGGGAGGGGGGAGGGGGGGAATAATAGATTGTGAGTTTAAAAGCAGAAAAGGGGTCCAGAAGTGTTTCTTTTATTTTAAAGAATTTCCTCCTTGGTTTTCAGACATCGACGAGTGCACTTTCCAGAACATTTGCGTCTTCGGCACCTGCCAGAACCTGCCGGGGATGTTCCGTTGCGTTTGCGACGAAGGCTACGAACTCGACCGGAGCGGCGGCAACTGCACAGGCGAGCGAAAGGCTGGTGGGCGGAGGGGAGGGAAGCGAACACACACACACACACACACCGACTGCTAGAACCGGCCTTCTCGGGCTTCACGACGGCAGAGGCGGGAAGGACCCTGCGGGTCGCCTCCTCCGACACTATCCCTGGCCACGCGAGGAATGGGAAGATTGGCACGGCCTCTCACCACGGTCCCTCCTTCCCTTCCTCCCTCCTTCCCGCTAGACATTAACGAGTGTGCTGACCCCGTCAACTGCATCAACGGGTTGTGCGTCAACACCCCCGGCAGCTACCTGTGCAACTGCCCACAGGATTTCGAGCTCAACCCCACCGGAGTAGGGTGTGTCGGTAAGAGCCATGGGTGGTTTCCCGGGTGGGGGTGGGGGTGGGAGAGAACAGATTGTGTCTTTCCCCCCCCCCCCGCCACCCTCGGGGGCTCCTGTAGCCTGTCCTTCTTTCCTCTTGGCCTACCTCGCAGGGTGGTGGTTAAGGAAAAGTAGCAGGGAAACCACGAGAGCGCTGCAATACACCCCGTTGCCTCCTCTCAAACCAGAGGCAGAGAAGGTGACGGTTTGGATGTCGGCTCCCGGGCGCGCGGGCGGCCCTGCCTCGGGGGATGAGGGGTGTTGTAGTCCACCGGGGAACCGCCCAACGCTCCCGTCGGCCCCGAATCGGAAAGGCGGCGATGCCTCTGGTGTAGGTAGGGTGGCCGGAGTCCCCGGATCTGCTGAGCTCTAGGGTGTTTAAATTCCATTTATTTTTGTGTGTGTGTCCCCCCCTCCCACCCTCTCCGTTTTCCTTCCTCCTCGCTTCCACCACCCCGTCCCAGACACCCGGGTCGGGAACTGCTTCTTGGACACCCAGGACCGGGGCGACGGTGGCATCTCGTGCAGCGCCGAGATCGGCGTGGGGGTGACCCGGGCGTCGTGCTGCTGCTCTCTCGGCCGGGCGTGGGGGAACCCTTGCGAGCTGTGCCCGCCGGCCAACACCAGTGAGTCCCGGGGGGGCGGGAAAATCTCCTCTGGGGGGGGTCCCGAACTCAGACCCTGGGCCGAGGGGATCCTTCCGTGACCTGCTTCCCCCTCCTTGCAGCCGAATACAAAACCCTGTGCCCGGGGGGCGAAGGCTTCCGTCCGAACCCCATCACAGTCATTCTGGAAGGTGAGTGCCACGGAGGCTTAAGATGATGAGGATGATGCAGGCCAAAGGACGGCCCCGCCTTCCCGGCCACGGGAGGGCCCCCAGAACGGTTTTTAAAAAAAAATTAAGGCGATGGGTACTGTTGCGTTGGTTTGGGGAGGAAATCACATCCAGAACTTTGAGGGTGGCGGGAGAAAAAAATCAAGCCCTCCTTGTTGGCGTCCACCCTGTATTTTCCTGGCCAAATGTCGGCCACGGTTGCAGCTGGATCCACAGCGGGAGGGGATGCGCCGTGTTGGAAGGGAGGGTCCCCAGAAGGTCATCTGAACTGACCCGTTCCCTCCCCCACCCCAAGCGGGCTTTGGCGGGAAACCGTGCTGAGTGCCTAAAAGCTCTGCTCCCCCAAAGCCCTCGCCTGAAAGAAAAAAGGGCATAAATCCCCCGTTACGTTGTGGAAAGCTGGGCTCCCAGGGACCCTCCCATCTTCTCCCTTCCTTCCTTCCTTCCTTCCTTCATCTATCATCACCTTCCTTCCTTCCTTCCATCTATCATCACCTTCCTTCCTTCCTTCCTTCCTTCCTTCCTTCCTTCCTTCCTTCCTTCCTTCCTTCCTTCCTTCCTTCCTTCCATCTATCATCACCTTCGTTCCTTCCTTCCTTCCATCTATCATCACCTTCCTTCCTTCCTTCCTTCTTTCCTTCCTTCCTTCCTTCCATCTATCATCACCTTCGTTCCTTCCTTCCTTCCATCTATCATCACCTTCGTTCCTTCCTTCCTTCCTTCCATCTATCATCACCTTCCTTCCTTCCTTCCTTCCTTCCATCTGTCATCACCTTCGTTCCTTCCTTCCTTCCATCTATCATCACCTTCGTTCCTTCCTTCCTTCCTTCCATCTATCATCACCTTCCTTCCTTCCTTCCTTCCTTCCATCTGTCATCACCTTCGTTCCTTCCTTCCTTCCATCTATCATCACCTTCGTTCCTTCCTTCCTTCCTTCCATCTATCATCACCTTCCTTCCTTCCTTCCTTCTTTCCTTCCTTCCTTCCTTCCATCTATCATCACCTTCGTTCCTTCCTTCCTTCCATCTATCATCACCTTCGTTCCTTCCTTCCTTCCATCTATCATCACCTTCCTTCCTTCCTTCCTTCTTTCCTTCCTTCCTTCCTTCCATCTATCATCACCTTCGTTCCTTCCTTCCTTCCATCTATCATCACCTTCTTCCTTCCTTCCTTCTTCCATCTATCATCACCTTCCTTCCTTCCTTCCTTCCTTCCTTCCTTCCTTCCTTCCTTCCTTCCTTCCTTCTTTCCTTCCTTCCTTCCTTCCATCTATCATCACCTTCGTTCCTTCCTTCCTTCCATCTATCATCACCTTCCTTCCTTCCTTCCTTCTTTCCTTCCTTCCTTCCTTCCATCTATCATCACCTTCGTTCCTTCCTTCCTTCCATCTATCATCACCTTCGTTCCTTCCTTCCTTCCTTCCATCTATCATCACCTTCCTTCCTTCCTTCCTTCCTTCCATCTGTCATCACCTTCGTTCCTTCCTTCCTTCCATCTATCATCACCTTCGTTCCTTCCTTCCTTCCTTCCATCTATCATCACCTTCCTTCCTTCCTTCCTTCTTTCCTTCCTTCCTTCCTTCCATCTATCATCACCTTCGTTCCTTCCTTCCTTCCATCTATCATCACCTTCGTTCCTTCCTTCCTTCCATCTATCATCACCTTCCTTCCTTCCTTCCTTCTTTCCTTCCTTCCTTCCTTCCATCTATCATCACCTTCGTTCCTTCCTTCCTTCCATCTATCATCACCTTCGTTCCTTCCTTCCTTCCTTCCATCTATCATCACCTTCCTTCCTTCCTTCCTTCCTTCCATCTATCATCAACTTCCTTCGTTCGTTACATCTATCATCACCTTCCTTCCTTCCTTCCTTTTTTCAATCAATTCCTTCCTTCCTTCCTTCCTTCCTTCCTTCCTTCCTTCCTTCCTTCCTCTCTCTCTCTCTCTCTCTCTCTCTCTTTCTTTCTTTCAGACATTGACGAGTGCCAGGAGCTGCCCGGCCTCTGCCAAGGGGGCAACTGCGTCAACACCTTTGGCAGCTTCCAGTGCGAATGCCCCCTGGGGTACTATCTCAACGAGGACACTCGCATCTGCGAAGGTATCGGGCCGGGGGGGGGGGGGGCACCACCGGGGGGGGGGGGAGGACCCGTTCGGGTGGGTGTGGAAAATCCCAGCTCACCGACTCCCACAAAGGAAGGGTGTGAACTTTTGATCTTCGGGGCCAGGCAGAAAGGAGCCGTTGGCAGGCGGGCCCCCGGGGCCTTGCGGCCTGCACCCCGAAGCGTGCTTTCATTTGGGGTCTCGGCGAGGAGGCCGGGGAAGGAACGTTCGGTTTATTGATAGAACCGGCAGGGAAGGGCCGCCTTGGAAGGGCGGCGGCGTTCCCTTTTTTCTCTCGGCCTCAGGCAGCAGGATCTCTCGGGACGGCGCCTTGCAAGCGGTGCCGCAGGGGCTGCTTTTAGGGTAGCAGAAGGGAAGGAACCGGCCGATCCCGTAAACTCAAAGTTGTCCTTTTTTTCTCGGGGTTCTGGGAAAGGTGTGTGGGGGGGAGCTTCTGGGCCTCCGGCCCTCGGCATCCTGGGTAATTTCTCTTGCCTTCCGCCCCCCCACCACCACCACCACCCATGTTCCCCCACCACCACCCAAACCTCCCCCCCACCTTCTTCCAGACATTGACGAATGCTCGGCCCACATCGGGATCTGCGGTCCGGGGACCTGTTACAACACGCTGGGGAACTACACCTGCGTCTGCCCCCCGGAGTACATGCAAGTCAACGGCGGGAACAATTGCATGGGTACGAAACTAGGGTTCAGCCCCCCACACCCCCCAAAAAAAGAAAATACACCAGTCACTCCCTCCCAGGGGTCCCCATGGATCACCAAGGATCCGGCCGTACGGGGGGGGGGGGGGGAGAAACTCCATCATTGATTCCCCCTCCACACACACACACACACAAAATGTTCTTCCAGTCCCCCCCTGGAATGTTGCTTTACAGTGGTCCCTTGTAGAAAGGAATTAATTCGTTCCAAACGAAATTATGTTAAGCAAATTTTCCTTCATACAAATTTCCCAGAGGAAGGCATTGAAAACGGAGTACATTCCAAAATCGCAACCATTTTTATGTTGTACGGATTCGCCCCATAGGCGATTCTGTCAAGCCAATTTCCTCTGTCTTGGGAATTTTTTATGTGGTACAGATTTTATGTTATCCAAACCGTTTGTGATACGAGGGTCCGCTGTGTTTTTATGCCAAATATAGTCCACCCGTTGAACGGCCCGAACACGAGGGAAATCCTTTCCCCAAGGAGGAAGGCGGGGGGGGGGGGAATGCCCTAAAAATAAAATAAAATAAATCTGTGTGTCTTGGAAGTCCGGGAGGGAGGTTTCCAAATCTGTCCGTTTCTCATTGGGGCCAGTTTGAAAAGCAACATTTTCAGACTATTAGGTTCCAAAAAAAAATAAACTGAGTAACTTCAAATTGCTGTAGTTGGCTCCCTTGCAGGCTGAAGGAGAGATTATGGGTGTTGTAGTCAGAGACGCCAAATAATTAAAATTAAAAGTCGGGTTTCCCAGTTCTGGGTAAGACCAGGTTTTAGCCTGACCCTCTCTCTCTCTCTCTCTCTCTCTCTCTCTCTCTCTCTCTCTCTCTCTCTCTCTCTGTGCCCATGCCTTTCCTCTCCCACAACCGCCCCGGCCTCGCTTCCCTTCCAGACATGAGGAAGAGCCTGTGCTACCGCAACTACAACGACACCTGTGAGAACGAGCTTTCCTTTAACATGACCAAGAAGATGTGTTGCTGCTCGTACAACATTGGGAAGGCCTGGAACAAGCCCTGCGAGCCTTGCCCCACCCCGGCCAGCTGTAAGTGGGAGCCGGGGAGAAATCCTTATCTAGAAGGGGTGCTCCCTCGAGGGGTCGGAAAGGTCCAACTGGAGGGGGGCGGCGGCGGGAACGGCTTCAGGCAAGGAAGCTGGCCTCCTTCCTCCCACCGCAACCCAAGGGTATGTGTGCGTGTGTGTGCCTTTGCTCTCTGCAGCGGAGTACCAGATCCTGTGTGGCAACCAAGCTCCGGGTTTCATCATTGACATCCACACCGGGAAACCAATCGGTAAGGGAATTCTCCTCCCCTCTCCACTCCCAACGCACGCGCCTCGTAAACTGCCCTTCCGTGCCTATCTGTGAACCACACAAACACACGCACGCCTCCCCCCCCCCAGATATCGACGAGTGCAGCGAGATCCCGGCCATCTGCACCAACGGCGTTTGCATCAACCAGATCGGCAGCTTCCGCTGCGAGTGCCCCATCGGCTTCAGCTACAACAACATCCTGCTGATCTGCGAAGGTGACACTCCAGGGTGGGGAGGACCCCTCTCTCGGATGGGGAATCAGGTTTATCTCCTCCCCCACAGCTTTGGGCCACCCCACGCTTTGGGGCAACAGGCCCGCCCACGAGGCGTCGCCTTCCTCCTCCCGCTTGAGGCATGGTTGTGTCGGGAGGAACAGATCATTTCCCCCTCCTTCAGGGAGCACCGTTTCTAACCACGGGCTCGGCGCCTCTCGCCCAGAGAGAGGCTCCTTCGTTTTCCCCCCCCGATCCTCTTAGCCTCTCTCCTCCCCCCCAGATATCGACGAGTGTAGCAGCGGAGAGAATCTTTGCCAGCGCAACGCCGACTGCCTGAACATCCCGGGCAGCTACCGCTGCGAATGCGCCTCCGGGTACAAGCTGTCGCCGAGCGGGGCGTGCGTGGGTAAGGCGGGCTCCCCTTCCCTTTGTGCCTCGTGGACCCGAGGACGGAGGTGGTGGGGGGCGGCTCCCTCTCCCCTAATCGCAGCTGGGGGAACAAGCTCGTAAGGAAACCCCCCCTCCCCGAACTTGGTAGAGCAGGCGTGTCCAAACTTCGGCCCTCCTGATGTTTTGGACCACCACCACTCCCAGCGTTCCAAGCCTGTATTCCCAGCGTCCAAGGACTGGGGGAGTTTGTGGTCCGAAACACTTCAGGCGGGCCGGAGTTTGGAGACGCCCGTGGTAGGGCTCGAGGGACTCTTCCCACGTTTTGCTTCCCTTCCCCTCCCGGAGGCCGGAACGAGTGCCAGGAGATCCCCAACGTATGCAGCCACGGCGACTGCGTGGACACCGAGGGCAGCTACCTCTGCCTCTGCTTCAACGGTTTCAAGGCCACGGGGGACCTGACCATGTGCATGGGTAGGGCGCGGGGGATTCGGGGCGGGCGGGTGGGCGGGCGGGGCCACCTTTCCCCTCTTCCCCTCGGCCTGGGACGCCTCCGGGTGCCCGGGGGCCGAGCGGAGCCTGGCCGGGTTCTCCTCGCCGTTGGGCTCTTGGCGCGAAGGCCCTGACCGACGTCCCCTTTCCCCCCACTTTTCCTCCCCACCCCCCACCCCCTTCCCAGACATTGACGAGTGCGACCGGCAACCCTGCGGCAACGGGACCTGCAAAAACACCGTCGGCTCCTACAACTGCCTGTGTTTTCCGGGCTTTGAGCTGACCCACAACAATGACTGTATCGGTGAGGAAGGCCGGCAGGCGCCGGAAGGAGGAGGAGGAGGAGGGGAGGGGAAGTTATGGATCGATCGATTCGATTCGATTTCTATCCCGCAACCGTCTAGCGAAAAAAGCTACTCTGGGCGGTTTACCAACAGATACGAAATGTAAAACAACAGATCAAACTACTTAAAATAAAAAAATAACCAAATAATCAGATCGTAACAATAAAAGGGACAAATAAACAAATAAGCACAAATACAAAAAAAAATCAAAATGCTTTAACAATTCAAAATAAGAACAAATGGAGGGGGGAAATAACTAATAGAAAATTTTTCATAAGGCGGGGGAAATGACAGCGTCCTATTGATATAATCAGAATAATCGGGAAGCGGGGGGGAGGGGGAGTGTCGTGCCACGGGAGCCACGCTCACGTCTTCCTCCCGCCCGCCCCCCCCCCACCGCAGACGTGGACGAGTGTTCGGCCCTGGTGGGCCAGGTGTGCCGCAACGGCCAGTGCATCAACAACGTGGGGTCTTTCCGGTGCCTCTGCCAGGAGGGCTACGACCACACCCCGGACGGCAAGAACTGTGTCGGTGAGTCCCTCTCGCGCCCCACCTCCACCCCCCGCCACCGTCTCCATTCCCCCGCACGGCTGGGTTCGCAAAGCCTCCGCCTGCGTCCGGAGGTGTTTTCGGAGAGCTGGCCCGGCCTTCGACGAGGGGGATTGGCCTTGTTTAGCCTTTCAAAAACAAGGCGGAAAAGGAGATAGGATAGCCACGTTTAAATATCTGAAAGGATGTCCTGTTGAAGAGGGAACAGGTTTGTTTTCCATGGCTTCAGAGACTAGGACTCGGGGCAATGGTCTCAAACGACAGGAAAAGAAATTCCATCTGAACATCAGGAAGAACTTTGTGACAGTTAGAGCTGTTAGGCAGTGGAATAAGATGCTGCCACCAAGGAGGGTGGTGGAGTCTCCTCCTTTGGATGGCCATCTGTCGGGGGTACTTGGATGGAGGTTCCTGCCTGGCAGGGGGTCAGACTGGATGGCCCTCAAGGTCCCCTCCAACTCTATGATTCTCTGATTCTAAAGGAGGGTGGTGGGGTCTCCTTCTTGGGAGGTTTTCAAGCAGAGGCTGGGTGGCCATCTGACGGGGACACTGGGAGGGGGGTTCCTGCATGGCAGGGGGTCAAACTGGATGGCCCTTGGGGTCCCCTCCAACTCTGGGGTTCTCTGATCCTAAAGGAGGGCGGTGGGGTCTCCTTCTCGGGAGGTTTTTAAGCAGAGGCTGGGTGGCCATCTGTCAGTAGGACTATGATAGGGCTTCCTATACGGCCGGGGGTCAGACTGGATGGCCCTCGGGGTGCCTTCCAACTCTACGATTCTCTGATTCCCTCCAGCTTGAGTTCCCCGGTCCTTGGGATCCGACGGTTCCTTCCCCTGCCCCCGGTGGGTCTTGGGCGGGTGGGGCCTCCCTCTCGCCCCTCTCCGGAGGACCCTCCCGGGCCACTGAGAGCCCCGTGACACCCCTCACCCTCCCGGGGGGGGTCTCCCTTCCCCGCAGACGTCAACGAGTGCGTCAGCTTCCCAGGGACCTGCTCTCCGGGGACCTGCCAGAACCTGGAAGGTTCCTTCCGCTGCATCTGCCCTCCCGGTTACGAGGTCCAGAACGACAATTGTATCGGTAAGGAGGGTTTATGGCCCGGGCGGAACCCCCCCTCGGGCGCCCCTAAGGGAGCGCAGCCATTGGCACGACGCTGCCTGCCCCCCCCCTTGTACCCTGGGGCGGCTGGCCGGGGAGGATGGGCTTTGTTGGCGGGACTCATCTGCCCCCGATGATTCCAGACATCGACGAGTGTGAAGAAGAGCCCAACATCTGCCTGTTTGGAACGTGCACCAACACTCCCGGGAGCTTCCACTGCCTTTGCCCGCCGGGCTTTGTGCTCTCCGATAACGGCCGCCGGTGTTTCGGTGAGTGCAGGCAGGCTGGGGTCCGTGAGACGCCGTGGCGGCGGCGGCGGCTCTCGGGTGGGGGAAAGGGAGGCCGCCGCGCGTCCCTCCTGGTTCCGCTCACCTTCCCCTCTTCGCTCCCCTCTTCCTCCCCCCGCAGACACCCGGCAAAGCTTCTGCTTCACCCGTTTTGACAGCGGGAAGTGTTCCGTCCCGAAGGCCTTCAACACCACCAAAGCCCGCTGCTGTTGCAGCAAGATGCCCGGAGAAGGCTGGGGGGACCCTTGCGAGTTGTGCCCCCAGGAAGGAAACGGTGGGTGCCCTGGAGGGGCGGCCGGGGGGCAAAGGCCTTAGAAATGTCCTGCCCATCCAGCCGCGCTTCCCTACCCTCCCATCTTCAGAAAGGGACCCGTCCCTCGGCCCTGAGGGGGGTGGTTACATTTTGCAGGTTGGCTCTTGTGCGTTTTAATACACCCATCCGTCCCCAGGTGTCTTAAGCCGAGCAGGGGGGAAAAAACTTATTTATGACTACCGGAGGGTCCTGCAAGCCTTTTCCGAACGCCACACCATCTGGCGACCGCAAAGTCCTTTCAATTTGCAGGGGGAGGGGGGGCCTTGGTGACTGACCTCTTTCCGGGTCCGAAGGAGTTTTTTAAAAGAGTAAAATATTATACATTTATTTGCTTTGATCTGTAGCCTGTCTTGCTCCCGTTCTATGCTGTTGTTATCTATTGTTTGCTAGTTGTAGCGTTTTTATTTACATACTTGTGCTTATCTGTTGTATTGTTTTTTACTGTTTATGGTTTGATCTCTGTTCAGTTTGTAAACCGCCCAGAGTAGCCATGTAGCTAGATGGAGCGGTAAATAAATAGATAGATAGATA
Source organism: Phrynocephalus guinanensis (assembly GCA_037367245.1). Taxonomy (NCBI): domain Eukaryota; kingdom Metazoa; phylum Chordata; class Lepidosauria; order Squamata; family Agamidae; genus Phrynocephalus; species Phrynocephalus guinanensis. The sequence continues at coordinate 14,618,577 of CM074750.1, forward strand.
GATAGATAGATAGATAGATAGATAGATAGATAGATAGATAGATAGATAGATAGATAGATAGATAGATAGATAAGGAAGGAAGGGATAGATAGATAGATCGATCGATAGACAGACAGACAGACAGACAGACAGACAGACAGACAGACAGACAGACAGACAGACAGATAGATAGATAGATAGATAGATAGATAGATAGATAGATAGATAGATAGATAGATAGATAGATAAAAGCACAGGGTGGTGAAAGCACCCTTGCTTGGTGTTTTAAGGACCGGACAGGCCGCCTTCAGAGACGTCTCGCTGTGCCCTGAGATTCGGGGAGCAGCCTCTCCTCTCTGAAACCCCGTTTCCCCTTCCTCCGCAGTTGCTTTCCAGGAGCTGTGCCCTTACGGACACGGAGCCATCCCGGGGCTGGGGGACACCCGAGAAGGTGAGGCTCTTTCGGAGCGAGAGAGAAGCCCTCTTTCCCCCCTGTCGGCCGCAGGCGAGGGGAGACCACGTTAGAGACGCAACTCACGCGGCACCTGTCTCAGTGCCCTTTTCGTGTTGCTTCAATGGCCAAGCAACGCGTGACGGGCTTTTCTGACCATCCCTCTTTTCACGGGCCTCCGCCCTCCGCTCCTCCTCCTCCTCCTCCTCTTCCTCCTCCTCTTCCTCTGCAGATGTCAACGAGTGCTCCGAGAACCCCGGCGTGTGCGTCAACGGGGCTTGCATCAACACGGACGGCTCTTTCCGCTGCGAATGCCCCTTCGGATACAACCTGGATTACACCGGCGTGAACTGCGTGGGTGAGTCGCAGGCAGGCACGCCCGCCCGCAGCGAAGATCTCTGGGGGGGGGGACGGGGGGGCGGAGGCAGGAGGCACCACCCTTTTTAAAGCAAGTGTTGTTGTTTTTTAAGTTTTGATTTTTCAAGCAAGGGGGGACGTGTTTTGTAAAGGCCAGGAAAGGCCCTTGGCTGGATCCCGCCGCTGCCGCCGGTCCGTGGCACTGATCCGCCGTCCGGTTTGTTTTTCCTCCCCACGGGAACCACAGACACGGACGAGTGCTCCATCGGGAACCCCTGCGGCAACGGGACCTGCACCAACGTGGTCGGGGGCTTTGAGTGCGCCTGCGACGAAGGGTTCGAGCCGGGGCCCATGATGACCTGCGAAGGTAAGGGGGTGATCGGCCCCAAGGCCTGTCCTAAGACGCAGTCCCTGTCGGCCGGCCTCTGGAGCTCCGTGGCCCGACCACCAGGCTTCCCCATGGCTGTCGGGGATAGACGGCACGTGCCGATGGAAGGTGCATGCCACCGCCACCCCCCCACCCTGCCCCACCCCCGAGATGGCCCGATCGGGCGAGCGAGAGCGGGGATCCTCACCCCACCGCCTTCTTTCCTCTCCAGACATCAACGAGTGTGCCTTGAACCCCCTGCTGTGTGCCTTCCGATGCCTCAACACCCTCGGCTCCTACGACTGCAGGTGCCCCTCCGGGTACACCTTGCGGGACGACCGGCACATGTGCAAAGGTGAGGGGCCGGGGGGGTGTGGGTGGGGGGAGTCTTCCCCGGCTCTCCCCGGGGACCTTCTGGGTCTTTCTCCGCCAGATACCAACTAAAAGGAAAGGGGCTAGTCCTCCTCGTTCCGCACCGACCAGATGCCCTCCCGAGCCTGATCGGTTTCCACCTCGGGCCGCCGTCCCCAAAGCAAAGGGGCCCCCGTCTGGAGCTGTCAGCCTCCCCACCCCCCTAAAATAAACCCGAACCCTTATGGCCCTGAACGAGAGGGTAACGCGTCTCCCGTCTTTCCCCTCCAGATCTGGACGAGTGCGCCGAAGGGACGGACGACTGCGCCTCTCAGGGGATGCATTGTAAGAACCTCATCGGGACCTTTGCCTGCGTCTGCCCGCCGGGGATGCAGCGCCGGGCGGACGGCGAAGGCTGCACAGGTGACAAAAACCCACCCCCAGCGCACACACAGAGACACACACGTCCTGGTTTCCTTTTTTGAATTTAAGAAAGGCGACAGCTTTCTCATTCTCATGCTGGTGGGGAAAAAAATCGAGGCTGGGCCACAGTGAAACCTCAACCTCCCAACGGAAGTGTTATTTGCTGGTTTGAGAGAACTCAAGGGCCTCTATCTATAAGTTATTTTCATTTTTTTTAAAAAAAAATGCTTTATTGTACATTCTCCAGCTCTTCCTTCTTCAAAGAGCTCGGAGAAATCCTTGCCAGCCCAGAAACGAGGCACTCGGTATTCATTCGCGGCCCTTAGCTTATGACGGCCGTTAGGATGATTGTTTCCCACCGAGGGAGCCACGTTTGTAGCGGTCCGTGCAGGGTTTTACCGTCCAGTTTGGCGCTACGTTTGGGAAAAGCTCATCAGTTCAGCAGCGCGCTAACTGTTGGTCGGTTAACTTTTTACCGGCCCGTTCCTAACCGCAAAGCCTGGCTTGGCAATTACCTGTTAAATGGGCAATTGCTCTCTAGGGAGGTAAAATTTCCAGACACTGGGAAGCCACTGGGCGGGTGAATTTTGGAGAAAAACAGGAGGGGCGGGGGCTCCATTTCCCCCCTAGGTTTTGGGAAATTTTGCCTCTGGATTATTTCTTGAGATTTAGCCCATGTAGGGTTCCTCGTCGCAACGCCCTTGCCAGGGAGGCTAGGCTGAGGGTCTCCCGAGTCGGGCCACCTGCTGGGTTTCCTAACCGTGACGGGTGAGTTTTGGGGGGAGCCGAGGCGCGCCCGGTCCCCTCCCTCCCGACCGGATTTAATCTCTGCCCCTTCTTGGCCTGGCAGATGAGAACGAGTGCCGCACGAGACCCGGCGTCTGCCTGAACGGCCGTTGCGTGAATAACATCGGCAGCTACCATTGTGACTGCAACGAAGGCTTCCAGAGCAGCCCGTCCGGCACCGAGTGCCTCGGTAAAACAAACACACACACACACACACACACACACACACACACACACACACACACACACACACACACAAACTCCCCTCCCCCTGTCCCCCCTGGCCACGGGCCCGCCTTCCCAGGGGGTGGGGGGGCAGTTGGAGTCGCCCCAGGATCGCACGAGACAGAGGAACTGGGGTCCGCCGTACGGGAGCTTGCGCTGCGCATCTCAGTGCAACGGGAAAGCAATGAGGGGGAAAGTGGGGTGGGGTGCGATTGGGAGAGGGTGCCTGCGCTCGGTGTCCTCCTGCCCTCCTTCCGGCGGGGGGGGGGCTCCGAAAGGCATGGAGTGCAATCCGCACCCCCTGTCACCCTGACCTCTTCTCCCCCCCCCCCTCATGCCAGACACGCGCCAAGGGTTCTGCTTCGCGGAGGTGCTCCAGACCATGTGCCAGCTGGCCGCCACCAACCGGCAGCAGGTGTCCAAGTCGGAGTGCTGTTGCAACGGAGGGCGAGGCTGGGGCCCCCAGTGCGAGCTTTGCCCCTTGCCCGGCACCGGCCCGTACAAAAAGATGTGTCCCCACGGACCGGGATACACCACCGAGGGGAGAGGTGAGTTCCCGGGCTGGCAAACACACACACACACACACACACACACACACACACACCGCCCTTAAACGGACACACGTCGGCCTCTCAGGCGGCCGATCCGAGAAATCTGTGCATCAGAGGGAGACACTGAGCAGACGAATAAGACTTTCGTCAGCAGGCGGCTGGATGCGTGCATGGCTGTTGGGGTCACGGAGAGGGGCCCTTAGGAATGGCCACAGGAAGGAACAGAGCAGGGTGCTGCATGCAAGGGGGGGGCCGGCGACGGACAATGAATCGACCTTAAAAATGCATCATTGTATTATTTAAAAATTAATGCATGTGTCCGACGATTTAAGAGGGACGGGGGGGGGGGAAGTGTAGCCAAAGGAGCAAAGCTCTGAATTAATGCCGAAGAGAGGTTAGTGCAGTGGTTCTCAACCTGGGAGTCGGGACCCCTTTTGGGGGGTCGAACGGCCACATCTCAGGGGTCGCTGTGAGCCAGGGAAGAAAAAGGCACCAACGGCTTGGGTCTGGAGGAGGAGGGCTGAGAAGAGTGAGTAATATCTTGATAGGTTGGAGGGGGTGTCAGTCAAAGGCCCCAGAGGCTGCGATTGGCTGAGGGTGCCCGTATATTTATTTATTATTTATTTATTAATCTTGTATCCCGCCCATCTTCCCACTGGGAACTCTGGGCGCCTTACAACCAATAAAACAGGTAATAACAACACGAAACAGAAAGGCAGAAAGGGGAAGTTCTCCGTGGCACCCGTGCCAGTGTCCTGTCTCGTGGCGCAGTGATTAAAATGCCTGTCCTGCAGGTAAAACTGTGCTCACGACCTGGGGGGGGGGTTCGATCCCCGGTAGCAGCCGGCTCAGGGTTGACTCGGCCTTCCATCCTTCCGAGGTCGGTAAAATGAGGACCCAGCTTGCTGGGGTTGAGGTGGGGGGGCAATGTGTAGTCTTCTACACAATTAAAACTGTAAACCGCCCAGAGACTACTTGAAGCGGCCTGGGGCGGTATTATAAGCAGAACGCTTACGTTTTTTGCTGGCGGCCTCTCTCCAAAGCAGGGCCAGGGGGCTCCCCACAACACGAGGGACTGTATAAAAGGGTCCCAGCGTTAGAATGGCTGAGAACCGCTGCGTTAGAGGGGCAGGGGGGAAAGAGGTGGACCAAGTCGGCCCTCGCAGGCCCTTAATTCACAATTCACCTCTCCCTTCTGGGAAAGCCTTCCTGGGGTGATTTCACACACACATGCCTGGTGTTCGGCAACACTGCCTCCCCTCCAGGGCGTGTCTCTCTCTCTCTCAATCTCTGTCTCTGTCTCTCTGGGTGCCCACCGTGTCCCCCCCCCTTTGCTTCCCTCCCGCCCTCCAGACATCGACGAATGCAAGGTGCTGCCAGGGCTGTGCCAGCACGGGCAGTGCATCAACAGCATGGGCTCCTTCCGCTGCCTCTGCCACCTGGGCTATGCCACCGACCTCACCGGCACGGCCTGCCAGGGTGAGTCCCCCCCACCCCACCCCATCCCAGCACCACCGCCACCAAGGCGGGTCCACCACCCCCTGCCGAAGCCAGGCGACGATCCCCCTGGAGATCGGAGTTCCCGTCTTTTCAAAGACTTCCTCCTTCCGTCCCAACCGGCGTGGGGAGGGCGTGGGAAACCCGGGGAGCGCCGGGGCGAGAGGGAAGGAGGTCTTTCCGTCTCCCCTCGAGGCTGAAGCGGTAACGCCGATTCTTCTTTCCGTCTCTCTCTCTCCGCTTTTCCGCTGCGGGGCCCAGACCTGGACGAATGCAAGCAGTCGCCCGCCCCTTGCAATTTCATCTGCAAGAACACGGAGGGTAGCTTCCAGTGCTCCTGCCCCCGGGGTTACGTCCTGCAAGAAGACGGGAAGACCTGCAAAGGTACGGGAGCCCTTTTTGGGAAGGAGAAAGAACCCTGGCCCTCGAAACCCGGGTGGAATTTCGGTTCTTTTTTTTTCCTCTCCCGATAACCACCCCATATGTGTGTAATTTCACACAGGAGACAAAAAACCTGAGCCCCCCCCCTTTGGAAAAAACCCCCAAAGCAAATTGGACTTTAAAAAGTGCACAGAGTAAGGCCGTGTTGGCAAATCTACGGCATGGGTGCCAAAGGCGGCCCTCGGAGCCCTTTCTGTGGGGGCACCCGACCTCACCCCCTTCACAGCCGCCTGGATTCAGGTTAAATGGCTGTATTTATTGGCACTTGGCGAACAATGAGAGGGTTTTGAATCACCGTCGGGGCCCTCAGCCTCTCAACAGTTCGCCATCCCTGGAGCAGGACATCCCAATGTAGGTTTCCGTGCACAACTTAAAACCAGGCGCCTGAAAGAAGTATTTTGACCTCCCCCCCTCCAACAAAAAAAAAACAAAAACCCACGTGCACTCAAGAATGGAAACTAAAATCGAAAAAACAAAGAAGCCACTTGAACAAACTGTACAAAATGTCCCTTTTAGAGACACAGAGGTTCTTAGACATGCATAACAAGTAATACGTATCAAATGTGCCCCCTTAAAAAGCTCAGGCTTAAAATAGTCTTTAGATAGATAGATAGATAGATAGATAGATAGATAGATAGATAGGGAAGGAAGAGATAGATATAGATTAGATAGATTAGATAGATAGATAGATAGATAGATAGATAGATAGATAGATAGATAGATAGATAAGGAAGAGATAGATAGATAGATAGATAGATAGATATAGATTAGATAGATAGATAGATAGATAGATAGATAGATAGATAGATAGATAGATAGATAGATAGATAGATAGATAGATAGAAGGAAGAGATAGATAGGTAGGTAGGTAGGTAGGTAGGTAGGTAGGTAATATATAAAGATAACTATCCAAGGACATTTTTAAAACAATTATCTCCAAGGATAATTTAAAACAAAATTTACCAAAGCCTCAGTTTAAACAAAATGTACCTAAATCTGGGATTGTGATTTAAAGACACATTCCCCCCCCGTGCATTGTTTAAAAACCTCCCCACAACAGAATTAAAAATAGCTACCCATAAAAACGCAACCCGCGACAATTAGGCCTTGTCCTTTTGCATCATCAAACTAGTAAAAAAAAGAGATTAGAATCCGAAAGGAAACCACCAAGTTATCCCAGAGTGTCATGGGCAGCGTCCCCCCCCCCCAGGCTGTAGAGGATTCTGATAATTTTTAAAGTAACTAAAACCGACTATTTTAGTGGCTTCCGAACCGTGGGAGAGCAGAAGAGTTGCTTTTTTAAAAACAGCCACTCCAGCAGGGACGCCGAAGGCCTAAGGATCGTGCGCTCGAGTTAACTATTTTTAAAAAGCAAGTCTGTTTTATCAGGGACCGCGGTTGCAACAACAAACTCCTTTGCCCAAAGTAACTTCCCATGTTTTTTTTTCTGGGAGGAAATGACACCCCCCCCCCAATGGGGTATTTTTTTCCCCCCAGACGTGGACGAATGCTCCACCAAGCAGCACAACTGCCAGTTCCTTTGCATCAACGTGATCGGGGGATTTAACTGCAAGTGCCCGCCGGGTTTCACTCAGCACCACTCGTCCTGCATCGGTGAGTTCCCCAGGTCCATGCTGGCCGACGGAGCTGGGGAAAGGGTCTGCGTCGAGCCAGGGGTTGCGTGCGCCCTCCGCTGACCCTCCCTAAGCGCGGGAGGTTTGCAAAGGCCTCTGGACAACGGGGAGGGGGGTCAGGCACCTTTGGCCGACCCTAACCCCCGACCCTCACCACAGATAACAACGAATGCACGGCCCAGCCGACCCTGTGCGGGGCCAAAGGGCAATGCCTCAACACCCCCGGGAGCTACAACTGCGAGTGCCAGAAAGGATTCGCCCTCGACACGTCCGGGAACAGCTGCGAAGGTACGAAAGGAGGGCCGGGCCGATGGCCGAGCGGGGCTCTAAGAGACCCCTGTTTGGTTGGCCCCAAAAAGAGAGACGAGGGTGGTGGAGAGACCCAGCCTTGGGGACGGGGGTGGTGGTGGCCCATTAAAGGCGTTCCTTGTGGCAGGGAGTTCCAGAGGTTAAGAAGAACCCATACGGCCCCGAGGCCTCCTTGAACTACCTGCAGGGACCCGTTTTAAAATGTATTTCGATTTGTTTTGCTGTCGGACTTAATCCCTTAATATGTCTCTTCCTCCCCCTCCCTCAAAAAAAAAAACCCACCCAACCACGACCCCCGTCTCTTCCGGCGCCCCCCCACCCCCCAGACGTGGACGAATGCGACGGGAACCACCGGTGCCAGCACGGATGCCAGAACGTGTTGGGGGGTTACCGGTGCGGCTGCCCCCAGGGCTTTATCCAGCACTACCAGTGGAACCAGTGTGTGGGTGAGTGGGGAGGCCGGGGGTGTGTGTGTGGGGGGGCGGCCCCAGAGGCAGGGATTAAAAGAAACCCGTTGGGGGTCGTTAACGGGACCTGAGTTACTTTTTTTGGGGATGGGTGGGAGGAAAGAACTTAAAACACCAGTTCAAGGGGAATCTGTCCAGGTTTGGGGGTCTGAGCCCTCCTGCCGCTGTCACTCTGTTGGCCAGTCTCTCTCTCTCTCTCTCTCTCCCCTCCCAGATGAGAACGAGTGCTCCAGCCCCACGGCGTGTGGGTCGGCCTCCTGTTACAACACCCTGGGCAGCTTCAAGTGCCTCTGCCCTTCCGGTTTCGACTTCGACCAGGCCTTCGGCGGCTGCCAGGATGTCAACGAGTGTGCGGGCGGCGGGAGCCCCTGCAGCTACGGCTGCTCCAACACCGAAGGGGGGTACCTCTGCGGCTGCCCCGGAGGCTACTTCCGCGCCGGCCAAGGGTGAGTCCGGCGCCCTGCCTCTTCCTTCCCGATCCGTCCGGGCCGTTCAGAGCCGTTGGCTTTGCAAAAAACCAGCCTCTCCGTCAAAACCTAGGACCTAGATCCCTGAAGGACCGCCTCCTTCCATATGAACCTACCCGGCAATTAAGATCTAGTCAGGAAGCCCTCCTGAAAGAGCCATTCCTTAAGGAGGTGAAAGGGATGGCTTGCAGGTACAGGGCCTTTTCAGCAACTGCCCCCAGACTATGGAATGCCCTCCCAAGTGTAACTCGCCTGGCGCCGACGTTGGTAACATTTCGGCGCCAGGTAAAAACCTTCCTGTTCCAAAAGTTTTTTAACTAATGACTGTGAGTCCTGATGGCAATTTTAGCGGTGTTTTTAATGTATCGTATTTATTGCATTTACATGTTTTTATTATTCTAATTTTATTGTATTTTGATGTTTTAATTGGTCCATTTTGATTGTGAGCCGCCCAGAGACCTTTGGGTAGTGGGCGGCATACAAGCTATATAAATAAATAAAATAAATAAATAAAACGGATCCCGTCGCCGCCTCGGGGGAAGGGAGCCTCGCGCCTCCCTCCTCCTCTCATCGCTTCCTCTTCCCTTTCCCGGCCGCTTCTCCCCGACGGCAGGCACTGCGTCTCCGGGCTCGGCTTCGGCAAGGAGGCGTACCTCCCCGCGGCGGCACCGGAGGAAGAGGAGGAAAACCTGCTGTCCCCGGAGGCCTGCTACGAGTGCAAGATCAACGGCTATCCGAAGAGGGGGCGGCACCGGCGGAGCGCCAGCGGCACCGCCGGGGACCAGGTGAGGACCTCCCGGGAACTGATGCCCCGTTTAGGAACCCCCAACGGTGGACGTTTTGGGGAAGGGCCGGCGGTTTCGTTTCGCAGGGCTTTGCTTCCCGAGACGGCACCGTACACACAAGCCGGGGCCACGGCCAGCGGTTGTTTTGGAGGAGACCTGGGGAGAGTCATTTCCCTCTCTCTCTCTTTCTCTCTTTCTCTCTCTTTCTCTCTCATCTTCTCCTTTTCCTCCAGGGGCGTCCGGCCGTCAGCCTTGCCAGCATCGACGCCGAGGCCCCCTTGGTGGTGGCCCTGAATTTGTCCCGGCTGGGCCCCAAGGACCACATCCTGGAACTGCTGCCCGCCGTGGCCCCCTTGGAGAACCACGTCCGCTACGTCATCGCCCAAGGGAACCCCGAGGGCTACTTCCACGTGCACCAGAAAGAGGGGCTCAGCTACCTCCAGGTGTCCCGCAACAAGCGGGCCGCCCCCGGCACCTACCTCTTGGAAATTGTCAGCGTGCCCCATTACCGCCCGGGAGAGCGGCAGGAACTGGAGGCCCTCGGGGGCCACGACTACCTCGCGGGGGAGCAAGGCCAGGCGCTCCGGCTGAGGCTCCAGCTGCGCCTTTTTTAGCCCCCCACCCCACCCCCGCCAGCGCGCAGAGAGAGACGCCCGAGGACGGGACCCGAGCACTTGGCTTCTGCAGGCCCCCTCCTCCGTCCACCCACAGACCCAAACTAGCACCCTGTCCCTCTGAGCGGCCGAACCCCTCCGGATTGGCTTCCTTATTTTTCCCCCGGTGACCACGACGCCTCCGTCCCAACGCACGCACGCCCCCTCACGCCCCCTCGGGGCCGCGTCACCGTCCCGTTGAGAAAGTCTGAGAAAGGACCGAGGGGGGAAATCCCTACAGACAAAAGCCATCGGTTCAGCGCACGCACACCCGTCCACGTCTTCTTCCTCTCCGGAGAATCCCGCGACCCACAGATTCAGCGATCCGAGTCTCTCCGTCCCGTTTTAAGGGAAAGTTGAAGCCCTTGGGTTGACGCGGCTTTGAACCTCCGTCCGACCGGAGCCTCAGGCGGGAAGATCCCGGCGGGGACGTCGAGGGAAAGCAACGCCTCGGTTATCAATCGAGGAGGCCCCGGGAGCGCCTCTCGCCGCGAAGATTCTCCAGTCCCCAAATTACAACCGGCAGGATCTCGGGGTGGCCCGCGCGGCCCACGACGTGGCCTCCACCGGCGGTGACAGTGGGGGGCCGTGTCGACTTCGGCGGATCGCTTGGCTCCGTGTTTGATCCGCCCGAATGCCGACGGAGGCGCTGCCGGAGGCGATGGAAGGAACTCAGGCCTCTGCACACGCACACGCACGCACACACACACACACGCACGGCGCGCCCAAAGCCGTCCTCATCTCAAGCAGCTAGAGGTCCATATAATCAGGGCGTTGGACTCAAATCTCTCCTCCGTCTCCTCGGAACGCTTCCGGGCGTTCCCGTCCCCGTTCGGCCGCCCCATCGCCGACGCAAACTTGAAAAGGTGTGTTTTCTCCTCCGGAGCTGCGGGTCCCGTCTTTGGCTATTGGACAGAGAGACAACTTAAGCCTTACAATTATTATTATTATTATTATTATTATTTTAAAATTGGGGAGGGGGGGTCCTCCGCGGTTCCAACGCTGAAGCCAGCTTCTTAAAAAAAAATAACCCGTTAGATTGTGAGGTTGTTTTTTTCTAACTTTAGGGTTTTTTACAATCTATTTTTTAGCTTCGATGGCCCAAACCCGGATCTCGAATCGGCAAAAATCCCCAAGCGGGGGTGCTGCTTTCAGATCTGCGACGCTTCTTTATACACACAAAAAAACGAGGCCTTCCTGAGATCCCTTCTAAAACTTGAAAACTCCGGAGACCTGGACGGAGCAGCAGAGGCGCTCCAGACCTCCGAACCGCAGAGCTGCAAACTTGGAAAGTGGGGGAAAAAATTAATTTTTAAAAAATCCCATGCGTTTTCCACTTTCCTTTAAGTTTTTTTTTTTTTTAATTTCCAAACGGTGCTGTTCTCCCGCCCTCCTGTTTCTTAATATTATTAATAACCATCAATGGTAATAATTATAATCACGTAGCCAAGGTGTGTGTGTGAGAGTGTGTGTGTGTGTGTGTGTGCATACAAGTGGAGGGGGTGTGCGTGGGGGTTGTGGGTTTTTTTTTTGTATGTGCGTGTAAGAGGGCAGGAGGGATGTGAGGTCCCCCTCCTCATTTTCTCCAAAGACCCCATCCGTGGCTTTTCTCTCCGTGGCCGGATTTGGGGGTGGGGGGTCATACCACGCACTGAAACCAGCCACCGTCCGCCCGGGACCTGTTTTGGCCTGTACGTTGTTGGGTGATAAAAAAAAACTTTTTTGTACCACGAGCGGCAACAGTAATAAATAAAGTTATTTTGGGTTAAAATAAGCTCACCCTCCATTCTTTCAAATCCCCCGGCATTCCTGTCTCCCCGAGCTCAAGGTTTGTTCCGGGTTTTGTTTTGTTTTTCACACCCCAACCATCCCCGGCCAAAAAGCTCAGGATTTGAAAGTCCGATGATTATTCTGGTTTTCCGAGGAAGGGGGTGGACCTATGAAACTCCCTGCCACTAGATGACACCGGGCCCCTCCCAGTGACCAAATCTCTCTCATTATGTTTCTTATCTCCCCCAAAGGCAGGAAGGAAGGAAGGAAGGAAGGAAGGAAGGAAGGAAGAAAAGCTGATAGTGGACAGAAGAAAGAAATGGAAGAAATGAATTGAAGGCAGGCAGGAAGGAAGGAATAGTATACGAAAGAAAGAAAGGAAGAAAGAGAAAGAAAGAAAGAAAGAAAGAAAGAAAGAAAGAAAGAAAGAAAGAAAGAAAGAAAGAAAGAAAGAAAGAAAGAAAGAAAGGCTGATAGTGGATAGAAGAAAGTAATGGAAGAAATGAATTGAAGGCAGGAAGGAAGGAAGGAATAGTATACGAAAGAAAGAAAGGAAGAAAGAGAAAGAAAGAAAGAAAGAAAGAAAGAAAGAAAGAAAGAAAGAAAGGCTGATAGTGGATAGAAGAAAGTAATGGAAGAAATGAATTGAAGGCAGGAAGGAAGGAAGGAATAGTATACGAAAGAAAGAAAGGAAGAAAGAGAAAGAAAGAAAGAAAGAAAGAAAGAAAGAAAGAAAGAAAGGCTGATAGTGGATAGAAGAAAGTAATGGAAGAAATGAATTGAAGGAAGGAAGGAAAGAAGGAATAGTATAAGAAAGAAAGGAAGAAAGGAAGGAAGAAAGAAAGAAAGAAAGAAAGAAAGAAAGAAAGAAAGAGAAAGAAAGCAAGGCTGATAGTGGACAGAAGAAAAAAAAGGAAGGAAGGAAGGAAAGGCCGAGAGGTGTTGTACGTCGTGGGGCGCCCAGGATAAAACCACAGAGAGCCCCACAGTGCCAGGCACAAGAAACAGGGTGAGGAGCCAATTCTGAACCACGCTGGGCGGGCTCCCTGGTGCCTGTGTCCCTTCCGGTCAGGATAAGGGGTCCAAGTCTGGGTGTTTAACACACACACACACACACACACACACACACACACACTCCAAGCGGTCAGGGTTGGAGCCGAGATGCCCTGGGCACAAAACCCAGTGTGGTGGTGGTGGTGGTGGTGGAAGGAGGTCCCTACTACACCTAAGTGGCCGTCCTTTCCGTGGTCACCAAGCCGCTAGCCCTCATGGTGGCCAGTGGGCATCGCGTGACTCCCCCCCCCCCATCCTACCTGGAGAGGCCGGCAGAGAAGAAGAACCCGGGAGGAGAAGCAGACGCGACGTCCTGAGTTTCTAGTCCTCAAGGCGGTGGGTTTGGCCCCGAGGATAGCCACTCTGGGCCCAAACCAGGCCCTTGATGTTTTTCGATGCGGGGTGGGTGTATGTTTGTTTGCGTGCGTGCGTGCGTGCGGATTCTGCACCCGCTCAGCCCCACCGATGACATCCCCGGCGTCTTCCTTCCAAGCGGGGCGTCCCGGCCAAGCGTCCGCCGGGGCTCGGCTGCCGTCCCGGGACCTTCGAGCCGGGGCTAGACCAGGGCGTAATCAAACTGGCCCCTCTCCTTCTGCTCGGTCCAGTAGGAGGCGGGCATGCGGCTGTAGGGGTCCAGCAGGATGCGGAAGCAACGGACTATCAGCCCCACCAGGATGGCCAGAAGGAAAAGGACGAACGCAAAGACCGTCTTCTGCTCGGAGTCCAGGCCCAACGGCGGCCCGGGAGCTCCCGGCTCGGCCCGGCCGGGGGAGAAGGGCTCGTAGTCCAAAGTGGAAGCGTTGTCGTCCATCCCGGCAGCGGCCGTAGGGGGAGGCAGTCCTTGGCCCTAAAGGAAGGAGGGCAGAAGAACTCAAATTGAAACCCAGATCTTTGGGGGGGGTTCTCCAACAAAGCTCCCCTGAACCCTGGTTCCGGTCTCTCCTTCCCTTTGGGGGGGGGGAGGTCTTAAATGCCTATTTCCCATTGATTTCTGAATATTTTCACCCCTGCCATCCTCCCTGCGAAAGGACCCAAGGGGGCTTGCCGTGATGAGGGACGAGATTCAGGCCAGAGCATTTTAAGACCTAATACTGGAGTTAAGAACAGGGAATTAGGAGAGGCACCTTGGAACGTTAAAAAGGTAACACAAGAGGTCTAAATTCGGGACGTGCCAAGTTCCCCCCGGCTGGACCACTGAAATGCATGTCTGTATTCCCTCCTGGTAGGGATTTTATTTTATTTTATTTTATCTTATTTTATTCAGGGGCTTCTGAATGTTGTCCCTAAGTTGTATGTGGGTGTTTTTTTTTAAGCTGGACGCTGGCCTTAATTGCAAATAATCCCTATAAAAAGTCCAGTGGGCCCACTGAGTGTCTGGGGGACGGGTGCAATTTAGGGCAGGGGATAACCTTCCCCACCAAAGGCACTCTTGGCATGCTCAGAAGCTCTGGCCGGTGGCTGGACCGGTGGGACCCTCCTCCCGACCCCGACAGCTACGCAAGCCCCGGAGTGAGAAACCCTACAGCCAGGTGGACATTGGGGGCGAAAGGGGTTTTTTTTTTTCCCACGGAAAAGGATCAATTCCCCGGTTTTGATCTCGAACCACCGGGGACGGGAACTCTCGCAGAGACACGACGGGCAGCCTTATTGGGGAGGGAATGCCCCCCCTGCTCTCCCCAGGTGGAAAGACCGGGGAACATGGGTTAAAGAGTCCCAAGGGACACAACAAAGACCTCCCCCCCCCCAAAAAAATAAAAAATTAATAATACTATTTCTGAACTCAAATCACACCTGGGAGCCACCACGAGGCATCAGCGTTAAATCGTCCCCTGCCCTACCTACTCCGTGGCCCATCATCCCCTGCCTCCTCTCCCCCCCCCCAAGGGCACGGAAGGGTGCCTTTCTCCCAGAGTTTGAGGATGGGTCAAAGGGTGGGGTGGGGTGGGGGGGTTTCCAGGTACCTGTTGGGTCTTGTCCCGCCTCGCAGGAGGACGCTCCTCGCAAGGAGAAAGGCAGCCCCTCAGCAAAGGTAGCTCCAGACGGGAGACCAAAGACACGGATCCTTTTTAATTTTTAATTTTTCTTCCTTTTTCTTTTTCTTTTGGCAGCCCCGTTCCTATGGAGACAACAGCGCATCCCCTACAGCAGCCAAAGGTGGTGGCGGCAGTGGCGGTGGTAGTGGTGATGATGATGGTAATGAGGAGGAGGATGGTAGTGGTGGTGGTGAATCATAGTTGGAGAAAAGGATAGAGGGGGAAGAACAGAGACCAGCTCAGAGGCAGGGGCTGGAGGGGGGGGGAGGGAGAGAAATAAAGGGGTGGGAGTGGAAATAAATCAGAATTTAAGGCAAATGTACACACAAGAGACCCGAGGGAGGGGCGCACAGGCCGAAAGGATGATTAGATCTCAGCCATCTGTCCATGTTCAAAAGCCAGGGGAATCGTCTGGGGGGGGGGAATCCCTGAAGGACCTGGAAACCAATCGGCCTCCTCAAATTAATCATCCTCCAATCCGATTTAGTGGGTCTGTGGGGGGGGGGGAATTGAGATATCTCCCCCCCTTTTTTCCCCACTTGGGATTCATTTAATACCTATATTTTTGCAAAACTAAGGGAGTGCTGGCGTTAGTGGACACCCCAGGGGTCCTGGGAGGGAGGTGTCAAAAAAAAAGGATGTCACTTGAACACTAACATTTTTAGTTAATTTTATTCCATCCATCCGTCTTCCACTGGTGGAAGCCAATTGTCAGGGGGAACATGGAGGGGGGTTCCTGCCTGGCAGGGGGTCAGACTGGATGGCCCTCGGGGTCCCTTCTGACTTTGAGGTTCTGTGATCCTAAAGGAGGGTGGTGGGATCTCCTGCTTGGAAGGTTTTTGAGCAGAGGCTGGGTGGCCATCTGTCAGGGACACTAGGGAGGGGGTTCCTGCCTGGCAGGGGGTCAGACTGGATGGCCTTTAATGTCCCCTCCAACTCTAGGGTTTTCTGATCCTAAAGGAGGGTGGTGGGGTCTCCTTCTTGGAAGGTTTTTAAGCAGAGGCTGCGTGGCCATCTGTCAAGGACACTTGGATGGGGGTTCCTGCATGGCAGGGGGTCAGACTGGATGGCCTTCGAGGTCTCTTCCAACTCTAGGATTCTATGTTCCATGTCATGTTTTTGGGGTGCCTTAATAGGAAAAGAAATTCTGATTGACCTAATTATCAGTTCTGATAAGGAAGGCCTGTGTCTCATTTTACTCTGATAAGTTGGCTACTTTTGGATGAGTAAAAAAAAAAACCCAGCATTTAAAAAAAAACTTTCCTCTATATTGGTAGAATCCCTGGGAAACCTGTAACCATGATATTTCAATGGTCTGCAAATATGAAAAATAGCTAGCAAGGTTAAAAATCCCAGAAATATACATTCTTCTTTGTGTCCTCCTGTGAAAGCAGACACATTGGAAGCTTCCTTTAAGGGCTTAATTGGAAACACTCACTGAAAGAATGTTCATTGAAAACTCCTGTTATAATTAAGCATGGGATGGCATTCAATTCCGTTTAATGGGATCTATCTATCTATCTATTAATTGAAAGCACTAATAGAAGGAGCTTAATCGAAAACACCTGTTGATTTCTTTCCCTATAAGTAAGAGTGTTTTAGCAACCCAGCCCCCCTCAATTATTCCCTTGCGGCCGCCCAGAGCAGGACTTCTGCAAGCAGGCAGGTGAGTATTTGTTTTTGCTCTGGTCTCATTGGAACCCCTTTTTAATTGTTTTTCTTAGTTCCCCAAATTCCTCCCCTTATGGGTTCAGGGGGGATTCCTCCTTCTCCCCCATTCTCTTCCCCGTTTGGACCAGAAAACAAACGCTTTGTGTTTTGTGAAGGAGACCCTTTTAAATTGCCAGGGATCCCAAAAAGAGTTTTGGTTTCCCCCCTAAACCAAACTAGAGGAGGAGGGAACACCTGGAGGGCTCCTTGAAGCCCATTCTAGTGGCCCCAAATAGCAGCAAAAACCCTCTTAAGTTTTATGGACTAAGTTTTATGGACTAAGTTTTAATATGTTTTATCAGAGAAGCTTTCTCAGTTACTACTTAGCATGGGAAATCTTTTTCTAACCCCTTAATAGGTCTTAAATCAAGGTTGTCCAAACTTCAGCCCTCTTGATGTGTTTTGGACCACAACTCCCAGAATCCCAAGCCTGTGTTTCCAATGGCAAAGGGCTGTGGGAGTTTGTGGTCCAAAACACATCAGGAGGGCCAAAGTTTGGACATGCGTGCCTTAAATGTTCTGCCCTGTATATTGTCCCTCCTTATTGTAAGCTACCTTGAGCCCTTTTCCAAGGAGACAGGTGGGGTAAAAATATTCTAAATAGGTAAATAAATAAATAAATTCTCAGCTCACCCTGCAAGAGACTAACTGAGCAAGGCCACATTTTTGAGGCAAAGGTGCCTGTTGGTAGTTTCCAAATGCTCTTGCCTTGAATTTGGGTCTTGTGAACAGAAGCCTGGGGTTTCTTTTAGGGAGTTGATCCTTCTTGTGTGTGGGGAGGTGGCAGAGAGAGCCAGCTTGGTCGAGGTTTTCGGGTGCCTTGATAGGAAAAGAAATTCTAATTTACTTTTATTTCTCAGGAAGCACTGAGAGACTCTCATTTGGCTATAATAAATTGTCTGCCTTTGAATGAGTTAATAAAACAGCAGCGTTTTTTAAAAATACTTTCCTCTCTTTTGGTAAAATCCCTGGGAAATCTGTATCCATAATTGCAAATACTGAAAATATTCAAAGCAACCCTCCTACCCCCGCCCCCCAGAAATATACATTTTTATTTGTGGCCTCTTGTGAAGGCACACCCATTGGGGTCTCCCTTTAAGAGCTTAATTACAAGCTTAATTGAAAAAGCTTAATTGAAAACTGCTGCTGAGTAAGAGTGGCTCCCCAAACATACCCTTTTCAGTTCTTCTCTGCTGGTGCTTGGAGCAGGGCTTCTGCAAGCAGGCAGGTAAAACTTTCTTTTTCCCCCCCTTGTGCTTCTCTTATTTAACCCCCTTTTGTTGTCCTTCCCTAGTTCCCCAAATTCCTCCCCTTCTCGGGTGTGGGGTGGGGGGATTCCTCCTTCTCCCCATTCCCTTCCCCATTTGGACCAGGAAACAAAAGCTTTGTGTTTTGTGAAGGAGACCCTTTTAAACTGCCGGGGGTCCCAACACAGTTTTCCCCCAAACCAAGCTGGAAGGGCAGACCTGGGGGGCTCCTTGGAACCCATTCTAGTGGCCACACATAGCAGCAGAACGAGGTGTGCAATGCAATATAATAATATAGAGGAATATATGTATATGTATGTCTCATGCCAGTTATTCATGGGCTGTAGTAGGTAGGTGTGTTTGCATGCAAACCTGGTTGCAAATTCCTATAGAGAGACACTGCTGGGATGTGGGGTGGATAGAGGACGGGGGGGGGGGTTGGTTTAGACCAGTGGTTCTCAAGTCCCCAGATGTTCCTGGACTGCAACTCCCAGAAACCCCTTCAAGCACAGCGAGTGGTAGAGGCTTCTGGGAGTTGTAGTCCAAGAACATCTGGAGACCCACAGGTTGAGAACCATTGGTTTAGAAGATAAGTTTGTTGATATGTTTGCTACTGTTTTATGTTTTATCAGTTCAGAGCAGGGTGATGGGGGGGTGTGTGGAAGGGAGAGGGGGAGAATGGGAAAGTGTTTACCTTTTGGTGGGAGATGAATTTCCATGCACATAACTGGTGGCAATATAGTAATGTTGTATTACATTTGATGATGACTCCAGAAGCCTTGAATTACGTTTAATCCATTCTTGTGTGTGTGTGAGCCCATCATGCAGGAAGGGTGGAGGTAGTTTAAGATTAGTGTGACTGGTCTTAGCTTTTAAGAAAGTTTCACCTGTGGTCTCACCTGTGGACTCCAAGTGACTGCTTTAAGTTTTTAGAAAATTTCCCAGAACTTTTCACTTTTTACTTACTAGTGGAAGCAGCAGTTTCCTGTTTCTATTGGGAATGTAACTCCTACATTCTTAAAAAGGTCCCTAGAATGTTACTTACTATATTGCTTAGTGGAAACAATTGTATTGTTGCCTTTTTGTGTGTGGTGGTGGGTGAATGTAACAGTTTCTAAGTTTTGAGAAAGTTCCAGAGAACTTCCCTTCTTTTATTTATTTGTGCAGCCTCGAGGGGTTACATTCCCAATAGATACAGAAAACTGCTGTATCTATTGGGAATGTAACTCCTTAGGGCTCCAGAATGTTACTTATTTTGTGGGAGATGAATTTCCATGAAAATAACTGCAGTGGTATCTCTCCTTATGAGCAGCTCTACTTAGAATATTTTTTTCTGCTTACCAGCAGAAAACAGGTGGCATGTTTAACTGCCACCTTACAAATTTTAGATGTGGTTTTCTCTGCTTAACAATTTTTTAAAATAAACTTTCAAAAATTGTTCTCCCTGGGCGCTTTGCATGCTATAAGGTGTGTGGGTGTGGGTGTGTTTTTTAAATTGAGCTCTTTGGAATTCTTGTGTCTTCTTCAAGTTTTATCTGCATTTTTTTGCATGTGTGGTGGTTGGAGGGTTTAGGACAGGCTTGTCCAAACTTCAGCCCTCCTGATGTGTTTTGGACTGCAACTCCCAGAATTCCAAGCCTGTATTTCCAATGGCAAAGGACTGTGGGAGTTGTGGTCCAAAACATCTGAAGGGCTGAAGTTTGGACATGCCTGGTAAGGTTTTGGGTGAAAAACTATTGAGGTTCTGGTGGAATTTTTTTAGGGATTCCTCTCCATGGGTCCAGATCAGAAAAATGTCATTGCTGTATCTTAAATAGAGAAGTAGTTTCTGGGGGCAGTGGTTAAGAAAACGTTGTTCTAGGTAAAAGCCATGAATATGTTCTCGTATTGTGGGTCCATGTGGGTGCCCATTGCGGCTCCATTGATCTGGAGGTAGTTTTTATTGCCAAAAGAGAAATAGTTGTGTACAAAGTCACAGAGGGTAGTGATTATGTGGGACTCTAATGTTCTGGATGGTGTTTGTGATAGCTTGTAGTCCCTTTGTGTGGGATGTTGGCGTAGAGAGCCTGTGCATCCATTGTAGCTAAGATGGTATTATTCTTCCTTAGCAAGTTTGGGGGTGTCTCTTCCATAACTGACCACAGCTCTGTCTCTATAGGTGCTGACAACCGGGCTTGCATGCAAATATGCCTAGACACAACCGGCAATGAATATTTGGTATGAAATATATATAGTCCAGTGGTGGCAAACCTTTGGCACTCCAGATGTTTTGGTCCACAACTCTCAGAATTCTGCGCCTAGATTGCCAGTGACAAAGTATTCTGGGAGTTGTGGTCCAAAACATCTGGCATGCCAAAGGTTCGCCACCACTGAGAATTCATAAAGTTTGATGGACTGCTTTAGCCAGGGAAGCTTTTCTCTGTTGCTTCATAGCTTGGGAAATCTTAGCTGTATTCTCAGGGACACCTCTGTCTCCCCGATGGGTAAATTCTCTCTGCTAGCTTGTGTTTTCTGGTCCTGCAGAAGGCTGTGCTCGCAACCTCCGGGCTGAACCCGCAAAGCACCCTTTGGTGGCAGCGGTTGTGAGTTTTTTCCGAGCTGTTTGGCCACGTGTCTTCTGGAAGCTTTTCATCCTGACGTTTCGCCAGACTCTGCGGCCGGCATCTTCAGAGGGCAAGGAGCTCTGAAGCTCAGAAGATAACCAACGCGTGTGAATTTACAGGACAACCAGTCGAAGAAGGAGAGTTACAGGTAAGCAAATGTACATTTTCCCTGTGTATTTCCCACAACTGGATGCTTGGTGGTGCCAGAGATGTATTGTCGAGGGTGATAAAAATACATTCTCCCCCTTTTATCATGCTCTATGTAGTGTTTAAGGCAGGCATGTCCAAACTTTGGCCCTCCTGATGTTTTGGACCACAACTCCCAGAATTCTAAGCTTAGCTTGCCAGTGACAAAGGACTGTGGGAGTTGTGGTCCAGAATATCTGGAGAGCTGAAGTTTGGACATGCCTGGTTTAGGGGCATAGTTATTCAGTGGATTAAGGTTCCCAAAAACTGTCGGCAGCTTGGCGGGTCAAATCCCGGGTGCCATGCAGCAGAGCGAACTCCCGCTGATCACCCCAGCTCCTGCCAACTGAGCAGTTTGAAAGCAAACCAATGCAAGTAGATAAATAGATACCACTGTAAAAAGTGGGAAAGTCAAACTGTGTTTCCTTGCAGCCACGCCCGGCCACGTGGCCACGGACTTGCACAGCACTGGCTCTTTGGCTTGAATACGGAGATGAGCACCGCCCCTAGAGTCGGACTCGACTAGCACGCATGCGCAGGGGGAACCTTTACCATTTTTAAATATTGTTATTAGGGATAATTTTCAGCTTAGAACCAGTTGTGATGTACACCACACACACACACGGGGTCTCCACTCCCTGCCACCACCAGATTAACTAGACACTTGTATATATTGGAGGGAGAGTCAAACACCAGTTTTTATAGTTTTAAACAAAACATGAAATGTATTCTCAAAGGCTTTCATGGTCGGGGTCTGATAGTGGTTGGTTTTTCGGGCTGTTTGGCCCTGTGTTTTGGAAGTTTTTCTTCCTGACGTTTCGCCAGATGCCAGCGACAGAATCTGGCGAAGTGTCAGGGAAGCAAAATTTCCAGAACACGGCTAAACAGCCTGAAGATAACTCACAAAAACATGAAATATTTATTAGTTTACAATTAGATGTTCGATATAATGATAGCTTTAGCCAATGCTAACTTGCATTTTAACACAATCATAGTCTTATGCTAATGTGTTTCTTGTATAAACCAGACCACCTAATTAGAACTCTCAACTCTCTATTCAAAATAGACTAATGAATAATCAAACCAGGTTTCCTCCTGTTTTGTCACACCAATCCGGATATATAAGGGACTTTAAACATAATATTATGCTGTTCAGATGTAGAATTATGTAATCTGGAGAGGGTTGCTCCCTATGCAAATGACCTCTTGTGTATAACTGTGTTCTAGTTATGTTTCCTAAGCTCTGGGGCTTTGTTTCAATGCTAAAACGTTTTCCATTTATAGATTACTTTGGGGGACAGCGAGGAGGAGAAAGAGGTCGGGAGGACCCCACCCAACATCGGAAGAAGACCAGAATCGCCTTCCGTGTTTGCCTCTGGAGAGCCAGCTCCCTGGGAAGGGTCTCTCTGCCCACTCTGGATGAAGGCGTAAGGGTATTTGTTTATTATTTATTTATTGCACTTCTATACTATTTGGCATCCCGGTTATCCCAAGGGGTTCTGCTCATGGCCATCAAATTGCCTGTCCAGGGTCTTGGAATTAAGCCCCAAATGGGGAGAAAAATGTAATGTTTGTCCCCTCAGGAAATCCTTTGGTGTGGGTGCAGGAGGAAGAGCCATAAACATGCTTATGGAAACCCCTAAATCTGGCTTCTGGGTAGGCGTATTTGTTCTGCCGGCAACACATTTCTCCACAAAGCAGTTAAGGGCTTACACAAAAACCACACGCATCGGGCTTATAGAATTGTAGTATCCTTGAGTTGGAAGGGACCTCGAGGGCCATCCAGTCTGACCCCCTGCCACGCAGGAACCCCCATCTCAGTGTCCCCGACAGATGGCCACCCAGCCTCTGCTTAAAAACCTCCCAAGAAGGAGACCCCACCACCTTCCTTTAGGATCAGAGAACCCCAGAGTTGGAGGGGACCTCAAAGGCAATCCAGTCTGACCCCCTACCAGGCAGGAACCCCCAACCCACTGTGCCTGACAGATGGCCACCCAGCCTCTACTTAAAAACAACCTCCCAAGAAAGAGAGCCCACCACCCTCCTATGTGGCAGCATATTCCACTACCGGACAGCTGTATTTGTCATGAAGTTCTTTCTAATGTTTAAATTAAATATCTTTTCCTATAGTTTGAAACCATTGTAGTCTTTGAAGTCATGGAAAACAAACCAGTCCCCTCTTCAATAAAACATCCTTTCAAATATGTGAACATAGCTATCATGTCCCCTCTCTGCCTTGTTTTGGTAAGGCTAAATATTCCCACCTCCCTAAGCCGCTCCTCATATGACATTTCTTCCAGACCTTTAACCATCCTGGTTGTGCCCCCACCCCCGGGGCCTGTTCAAGGTTTTCAACATCCTTTTTAAATTGAGGTGCTCAGAACTGGACACAGGACTCCAGGTGGGGTCTGACCAGAGCAGAATAGAGGGGTACTATCACTTCCCTTGATATCTAGACACTATGCTTCTGTTGATGCAACCAAGAATTGCATTGGCTTTCCTGGCCATTGTGTCACACTGCTGACGCTTGTTCAATTTGTGGTCCTCTAAGACTCCCAGGTCCCTTTCACAGGGACTATTTTCCTGCCAGGTATCTCCCATCCTATATCTGTGCAATTTATTATTTTTACCTAGATGCAGTACCCTACCTTTCCCTCTGTTGAAACCCATTCCGTTAGCTTTGGCCCAGCACTCTAATCTGTCAAGGTCCTTTTGGACTTTTGCCCTATCCTCTAGGGAATTAGCCACCCCTCCCAATTTGGTATCATCTGCAAATTTAATCAGCATGCTCTCTATTCCTTCCTCCAAGTCATTAATAAAGATACTGAACAGCGCCAGACCCAGAACAGAACCCTGGGGCACCCCACTGGTCACGTCTCTCCAAGTTGAAGAGAGGCCATTTATGGTCACCCTTTGGGTGTTATTAGTCAACCAATTACAAATCCACCTGACAGTAGCACTATCTATCCCACATTCTACTAACTTCTTAGCAAGTACACCATGGGGAACCTTATCGAACGCCTTACTAAAGTCCAGATAAGCAATATCCACACCATTCCCCTCACCCACCAGGCCTGTAATTCTATCAAAGAAAGAGATCAAATTAGTCTGGCATGACTTGTTTTTAAGAAATCCATGTTGATTTCTTGTAATGACAGCATTGCTTAATAAATAATTACACACTCCCTGTTTAATAATCTGCTCTACAATCTTTCCAGGAATTGAAGTCAAGTTGATGGGGCAGTAATTATTTGGGTACTCTTCCCCCCCCCTTTGAAGATGGGCACAACATTTGCCCTCCTCCAATCTAACCCTAACCCTAATCTCTTCTGGGGTTGTGATTTTGGCCATGGGTGTGCTTGTGTGTTACCAAACCATACCCATTTATCTATGTGGTCTGCCACTCTCTTGGCATCCACTAAATATTTATATTGATTTTTAAAATATTGTCCATCTAGCCCAAGTGCCCCCTTCTGCCCAGGCAGGGTGGAAGGAGCATATTTCTGGAGTTGGTTTCCCCCAAAACATGTGGAGGGGGGGGCATGCCCTGAGGACTGTGATAGAAGAACTTTCCTTGTATCATGTGATAGTGTTTCCTGTTGTCTATGTTTCCTAGCTTAGAACCAATCTCCCCACAGATACGAGGGTCCAAATATATAAGGGGCTTTTAAAATTATATCGTGCTGTACACATGTAGAGTAATGTAATCTGGAGAGGGTCGGTCCCCATGCCAATGATCTCTGGCGTACGATTGCTTCTTCATTTTGTTTCCTAAGCTCTGGGGCTTTGTTTCAATGCTAAAATGTTTTCCCTTTATAGGTCACTTTGGGGGACAGCGAGGAGGAGAAAGAGCTCGGGAGGACCCCACCCAACATCGGAAGAAGACCAGAATCGCCTTCTGTGTTTGCCTCTGGAGAGCAAGGTCCCTGGGAAGGGTCCCTCAGCCGATCTCAGATGAGGATGTAAGGGTATGTATTTATTATTTACTGTATTTATTGCACTTTTATACTATTTGGCATCCTGGTTATCTCAAGGGGTTTGCTCATGGCTATTGACTTGCCCGTACAGAGTCTTGGAATTAAGCTCCAAATGGGGAGAAAAATGTAATGTTTGTCCCCTCAGGAAATCCTCTGGGGAGGGTGCAGGAGGAAGAGCCATAAACATGCTTAGGGAAACCCCTAAATTTGGATTCTGGGTAGGCGTATCTGTTCTGCCGGCAACGCATTTCTCTACAAAGTAGTTAAGGGAGTTACACAAAAACCAAACACGTCGGGCTTATATAGCTGGAAGGGACCCCGAGTGTTTATGAAGATTCTCAGTTGTCCAGGTGAGTTAATCTGGAAGTTGAGTCAGGGTAACTGGACTTATTTTTGTTGAGAGATGGAAATGTTTTGCTGCTTATCCAGAGGGATTCAACAGACTGAGGAAGCTGTTCAGATGAGCAGCGAAACATTTCTATGTCTCGAAAGAAAGAAGTCCAGTTGCCCTGACTCTACTTCCAGATAAGGGATTATTCTCCGGCCGAACAGTTCTAACTGTCAGGAAGTTCTTCCTAATGTTCACACAGAATCTCTTTTTCTTGTAATTTGAAATAGTGGACAAATTTCAATCTTATGTGGCTAAAATTGGTCATAAATAAATTACAAGCTGCGGGTCTCCTTTCCCAATCAATCTTGAGCATGCAGTGGGACAAAGCGAAATCAGCCCTTAAACGGAGAATAGTGGATATGGAGAGATGGGCAGATTTTAATAGTCACCCCAGTTTTAGAGTGCCAGATATGCTCCCCATGGCCTGTCTATCACTAGTGGAGACGTATAAGATTAAGAGAGCCTTTACTCTGGCTAGGCTCGAGGCTTTCTCTTCTGCGGGTGTTCAAAGGCAGATTGAAGAGCGTTCCTTTGGGCTGAGTCTGCTGTGGGGCAGATGGGGCCATTTCACCACCCTCTCCCTAAATGTGTTTTATTCCCAAAACAGGCTGGTCCCATCACACCAAACGTGAACATTTTCTCCCTGTTCTGGTGTGGGCAGGACAGGGAAACCCACTCTCTATTATCTCTCAGTCTGAATTACAGCAGGGACCCCTGTATCCGTGGGATCGGTTCCCACTGATTCCCTTAACCCCAGTCTAAAAACTTAATAAATAGATAATCCCAGAAACATTTCCCTCTGTTGAAACCCATTCCATTAGCTTTGGCCTATCACTCTAATTTTTCAAGGTATTTTTGGATTATCACCGTATCTAGGGAATTAGCCACCGCTCCGAATTTGGTATCATCATGTATACTGTTTGTCCTTAAAATGTTGGAACAACTGAATACTTTATTACAGTCCATGACCAAATCCAAAATATATAGATCCATAAATAGTACCAATTTCAGCAAGGAAGAACAAGGCAGGGGAAATGCCATATAAATTGAGCCATCCTAAATTGTGGCTGCTTGAGCAGTTGAGAAGAAATTGGGAATAATTGAGAATAAATTGTTGAGACCTCCTGAGCGTGAATTATAATTCCTGCCGCACAGAATCTAGCTGCATTAGACAGCATACTTTACGTCGGACATTCTGCGGTGTAAATATTTTGCCCTGATAACGGGAGGTGGGTGTAGAACGCCTCTGGACGTCCTGGGAGTTGCTTTAATTAAGGAGCAATAAGTTTTTCCCTAATTCCATCATACAAGGGGCAGCTTAGAAATACATGTCTCAATGGTTCAGGTCTATCTATCCTGCAGAGACACTTAGGATGAGAATACGGGGTGATCTTTTGAAACTTTTCCTGTTGTATTGCTGACAGGAGAGCATAAAAGCTCTGCGTTGGTTCTTTGTTAAACCAGCAAAGAAATTGCAGGTTTGAAGGGGGATCAGTGGCTATGCTATGGCAGGTAGCCCCCAAATTGTGATGTCTCTATACCTCCAAAATGCATTATTTGAGGATTTGCTTAGCCATCTCAGAACTTGCCTGTATAAGGCACTCCATTGACAGACCGTATGTTTTAAGTTTAAGGGATAGGCCTGTCCTTCTCGTTGAATGAGAATTATCTGAAAATAGTAAAGAGGTTGGTGGATAGAAATTTAAGCCAAATATTAAAACTGGCCAGCCGAGCCTTAACTTCAACTTTCATGAATCCCACTTCTAACCTTAGGGTTGCATTAGTTACCCGACGGGGTACTTGTGTTTTAGCTCTCAAAATAAACTGGTTGAACTATTTCCAAAGATGTAAAAGAAGGACAAGGGCCATCACTAAAATATTTTTTCTGCGTCCACGGGGAGATTGCCTGTGGATACAGGGGCCCCCCTCTGTTTTCTGAGTTCAGGGTGGCGAGAGAAAGGACCAGAGTTGTCCAAAGGTGGAGGGTGTCATTGGTTCTTGCTGCAGCGATCCTTTTTGTCTCGGAAATGTTTCACAAATATACCTCTTTTATGTTCCAGATCGGAGGAAAGAGGAGGAGAGTGCCACGTGCCACACAGACTTTGGTTCCCTGGACGCCGGGTCCCCAGAATTGCAATGCACCGGACGCCCCCTCAAAGGAAACGGACAGCAAGGAAGACCTCAGGAGACTGTCCGAGTGAACTTCTGCCAAGCTCTTTGTATTTGCATCCCTGGAGTTAGTCTTCTTTGGCAACGGAGCCCCCTCTCTGGAAAGAAAAGGACTTCTGGGCTCAAAGCGACACGTGGAGAAGTGTTCGTGACTTGCTGAACATTGTTTGAAGGACTCGGACAGTAAAAACACCACCCGTACGTACTTCAGATGCAGCTTCACAACATCTCAGCTCTGGACCTCAGCTAAGCAACTAACCTGGCGTTATTTTTTATTTTAGCCAGAACTTTACATCTAAGAACTAACTCCTGGCAATTGCCACATTTGAACTTCTGGCTCAGCTCTGAGGAAGAGGGTTTTGCTCTCGAAATATCTGGAACTTTTTATTTTAGTAGCAGCCTAAAGGTATTGCCTAGTGTAATTTGGGATTCCCAGTTGGACTCTTGCATTTAGTATTTGCATTCCTTATTCTAGTATTTGTGTGAGTTAAACTTAGTGTTCTTGTATCTCAAGATGTACCCGGTAGCCTCCAGTTGCTAAGAGTTGTGCTGCGATCTTTCCAGCTGTAAATCCCGGACTTGTGTTGCTGCATTTATCTGCTAAGTTGGACTTAACCACAGCAGTGGTTGGACTCAAAAACTATTCAGCATTTCGTGGACTCGGAACTGATCCTAAGCCTATTTACTTCTGTTTTGTGTATTTCAAGATGTACTCTGATATGTATATCTGTCAGTACTGTATTTTTATTCTTGTCTTTTCTTTGTAATTGCACTCCTGTACTCTAATGATTTGTATGACTGTTGTTAAGAGTTGTGCTGCGATCTTTCCAGCTGTAATTCCTGGACTTGTGTTGCTGCATTTATCTGCTAAGTTGGACTTAACCACAGCAGTGGTTGGACTCAAAAACTATTCAGCATTTCGTGGACTTGGAACTGCTTCTAAGCACATTTACTTTTCGTTTGTGTATTTCAAGATGTACTCTGATATGTATATGTGTCAGTACTGTATTTTTATTGTCTTTTCTTCGTAATTGTACTGCTGTACTCTAGTATTTGTATGACTGTTAAGAGTTGTGTTGCTGCGTTTTTTGCCAAGTTGGACTTAACCACAGCAGTGATTGGACTCAAAAACAGGTCGGGACTTTCAGAATTTATTTGTATTCTTTTCCTTGTTATCTGTGTTTGTATTTCTAGGTGTATTCTAGCAGTGATCTCTCTTAATACTTGTTTTCTGATATGTCCAAGTGTTTCCAAGTATCTGTAGCTCTTGATGTTTGTAGCCGGTTGCGCCTTCGCCTATTCTTGTACTCTGAGGTTTTTCCTCTTGTGTGTAGTTTGTGTCTTTATTCATGCGACGTAACAAGGTGGGTTCTTGGGCTTTGGGGTGGGGTGGAAAGGTTGGGACATTTGGAGTGGGAAGACAAACTGGTTTTAAATCCTTCACATCACTTTGGGTCTTAGTTCCAACACTAGAACAAAACAGAAACAAACTAAACTTAAACTTTAACAAGGTAACACTTAAACATCACTAAATGGAACTTAGCACACTAAGACTTAAACTTAAACAAGGTAACACTTAAACATCACTAAATGGAACTTAACACACTAAGACTTAAACTTAAACAAGGTAACACTTAAACATCACCAAATGGAACTTAACACCCTAAGACTTAAACTTAAACAAGGTTACACTTAAACATCACTAAATGGAACTTAACAAACTAAAACTTAAGTCCACTAAACAAACTAAAACTTAACACAACATAAACAAAACTAAACAACACATATTAAAAAACACAAAAAATTAAAAAATTTAAAAAATTAAAAATTTTAAAATTTTATATTATTATATTATATTATATTATTATATATACCCAAGGGACAAGGGACAAGGGACAAGGGACAAGGGACAAGGGACAAGGGACAAGGGACAAGGGACAAGGGACAAGGGACAAGGGACAAGGGACAAGGGACAAGGGACAAGGGACAAGGGACAAGGGACAAGGGACAAGGGACAAGGGACAAGGGGACAAGGGACAAGGGACAAGGGACAAGGGACAAGGGACAAGGGACAAGGGACAAGGGACAAGGGACAAGGGACAAGGGACAAGGGACAAGGGACAAGGGACAAGGGACAAGGGACAAGGGGGACAAGGGACAAGGGACAAGGGGACAAGGGACAAGGGACAAGGGACAAGGGACAAGGGACAAGGGACAAGGGACAAGGGACAAGGGACAAGGGACAAGGGACAAGGGACAAGGGACAAGGGACAAGGGACAAGGGACAAGGGACAAGGGACAAGGGACAAGGGACAAGGGACTCCTGGCCCCGGCACTTGGGTCCACCCCCCCAAGGGACTCCTGGCCCCGGCACTTGGGTCCACACCCCCCAAGGGACTCCTGGCCCCGGCACTTGGGTCCACCCCCCAAGGGACTCCTGGCCCCGGCACTTGGGTCCACCCCCCCCCAAGGGACTCCTGGCCCCCGGCACTTGGGTCCACCCCCCCAAGGGACTCCTGGCCCCGGCACTTGGGTGGCCCCCACCCCCCCAAGGGACTCCTGGCCCCGGCACTTGGGTCCACCCCCCCCAAGGGACTCCTGGCCCCGGCACTTGGGTCCACCCCCCCAAGGGACTCCTGGCCCCGGCACTTGGGTCCACCCCCCCAAGGGACTCCTGGCCCCGGCACTTGGGTCCACCCCCCCAAGGGACTCCTGGCCCCGGCACTTGGGTCCACCCCCCCAAGGGACTCCTGGCCCCGGCACTTGGGTGGCCCCACCCCCCCAAGGGACTCCTGGCCCCGGCACTTGGGTCCACCCCCCCAAGGGACTCCTGGCCCCGGCACTTGGGTCCACCCCCCCAAGGGACTCCTGGCCCCGGCACTTGGGTCCACCCCCCCAAGGGACTCCTGGCCCCGGCACTTGGGTCCACCCCCCAAGGGACTCCTGGCCCCGGCACTTGGGTCCACCCCCCCAAGGGACTCCTGGCCCCGGCACTTGGGTCCACCCCCCCAAGGGACTCCTGGCCCCTTATAGAATTTTCAACTTTGTAATTTTTTCAGTCTTTTATTTAAAATGACTTGTTACAATTGTTACAACTTGTTACAACATAGTTGATAAGTTTACTGTCACACTATTGTTTATTGCTGCACTCATTCGCCACTCTGTTAGCTGCCCAGAGTTCCTGCGGGAAGATGGGCGGGGTATAAATACCATAATAAAAAAATAAATATTCTAGCATCCCTATTCTACTATTTAAGTGTCTAGTGTTTTCTATTCTACTGTTTAAGTGTCTAGTGTGTTCTACTCTAGTGTTTAAGTGTCTAGTATGTTCTATTCTAGTGTTTAAGTGTCTAGTGTGTTCTACTCATGTTTAAGTGTCTAGTGTGTTTTATTCTACGGTTTAAGTGTCTAGTGTGTTCTACTCTAGTGTTTAAGTGTCTAGTATGTTCTATTCTAGTGTTTAAGTCTCTAGTGTGTTCTATTCTAGTGTTTAAGTGTCTAGTGTGTTCTACTCTAGTGTTTAAGTGTCTAGTGTGTTCTATTCTGGTGTTTAAGTGTCTAGTGTGTTCTATTCTAGTGTTTAAGTGTCTAGTGTGTTCTATTCTGGTGTTGGAGTCCCTATTCTAGTGTTTAACTGCCTAGTGTGTTCTATTCTTGTGTTTAAGTGTCTAGTGTATTCTATTCTAGTGTTTAAGTGTCTAGTGTTTTCTATTCTAGTGTTTAAGTGTCTAGTGTGTTCTATTCTGGTGTTTAAGTGTCTAGTGTGTTCTATTCTACTGTTTAAGTGTCTAATGTGTTCGATTCTAGCGCTTAAGTGTCTAGTATGTTCTATTCTAATGTTTAAGTGTCTAATGTGTTCTGGTGTTTAAGTGTCTAGTGTGTTCTATTCTAGTGTTTAAGTGTCTAATGTGTTCTATTTTGGTGTTGGAGTCCCTATTCTAGTGTTTAAGTGTCTAGTGTGTTCTATTCTAGTGTTTAAGTGTCTAGTATGTGCTATTCTAGCGTTTAAGTGTCTAAAGTGTTTTATTCTAGTGTTTAAGTGTCTAGTGTGTTCTATTCTAGTGTTTAAGTGTCTAGTGTGTTCTATTCTGGTGTTGGAGTCCCTATTCTAGTATTTAACTGTCTAGTGTGTTCTGTTCTAGTGTTTAAGTGTCTAATGTGTTCTATTCTGGTGTTGGAGTCCCTATTCTAGTGTTTAAGTGTCTAGTGTGTTCTATTCAACTGTTTCAGTATCTAATGTGTTCTATTCTAGTGTTTAACTGTCTAGTGTGTTCTGTTCTAGTGTTTAAGTGTCTAATGTGTTCTATTCTGGTGTTGGAGTCCCTATTCTAGTGTTTAAGTGTCTAATGTGTTCTATTCTGGTGTTGGAGTCCCTATTCTAGTGTTTAAGTGTCTAATGTGTTCTATTCTGGTGTTGGAGTCCCTATTCTAGTGTTTAAGTGTCTAATGTGTTCTATTCTGGTGTTGGAGTCCCTATTCTAGTGTTTAAATGTCTAATGTGTTCTATTCTGGTGTTGGAGTCCCTATTCTAGTGTTTAAGTTTCTAGTGTGTAAATATAAGTATGTATTGTGTTCTGTTCTAATGTTCCAGTCCCTATTCTAGTGTTTAAGTGTCTACTGTGTTCTATTCTACTGTTTAAGTGTCTAATGTGTTCTATTCTGGTGTTGGAGTCCCTATTCTAGTGTTTAACTGTCTAGTGTGTTCTATTCTAGTGTTTAAGTGTCGAATGTGTTCTATTCTGGTGTTAAAGTCTCTATTCTACTGTTTAAGTATCTAATGTATTCTATTCTACTGTTTAAGTGTCTAGTGTGTTCTATTCTGGTGTTTAAGTATCTAGTGTGTTCTATTCTGGTGTTGGAGTCCCTATTCTAGTGTTTAAGTGTCTACTGTGTTCTATTCGACTGTTTCAGTGTATAATGTGTTCTATTCTAGTGTTTAAGTGTCTAGTGTGTTCTGTTCTAGTGTTTAAGTGTCTAATATGTTCTAGTGTGTAAGTATAAGTGTCTATTGTGTTCTGTTCTATTGTTGGAGACCCTATTCCAGTGTTTAAGTGTCTAATGTGTTCTATTCTGGTGTTAAAGTCTCTATTCTACTGTTTAAGTATCTAATGTATTCTATTCTACTGTTTAAGTGTCTAGTGTGTTCTATTCTGGTGTTGAAGTCCCTATTCTAGTGTTTAAGTGTCTAGTGTGTTCTGTTCTAGTGTTTAAGTGTCTAATGTGTTCTATTCTGGTGTTGGAGTCCCTATTCTAGTGTTTAAGTGTCTAATGTGTTCTATTCTGGTGTTGGAGTCCCTATTCTAGTGTTTAAGTTTCTAGTGTGTAAATATAAGTATGTATTGTGTTCTGTTCTAATGTTCCAGTCCCTATTCTAGTGTTTAAGTGTCTACTGTGTTCTATTCTACTGTTTAAGTGTCTAATGTGTTCTATTCTGGTGTTGGAGTCCCTATTCTAGTGTTTAACTGTCTAGTGTGTTCTATTCTAGTGTTTAAGTGTCGAATGTGTTCTATTCTGGTGTTAAAGTCTCTATTCTACTGTTTAAGTATCTAATGTATTCTATTCTACTGTTTAAGTGTCTAGTGTGTTCTATTCTGGTGTTTAAGTATCTAGTGTGTTCTATTCTGGTGTTGGAGTCCCTATTCTAGTGTTTAAGTGTCTACTGTGTTCTATTCGACTGTTTCAGTGTATAATGTGTTCTATTCTAGTGTTTAAGTGTCTAGTGTGTTCTGTTCTAGTATTTAAGTGTCTAATATGTTCTAGTGTGTAAGTATAAGTGTCTATTGTGTTCTGTTCTATTGTTGGAGACCCTATTCCAGTGTTTAAGTGTCTAATGTGTTCTATTCTGGTGTTAAAGTCTCTATTCTACTGTTTAAGTATCTAATGTATTCTATTCTACTGTTTAAGTGTCTAGTGTGTTCTATTCTGGTGTTGAAGTCCCTATTCTAGTGTTTAAGTGTCTAGTGTGTTCTGTTCTAGTGTTTAAGTGTCTAATGTGTTCTATTCTGGTGTTGGAGTCCCTATTCTAGTGTTTAAGTGTCTAATGTGTTCTATTCTGGTGTTGGAGTCCCTATTCTAGTGTTTAAGAGTCTAGTGTGTTCTATTCCAGTGTTTAAGTGTCTAATGTGTTCTATTCTGGTGTTGGAGTCCCTATTCTAGTGTTTAAGTGTCTAGTGTATAAATATAAGTGTCTATTGTGTTCTGTTCTATTGTTGGAGACCCTATTCCGGTGTTTAAGTGTGTATTGTGTTCTGTTCTAATGTTCCAGTCCCTATTCTAGTGTTTAAGTGTCTACTGTGTTCTATTCTAGTGTTTAAGTGTCTAATGTGTTCTATTCTGGTGTTGGAGTCCCTATTCTAGTGTTTAAGTGTCTATTGTGTTCTATTCTAATGCTGAAGTCTGTACTGTGTTCTATTGTAGTGGTGGAATTGTATTATGAATTCTAGTAATTGTTAAAAAATTATTCTGGTATCAAATGTTAAAATTTGTGTTCTGGTTTATTCTACTATCAATAAATGTTCAAATTTATATTCTGGTGTGTTCTAGTATCAATAAATGTTAATCTTTTAAAATCCAAGCATGTTTACCTGTTAGATCCTAGAAATCTTAGGACTCATCTCCTGTTCCAAGAGGTGTATATTCTAATATTCTACCATTTAATTAAACTAATTCCCATTTGCACCTTTATAGTCCCAGGTGCTGTGTTATGTGTTTAAAATGGCATCCTCCAGTCTTGCTGGGTGTTTGTCTGGTCTCTCCTCTCCGCTGATCTCGATTCCGCCGATTCCTCGCAAACTTCCTTCTTTTGACAGGCGTCGTTCTGATATTCTTGATTGTTGAATTGTGGAGACAAGTCCACCGTCGCAATCTCAAGGAAGAATGACGATACAGTGGTACCCTGGGCTACAGATGCTGATTTAAGGTTACAAATTTTTTCCCATTGAAAATCCCAGGTTACAAAAAAAAACAGAAAACCCTTTGAAAATTTCCAATTTATGAAGCGTCCTGAGAAACGAATTAATTTTGTAACCCAGGGTACCAATGTATATAAGAAAATCACCAGCCACTTCGTGTTCCACTCATATGTTTTGCTTGGGGGGGGGGGTTGTGACACCCTTTCATGGCCCTCACTTACGAGGCTCCTCTTTTATTACATCCAACAAGGACCCGGGGTTATGTGTCTCTGACATTTATGGGCCCCATAAAGCCCGCACATTCTTAAATGCTGCCACCCCACTACCTCCCTTGTACCTGTTCTTGTGGATGTGTTTGTGATGCAACAACCTTGTTTAGGTGTCAAGGTGACTGGCTGGCCCAGAAGTAAAACCAAGACCCACCACATGTAAAAACAACACCACACCACACCCGCCTACATGTTTCGGAACCAAGATGAGGATGGTTGAATCTATTTGCCTGTGCCCAAACCCCCACCCGAGAGCCTCCTTAGATGGGAGTTTCATACTTCTAAATCTTTGTCTTTTTGTTTAAGTCCTCAAGTATTAGTGAGGGTCTTAGGATGGGCTGCCCTTTTAACTTTCAACTAGATACTTCTTTGCAGATTTGAGACTATTAAAAAGGCCAAGGAAGCCTGTCAGATTTAAAAAAAAAAAGGGGGGGGAGGCAGAGACCCGGCCACATTCCCATACAATTCCCCAGGACACAGTTCACAGGAAACGCCCTATTACGCTCCCCAGTGTTGTGTCGTGTAGTGTCTGTATTCCTGCCTCCCAAGATCCTTACATCCCAATACTACTGGCAACCCCCCCCCCCACACACACACACCCTTTCCCGGAAGTGTCATGGATTCTGGTGTCATGGAATGAGAAACCCTCTCCCCGTTTTATTCCGACATCTGCAAGGGCTGTGGTGTATTTGTCTTGGATTTCAGCTGCAGGGGATGAACGGTAGGAAGCAGCTTCAAGCCCTGGGGCCCCGTCTCTCCTGCCAAGTTTGAGGCTAAAACCTCACATGGGGAAGGCCCCTGGTCCCCCCACCCACCCACCTCCTTGCGGGATCCAAGCTGCAGGCGATCTGACACTGGAGAACTAGGAACTCACTGTAGTTTCCTTAATCCATGCTATTAAATGGGTAACCAAGGTGTTGGTAGGTGCGGAAAAAACAATAATCTTCCTTAATATAGCAGAGTTAGTACGCTTGCTATTCTATTCTGGTGTTGGAGTCTATTCTACTATTAGAGTCTGTCTTTTGTTCTATTCTAGAGTTGGAGTCCCTATTCTGGTGTTGGAGTCTGTATTCTAGTGTTGGAGTCTGTCTTTTGTTCTATTTTAGTGTTGGAGTCCCTATTCTAGTGCTGGAGTCTGTATTCTAGTATTAGAGTCTGTCTTTTGTTCTATTCTAGAGTTGGAGTCCCTATTCTAGTGCTGGAGTCTGTATTCTAGTATTAGAGTCTGTCTTTTGTTCTATTCTAGAGTTGGAGTCCCTATTCTAATGTTAGAGCCTGTATTCTAGTGTTGGAGTCTGTCTTTTGTTCTATTCTAGTGTTGGAGTCCCTATTCTAATGTTAGAGCCTGTATTCTAGTGTTGGAGTCTGTCTTTTGTTCTGTTCTAGTGTTGGAGTCCCTATTCTAGTGTTGGAGTCCCTATTCTAGAGTTGGAGTCCATATTCTAGTGTTGGGGTCTGTCTTTTGTTCTATTCTAGAGTTGGAGTCTGTATTCTAGTGTTGGAGTCTGTCTTTTGTTCTATTCTAGTGTTGGAGTCCCTATTCTAGTGTTGGAGTCTGTATTCTAGTGTTGGAGTCTGTCTTTTGTTCTATTCTAGTGTTGGAGTCCCTATTCTAGTGTTGGGGTCTGTATTCTAGTGTTGGAGTCTGTCTTTTGTTCTATTCTAGAGTTGGAGTCCCTATTCTAATGTTAGAGTCTGTATTCTAGTGTTGGAGTCTGTCTTTTGTTCTATTCTAGTGTTGGAGTCCCTATTCTAGTGTTGGAGTCCCTATTCTAGTGTTGGAGTCTGTCTTTTGTTCTATTCTAGTGTTGGAGTCCCTATTCTACTGTTGGAGTCTGTCCTTTGTTCTATTCTAGTGTTGGAGTCCCTATTCTAGTGTTGGAGTCTGTATTCTAGTGTTGGAGTCTGTCTTTTGTTCTATTCTAGTGTTGGAGTCCCTATTCTAGTACTGGAGTCTGTATTCTAGTGTTGGAGTCTGTCTTTTGTTCTATTTTAGTGTTGGAGTCCCTATTCTAGTGCTGGAGTCTGTATTCTAGTGTTGGAGTCTGTCTTTTGTTCTATTCTAGTGTTGGAGTCCCTATTCTAGTGTTGGGGTCTGTCTTTTGTTCTATTCTAGTGTTGGAGTCTGTATTCTAGTATTAGAGTCTGTCTTTTGTTCTATTCTAGAGTTGGAGTCCCTATTCTAGTGTTGGAGTCTGTATTCTAGTGTTGGAGTCTGTCTTTTGTTCTATTCTAGTGTTGGAGTCCCTATTCTAGTGTTGGAGTCTGTCTTTTGTTCTATTCTAGTGTTGGAGTCCCTATTCTAGTGTTGGAGTCTGTATTCTAGTGTTGGAGTCTGTCTTTTGTTCTATTCTAGTGTTGGAGTCCCTATTCTAGTGTTGGAGTCTGTATTCTAGTGTTGGAGTCTGTCTTTTGTTCTATTCTAGAGTTGGAGTCCCTATTCTAGTGCTGGAGTCTGTATTCTAGTGTTGCAGTCTGTCTTTTGTTCTATTCTAGTGTTGGAGTCCCTATTCTAGTGTTGGAGTCTGTATTCTAGTGTTGGAGTCTGTCTTTTGTTCTATTCTAGAGTTGGAGTCCCTATTCTAGTGTTGGGGTCTGTATTCTAGTGTTGGAGTCTGTCTTTTGTTCTATTCTAGTGTTGGAGTCCCTATTCTAGTGTTGGAGTCTGTATTCTAGTGTTGCAGTCTGTCTTTTGTTCTATTCTAGTGTTGGAGTCCCTATTCTAGTGTTGGAGTCTGTATTCTAGTGTTGGAGTCTGTCTTTTGTTCTATTCTAGTGTTGGAGTCCCTATTCTAGTGTTGGAGTCTGTATTCTAGTGTTGGAGTCTGTCTTTTGTTCTATTCTAGTGTTGGAGTCCCTATTCTAGTGCTGGAGTCTGTATTCTAGTATTAGAGTCTGTCTTTTGTTCTATTCTAGAGTTGGAGTCCCTATTCTAGTGTTGGAGTCCCTATTCTAGTGTTGGAGTCCCTATTCTAGTGCTGGAATCTGTATTCTAGTATTAGAGTCTGTCTTTTGTTCTATTCTAGAGTTGGAGTCCCTATTCTAGTGTTGGAGTCCCTATTCTAGTGCTGGAGTCTGTCTTTTGTTCTATTCTAGTGTTGCAGTCCCTATTCTAGTGTTGGAGTCTGTCTTTTGATCTATTCTAGAGTTGGAGTCCCTATTCTAGTGTTGGAGTCTGTCTTTTGATCTATTCTAGTGTTGGAGTCCCTATTCTAGTGTTGGAGTCTGTATTCTAGTGTTGGAGTCTGTCTTTTGTTCTATTCTAGTGTTGGAGTCCCTATTCTAGTGCTGGAGTCTGTATTCTAGTATTAGAGTCTGTCTTTTGTTCTATTCTAGAGTTGGAGTCCCTATTCTAGTGTTGGAGTCTGTCTTTTGTTCTATTCTAGTGTTGGAGTCCCTATTCTAGTGTTGGAGTCTGTATTCTAGTGTTGGAGTCCCTATTCTAGTGTTGGAGTCTGTCTTTTGTTCTATTCTAGTGTTGGAGTCCCTATTCTAGTGTTGGAGTCTGTATTCTAGTGTTGGAGTCTGTCTTTTGTTCTATTCTAGAGTTGGAGTCCCTATTCTAGTGTTGGAGTCTGTATTCTAGTGTTGGAGTCTGTCTTTTGTTCTATTCTAGAGTTGGAGTCCCTATTCTAGTGTTGGAGTCCCTATTCTAGTGTTGGAGTCTGTCTTTTGTTCTATTCTAGTGTTGGAGTCCCTATTCTAGTGTTGGGATCTGTCTTTTGTTCTATTCTAGTGTTGGAGTCCCTATTCTAGTGTTGGAGTCTGTATTCTAGTGTTGGAGTCTGTCTTTTGTTCTATTCTAGTGTTGGAGTCCCTATTCTAGTGTTGGAGTCTGTATTCTAGTGTTGGAGTCTGTCTTTTGTTCTATTCTAGTGTTGGAGTCCCTATTCTAGTGTTGGAGTCCCTATTCTAGTGTTGGGATCTGTCTTTTGTTCTATTCTAGTGTTGGAGTCCCTATTCTAGTATTGAGGTCTGTATTCTAGTGTTGGAGTCTGTCTTTTCTTCTATTCTAGAGTTGGAGTCCCTATTCTAGTGTTGGGGTCTGTCTTTTGTTCTATTCTAGAGTTGGAGTCCCTATTCTAGTGTTGGAGTCTGTATTCTAGTGTTGGAGTCTGTCTTTTGTTCTATTCTAGTGTTGGAGTCCCTATTCTAGTGCTGGAGTCTGTATTCTAGTATTAGAGTCTGTCTTTTGTTCTATTCTAGAGTTGGAGTCCCTATTCTAGTGTTGGAGTCTGTATTCTAGTGTTGGAGTCTGTCTTTTGTTCTATTCTAGTGTTGGAGTCCCTATTCTAGTGTTGGAGTCTGTCTTTTGTTCTATTCTAGTGTTGGAGTCCCTATTCTAGTGTTGGAGTCTGTATTCTAGTGTTGGAGTCTGTCTTTTGTTCTATTCTAGTGTTGGAGTCCCTATTCTAGTGTTGGAGTCTGTATTCTAGTGTTGGAGTCTGTCTTTTGTTCTATTCTAGAGTTGGAGTCCCTATTCTAGTGCTGGAGTCTGTATTCTAGTGTTGCAGTCTGTCTTTTGTTCTATTCTAGTGTTGGAGTCCCTATTCTAGTGTTGGAGTCTGTATTCTAGTGTTGGAGTCTGTCTTTTGTTCTATTCTAGAGTTGGAGTCCCTATTCTAGTGTTGGAGTCTGCCTTTTGTTCTATTCTAGAGTTGGAGTCCCTATTCTAGTGTTGGAGTCTGCCTTTTGTTCTATTCTAGTGTTGGAGTCCCTATTCTAGTGTTGGAGTCTGTATTCTAGTGTTGGAGTCTGTCTTTTGTTCTATTCTAGTGTTGGAGTCCCTATTCTAGTGTTGGAGTCTGTATTCTAGTGTTGCAGTCTGTCTTTTGTTCTATTCTAGTGTTGGAGTCCCTATTCTAGTGTTGGAGTCTGTATTCTAGTGTTGGAGTCTGTCTTTTGTTCTATTCTAGTGTTGGAGTCCCTATTCTAGTGTTGGAGTCTGTATTCTAGTGTTGGAGTCTGTCTTTTGTTCTATTCTAGTGTTGGAGTCCCTATTCTAGTGCTGGAGTCTGTATTCTAGTATTAAAGTCTGTCTTTTGTTCTATTCTAGAGTTGGAGTCCCTATTCTAGTGTTGGAGTCCCTATTCTAGTGTTGGAGTCCCTATTCTAGTGCTGGAATCTGTATTCTAGTATTAGAGTCTGTCTTTTGTTCTATTCTAGAGTTGGAGTCCCTATTCTAGTGTTGGAGTCCCTATTCTAGTGCTGGAGTCTGTCTTTTGTTCTATTCTAGTGTTGCAGTCCCTATTCTAGTGTTGGGGTCTGTCTTTTGTTCTATTCTAGTGTTGGAGTCCCTATTCTAGTGTTGGAGTCTGTCTTTTGTTCTATTCTAGTGTTGGAGACCCTATTCTAGTGTTGGAGTCTGTATTCTAGTGTTGGAGTCTCTCTTTTGTTCTATTCTAGTGTTGGAGTCCCTATTCTAGTGTTGGAGTCTGTATTCTAGTGTTGGAGTCTGTCTTTTGTTCTATTCTAGTGTTGGAGTCCCTATTCTAGTGTTGGAGTCTGTATTCTAGTGTTGGAGTCGGTCTTTTGTTCTATTCTAGAGTTGGAGTCCCTATTCTAATGTTGGAGTCTGTATTCTAGTGTTGGAGTCTGTCTTTTGTTCTATTCTAGTGTTGGAGTCCCTATTCTAGTGCTGGAGTCTGTATTCTAGTGTTGGAGTCTGTCTTTTGTTCTATTTTAGTGTTGGAGTCCCTATTCTAGTGCTGGAGTCTGTATTCTAGTGTTGGAGTCTGTCTTTTGTTCTATTCTAGTGTTGGAGTCCCTATTCTAGTGTTGGGGTCTGTATTCTAGTGCTGGAGTCTGTCTTTTGTTCTATTCTAGTGTTGGAGTCCCTATTCTAGTGCTGGAGTCTGTATTCTAGTGTTGGAGTCTGTCTTTTGTTCTATTCTAGTGTTGGAGTCCCTATTCTAGTGTTGGAGTCTGTATTCTAGTGTTGGAGTCTGTCTTTTGTTCTATTCTAGTGTTGGAGTCCCTATTCTAGTGCTGGAGTCTGTATTCTAGTATTAGAGTCTATCTCTTGTTCTATTCTAGAGTTGGAGTCCCTATTCTAGTGTTGGAGTCCCTATTCTAGTGTTGGAGTCCCTATTCTAGTGCTGGAATCTGTATTCTAGTATTAGAGTCTGTCTTTTGTTCTATTCTAGAGTTGGAGTCCCTATTCTAGTGTTGGAGTCCCGATTCTAGTGCTTGAGTCTGTATTCTAGTATTAGAGTCTGTCTTTTGATCTATTCTAGTGTTGGAGTCCCTATTCTAGTGTTGGAGTCTGTCTTTTGATCTATTCTAGAGTTGGAGTCCCTATTCTAGTGTTGGAGTCTGTCTTTTGATCTATTCTAGTGTTGGAGTCCCTATTCTAGTGTTGGAGTCTGTATTCTAGTGTTGGAGTCTGTCTTTTGTTCTATTCTAGTGTTGGAGTCCCTATTCTAGTGCTGGAGTCTGTATTCTAGTATTAGAGTCTGTCTTTTGTTCTATTCTAGAGTTGGAGTCCCTATTCTAGTGTTGGAGTCTGTCTTTTGTTCTATTCTAGTGTTGGAGTCCCTATTCTAGTGTTGGAGTCTGTCTTTTGTTCTATTCTAGTGTTGGAGTCCCTATTCTAGTATTAGAGTCTGTCTTTTGTTCTATTCTAGAATTGGAGTCCCTATTCTAGTATTAGAGTCTGTCTTTTGTTCTATTCTAGAGTTGGAGTCCCTATTCTAGTGTTGGAGTCTGTCTTTTGTTCTATTCTAGTGTTGGAGTCCCTATTCTAGTGTTGGAGTCCCGATTCTAGTGCTTGAGTCTGTATTCTAGTATTAGAGTCTGTCTTTTGTTCTATTCTAGAGTTGGAGTCCCTATTCTAGTGTTGGAGTCTGTCTTTTGATCTATTCTAGAGTTGGAGTCCCTATTCTTGTGTTGGGGTCTGTCTTTTGTTCTATTCTAGAGTTGGAGTCCCTATTCTAGTGTTGGAGTCTGTCTTTTGATCTATTCTAGTGTTGGAGTCCCTATTCTAGTGTTGGAGTCTGTATTCTAGTGTTGGAGTCTGTCTTTTGTTCTATTCTAGTGTTGGAGTCCCTATTCTAGTGCTGGAGTCTGTATTCTAGTATTAGAGTCTGTCTTTTGTTCTATTCTAGAGTTGGAGTCCCTATTCTAGTGTTGGAGTCTGTCTTTTGTTCTATTCTAGTGTTGGAGTCCCTATTCTAGTGTTGGGGTCTGTATTCTAGTGTTGGAGTCTGTCTTTTGTTCTATTCTAGAGTTGGAGTCCCTATTCTAGTGTTGGGGTCTGTATTCTAGTGTTGGAGTCTGTCTTTTGTTCTATTCTAGTGTTGGAGTCCCTATTCTAGTGTTGGGGTCTGTATTCTAGTGCTGGAGTCTGTCTTTTGTTCTATTCTAGTGTTGGAGTCCCTATTCTAGTGCTGGAGTCTGTATTCTAGTGTTGGAGTCTGTCTTTTGTTCTATTCTAGTGTTGGAGTCCCTATTCTAGTGTTGGAGTCTGTATTCTAGTGTTGGAGTCTGTCTTTTGTTCTATTCTAGTGTTGGAGTCCCTATTCTAGTGCTGGAGTCTGTATTCTAGTATTAGAGTCTGTCTTTTGTTCTATTCTAGAGTTGGAGTCCCTATTCTAGTGTTGGAGTCCCTATTCTAGTGTTGGAGTCTGTATTCTAGTATTAGAGTCTGTCTTTTGTTCTATTCTAGTGTTGGAGTCCCTATTCTAGTGCTGGAATCTGTATTCTAGTATTAGAGTCTGTCTTTTGTTCTATTCTAGAGTTGGAGTCCCTATTCTAGTGTTGGAGTCCCTATTCTAGTGCTGGAGTCTGTATTCTAGTATTAGAGTCTGTCTTTTGTTCTATTCTAGAGTTGGAGTCCCTATTCTTGTGTTGGGGTCTGTCTTTTGTTCTATTCTAGAGTTGGAGTCCCTATTCTAGTGTTGGAGTCTGTCTTTTGTTCTATTCTAGTGTTGGAGTCCCTATTCTAGTGTTGGAGTCTGTATTCTAGTGTTGGAGTCTGTCTTTTGTTCTATTCTAGTGTTGGAGTCCCTATTCTAGTGCTGGAGTCTGTATTCTAGTGTTGGGATCTGTCTTTTGTTCTATTCTAGTGTTGGAGTCCCTATTCTAGTATTGAGGTCTGTATTCTAGTGTTGGAGTCTCTCTTTTGTTCTATTCTAGTGTTGGAGTCCCTATTCTAGTGTTGGAGTCTGTCTTTTGTTCTATTCTAGTGTTGGAGTCCCTATTCTAGTGTTGGAGTCTGTCTTTTGTTCTATTCTAGTGTTGGAGTCCCTATTCTAGTGTTGGAGTCTGTCTTTTGTTCTATTCTAGTGTTGGAGTCCCTATTCTAGTGTTGGAGTCTGTATTCTAGTGTTGGAGTCTGTCTTTTGTTCTATTCTAGTGTTGGAGTCCCTATTCTAGTGTTGGAGTCTGTATTCTAGTGTTGGAGTCTGTCTTTTGTTCTATTCTAGTGTTGGAGTCCCTATTCTAGTGTTGGAGTCTGTATTCTAGTGTTGGAGTCTGTCTTTTGTTCTATTCTAGTGTTGGAGTCCCTATTCTAGTGCTGGAGTCTGTATT
Organism: Phrynocephalus guinanensis; assembly: GCA_037367245.1. Lineage (NCBI taxonomy): Eukaryota > Metazoa > Chordata > Lepidosauria > Squamata > Agamidae > Phrynocephalus > Phrynocephalus guinanensis. The sequence continues at coordinate 14,661,171 of CM074750.1, forward strand.
CTAGTATTAGAGTCTGTCTTTTGTTCTATTCTAGAGTTGGAGTCCCTACTCTAGTGCTGGAGTTTGTATTCTAGTATTAGAGTCTGTCTTTTGTTCTATTCTAGAGTTGGAGTCCCTATTCTAGTGCTGGAGTCTGTATTCTAGTATTAGAGTCTGTCTTTTGTTCTATTCTAGTGTTGGAGTCTGTATTCTAGTGTTGGAGTCTGTCTTTTGTTCTATTCTAGAGTTGGAGTCCCTATTCTAGTGCTGGAGTCTGTATTCTAGTATTAGAGTCTGTCTTTTGTTCTATTCTAGTGTTGGAGTCCCTATTCTAGTGCTGGAGTCTGTATTCTAGTATTAGAGTCTGTCTTTTGTTCTATTCTAGTGCTGGAGTCTGTATTCTAGTGTTGGAGTCTGTCTTTTGTTCTATTCTAGTGTTGGAGTCCCTATTCTAGTGTTGGGGTCTCTAAAACCTGCCATGGGGAAGCCCCATGGTCTCCCCCCCTCCCACCTCCTTTAAGGATCCAAGCTGCAGGCGATCTGACACTGGAGAACTTGGCACTCACTGTGGTTTCCTTAATCCATGCTATTAACTCGGGGGTGCGAGGAAAAAATAACAATCATCTTCCTTAATATGGGAGAGTTAGTACGCTTGCTTGCTAACATGGGTTCAAGGAGTTCTCCCAAAATAACGGCGAAAGCCCGGGAGGTGCTACTCTGAACAAAAGAGATTTCTCAACAAATTTGGCTCCTTCTACCATGTCCTACACCATCTCCCCCCAAAAAATAATAGATTTTATTTGCCCCTATTCCATCTCAATTTCCTCCACCTGGGGTTTGCCCGATGGCATAAAAGCAGGGCGTTCTGGGCCAGCTGCTCCATCAGCTCCTCCGTCCGCTCGCGAGCCGTGGCGATCTTCTCCCGGCATTGGGCCAAGATGGCACCGGACAAGTCCCGGAAAGACGTAGCGGAGGTGAAGGACGCCCGTTGGTCGTCGACGTTCTTCCGGACGAGGGACACTTTCTCCTTGGAGGCCCTTGGAGGTTGGTGACCAATGTGGCAGTGGCAGACCGGAGCTGCTGGGCGAGGCCTCCAAAGCGTGAACCTTAAATCTGTTGAGAAAAGTAGAGAGAGTTGAAGAGGGTGGCAGTACATTTGGAAGACTTCTGGCATCTCTAAGGGGATCCCAAGGTTATAGACTTTGTGTTTATAAGCCCTTATAAAATTGTCTCTATATATCTCCTTGTGTGAGTGCATTGACACTATGTTAGACTTTGTGTATATAGCCACTAATAAAGTGTCTGTCTATCTCCTTGTGTGGTTGCCCTGACACTATGTTATCAATTGCTAGTTTTAATGTTGCCTTCAAATGCTGCAAGAGGGCCCTCAATTCCCTGTTTCTCAAACCGATTGTGTCTTAATTGTAAGGGATTGTTTAGTCTGTCCTTATTGGAAGCCCCCTTGGGTCCTTTTCCAAGGAGAAAGGCAGGGTAAAATACTCAATAAATAAATAATAGTTGCAAAGTACAGGAAAAGAGATTCCATTTGAACATTAGGAAGACTTTCCTGACCGTTATCACTGTTCAGCAGTGGAATATGCTGCCACCAAGGAGGGTGGTGGAGTCTCCTCCTTTGGAGGCTGGATGGCCGTCTGTCGGGGGTACTGGGATGGGGGTTCCTGCATGGCCCTCAAGGTCTCTTCCAACTCTATGAATCTGTGAACATCGTCCACTAGATTATTTCTACGGGGCTGTCCTGAGCCACAAGGGAAGGGAAAAATATATCCAAACGGGCCCTACCTTGGCGTCAGCAGCAAACTTCTGGGGGACCCCTCGGAGGGCTGCTTTTGACGCAGTTGCAACCACCTCTGATGCAGCTTCTCCTGTCCGCTCTGGATCTTCTGGCCAACGCCCTGCTTGGCCTGCTCGATCTAGGAGAACAGAGAGAAGGGTCAGCAACTGTTTCTTTCAAAAGAAACACATCACACACACCACCGCACAGAAGGCCAGATCAGAAGCCCCAAAGCCCTTGAGAAGATTCTGACAGTCCAGGACGGGACTTGGTTTAACTTTAGACCCAGTTGCAGGGCTCAGGGGAGCTTGGCCAGAGCTCAGCTACCAGGCAGATGCGCCGCTTTGCCTGACCTCAGTTGCTCCTCTGGGTGACAGCACCGGTTCTTGGGGGGCAGGCCACGAACCCTCCACACCAAAGAGAGAAGTGGTGGGCAACTGGAAGTCTAGCTCGGTGGTGGCGAACCTTCGGCCCTCCAGATGTTCTGGACCACAACTTCCACGGTACTTTGTCATTGGCAACCCAGGCTTGGAATTCTGGGAGTTGTGGTACAAAATATCTAGAGTGCCAAAGGTTTGCCACCACTGGTCTACATCATGTCGCTTCTACGCTGGCCGTTATAAGCTGAGTGGGTTAAAAACAGAAATTAAGAAAGAAAGACTGCAAGCAAGCAAAGCTAGAAAGACAGACAGACAGACAGACAGACAGACAGACAGACAGACAGACAGACAGACAGACAGACAGAAATAAGAAAAGAAACAAAGAAAGAAACAAAGAAAGGATGGAGAAAGAATCACTTTCCCCCCACCACCAGGACCTCTCTATCTGTGGGACCATAATCCACTGATTTACTTATTGGTGGTTTGAAAACATTAAACAAAATACCCCACGAATCTCTATTTCTAACACCCAAGGCGCATGGCGAGGCCAGCGTCGCATCCTTACCAGCTCGAGGGTTTGGTGGGGCTGTGCGAGGGCCTCCTGCCTGCCCTGCTTGGCGTCTCTCACCTTGGGTATGCCCGGCCACGGACTCAAGCCGAGAGGGTCCCCCAACGTAGCTCCGTGGCTCCTTCTGCTGCTCCACCGCGGCCACCTCGACGCCCTCCTCCGCAGTGGCCAGTTTGGCTAGCAAACAAGGAAACAACACGGCAACACCTCAGGAGTCACGTCAAGACGGGGGGGGGGGTCAGGGGGCAAGGCCCAGTTTCAGGGGATCCAGAGAGTTAAGGCGCTTATGTCCCCAGCTTAAACCTAAGGGTCATCGCAAGAGTTAAGGCGCTTTTTTCCGCATTATAAACTTAAGGGCATCCCTACAGTTAAAGCAATTTTGTCCCCAATATAAACCTAAGGGGATCCCAAGAGCTAAGGCACTTTTGTCCCCAGTTTAAACCTAAGGGCAGTCGCACTTTTGTCCCCAAAATAAAGCTAAGGGGATCCCTAGAGCTAAGGTAGTTTTGTATCTGGTATATAACTATATAGATCCCAAGAGTTAAGGCACATTTCTCCCCAATATAAACCTAAGGGGATCCCTAGAGCTAAGGCAATTTTGTCCCCAGTTTAAAACTAACGGGATCCCCAGAGTTAAGGCGTTTTTGTCCCCAGTTTAAACCTAAGAGAACCCTATAAGTTAAGGCACTTTTGTCCCCAGTTTAAACCTATATGAATTCCGATAGTAAAGGTGCTTCTCTCCCCCCCCCCCCAGTATTAACTTAAGAGGATGCTGAGAATTAAGGCATGTTGGTCCCTGTTATAAACCTAAGGGAACCCTATAAGTTAAGGCACTTTGTTCCCCAGTTTAAACCTACATGGATCCTGAGAGTTAAGGTGCTTTTGACCCCAGTGCATACCTAAGTGGATCCCAAGAGTTAAGGTGTTTTTATCACCAGTTTAAACCTAAGGGGATCCCAAGAGTTGGTGCTGTTGTCCCCAGCTTAAACCTACATGGATCCTCAGAGTTAAGGTGTTTTTCCCCCCATTTTAAAACTATATAGATCACTAGAGTTAAGGAACTTTTGTCCCCAATATAAACCTAATGGAATACATAGAGTTAAGGTGCTTTTGTCCCCAGTATAAACTTAAGGGGATCTCTACAGTTAAGGTGCCTTGGCCCCCAGTATAAAACTATATAAATCCAAAGAGTTAAGGCACATTTCCCCCCCAATATAAACCGAAGGGGATCCCAAGAGTTAAGGCACTTTTGTCCCCAGTTTAAACCTCAGGGTAGTCACAAAAGTTAAGGTGCTTTTATCACCAGTTTAAACCTAAGGAGATCCCAAGAGTTAAGGCACTTTGGTCCCCAGTTTAAACCTACATGGATCCTGAGATATAAGGCACTTTTGACCCCAATATAAACCTAAGGGGATCCCAAGAGTTAAGGCACTTTGGTCCCCAGTTTAAACCTAAGGGAATTCCAGGATTTAAGGCACATTTGTCCCCCGTTTAAACCTAATGGAATTCCTAAAGTTAAGGCTCTTTTGTCCCCAGTTTTAACTTAAGGGGATCCCGAGAGTTAAGGGGCTTTTGTCCCAGCTTACATCTATAAGGATTCCAAGAGTTACGGCACAAATTAAGGGGATCCCGAGAGTTAAGGTGCTTTTGTCCACAGTAAAAACCTGAGGGGATCTCTACCTTTAAGGTGCTTTTGTCTCCCGTATAAACATAAGGGGATTCCAAGAGTTAAGGCGCTTTTGTCTCCCGTTTAAACCCAAGGGGATTGCTAGAGTTCAGGCACATTCGTCCCCAGTTCATACCTAGGGGGGTCCCTTGCATTAAGGTGGTTTTGTCCCTTGTTTAAACCTAAGGGGGTCCCAAGAGTTAAGGTGCTTTTATCACCAGTATAAACTTGATGGGATCACAAGAGTTAAGGCTCTATGGTCCCCAGTATAAACTTAACAGGATCCCGAGAGTCAATGTGCTTTTGTCCACAGTTTAAACCAAGCCACCGCAATTTCCTATTATGTATTTGCCAGTAATGGCCACCAGAGAGCGCCAGAGACCATATTATATATTCCAACCATACACTGCTTGGTCTCTAGTTCCATCTAGTGGCCGCTTCTGGTAAATAATTGGTGACCATATGCGTTGGTAGGTTTTTAATCTTTTAATACAGTGGTCCCTTGTATTAAGGAATTAATTCGTTCCAAATGAAATTATGTTAAGCGAATGTTCCTTTCTACAAATTTCCCATAGGAATGCATTGAAAATGGAATAATCCCATTTTTGTGTTGTACGGATTTGCCCCCTAGGCGATTCTGTTCAGCCAATGTCCCCCTATCTCTGGAATATTTTATGTTGTACAAATTTTATATTATACAAACTGTTTGTCATACAAGGGTCCACTGTATTACCATTTAAACTCTGGAACAAATACATTCTTTTGAGAAAGGAGAAAACACAAATAGCCCACCGTTACTTTCTCTGCCGGCTGCGCAAGGATCGGCAGATTTTCCTCCAGTCTGTCCGGGCCTTTGCAGGAAGACTCGTTAGCCGCCGAAACTAAACGAGGAAAGAGGAGAGGTTAGCTGACTAGGAGGCGAAGCGAAGCCCCTGTCGTTTTGAATTCCAGGCTGACATGTGGACAGGGAGCTCTTAAAAATCTTAGAAAAATAGATGTGTTTTCCCTCTGGCTGGTAGAACAGATATGGCCCACATAAATTCCTCACCTATCCTGTATATATCTGGCTGCAGTTCCAGAGGTCAGGGGTTCAAATCGTCTGCTGGGCCTGGGCTGCCCAGGGCACCGGCAGGGGAAAAAAAGAATGTGAAATTACAACCTGCTAAACCCTCGAAAAGGTCACTAAAATTCAGAATCGACGGTGCTCAATTGTTCATTATTAACCGAGGTGGCATGCTCTCCTTCCAAAGAGGTTCAGCATGGGTGTGTGTGTGTGGGTGTGTGTGTGGGTGTGTGCCATTTCTGGTAACGTTCGGCCCCAAACCTGGAACGGTCCTGATAGTACCCTGGCTGATCACACATGTAGAAAGGAGCCTCTCTCTCTCTCTCTCTCTCTCTCTCTCTCTCTCTCTCTCTCTCTCTCTGTGTGTGTGTGTGTGTGTGTGTGTGTGTGTGTGTGTGTGTGTGTCCATCCAGAATAGGAGTGGCATGGCAGCCTGCTCCCAATAAAACGGCCCCTTGTACTGAGCTACGTTCTGTAGGGTGGGACCCCTGCTGAAACCCGCTGGCTTTGTTCCTGGAACCCAGCTCCCCCCAAAAAATCCCCCATTAAATCATTAAACTCTGCAATCTGGCCCTGAAAAATTGTTCTTCCCGTATTTTTCTTTTAAACAGCATTACAGGATAATTGCCATGTGTTTCGGGGGGGGGGGGTTACGATGTTCAGATAAACAACAATAATAATCTGTCGAGCAGGAAGGGGTCATCTGGAGATCATTCGAGTCCAGTGGTGTCCAAACTCTGGCCCTCCAGATGTTTTGAACCACAACTCCCACTGTCCTTTGCCATTGGCAATCTAGGCTGGGAATTCTGGGAGTTGTGGTCCAAAACCCTCTAAAGGGCTGAAGTTTGGAAACCCCTGTTCTAGTCCAAACCCTGCCAAGGAGGCCCTGTGGGGGGAATTGAACTCCCTGCTTTTGCCTCTCGGGGCCACTCACTCCGTGGCTCCAGTTTGCTGAGGATGGGCTGGGCCCCTCTGTACCAAGGACGAAATATCTCCCCCCCCTCCCTCCCCACCCTCCAGAAATATTTCTGGTTTCGGCTGATGTGACGAGGGCTGAGGAAATTACATACTTTCCTGCTACAAAACATTTAG
>CM074750.1:14672710-14962710 GCA_037367245.1 Phrynocephalus guinanensis
CAAAAGCGCTGCTTGGGCCGACTTAATTCCAACACAGGCGCCTTTAAAAGGGGGGGGGGGGGAGAAAGCGGCGCTCGTGTAGCCGCTTCGGGGGGAATGGATACAAGTTTAAAAACTTTGCCAAAAGTTGGTCAAGAAGTTGCTAAATCCACACATTTCAAAACAAGGGGCCTGGGGGGCAACAGTTGCCGAAGGGGGAAAAGATACAAAAGAGACGGTACTCACCGGTTCCTCCGCCGTGGAGCTCGGCGTCTACACGCCGCCGGACAATCCGGAGTGACTCCAGGTGCGCCCGAGAGAAGGCAATCAGGAGCCGGCCAATTAGGAGTAGAGAAAAGTGGATTTCTTTCTCTCTCTTTTTTGGAGGGAGAGCATGCGCAGACGGCCGGCTCCTTCCTCCCTTGCAAAGGCTGCCTTTAAGTAAGGAGGTTAAAAAAATTAAAATATACAAACTCCACCATTGGGGAGAAGGGAAGGGAAGCGGAGCGCAAGAGAAAAAGTCGAGGAGAAAGTGGATCGGTGCCCTTAAACTTGCAGGCGGGTCCAAACTCCGGCCCTCCAGATGTGTTTTGGACCACCGCTCCCAGAATGCTTAAGCGTAGGTCGCCGCTGGCAAAGGACTGTGGGAGTTGTGGTCCAAAACACCTCTGGAGGGCCGGAGTTTCGACCCGCCTGCGCTTAAAGGAAGGGAGGGCGCCCGACCTCCGAGGCAGGCAGCTGTTCCACCGGTGCAGCTCTCGGGCAGGCGGGCCCCCTCGCCTCCTTTAAGGGCATTATGGAGGGCAAACGTGGGGGTTTCTTGAATAGGGTCGATGCCTCTCACATAGGGGGGTCCTTCCTCTTTGCCTACGGCCTTCAGTCAAGAATGACAGCCTTTCCCAGCCAGTCTAGGAATTGGGGGGGGGGAGATCTTGCGATGCATCGCAAACACAAGAGACCCAGTTTTTCAAGTGTGTAAAGCTGATACTGCACTGTATAATATCCTTATATTCCTTAGATTTTAATATCTACATGTCCTTTGAGAATATATAAATCTGTAAATGCTGTACATATATAATGTTCATGTCCATGTCTTTCAAAGCTGGCCAGGCTGATTTGGAAGTTCCATTTAAATCTATATACAGTACTGTACATATTTAAATATATTATTTTTCTCCCTCTGCACACACAGGTGTCTGCATATGTATACAGTACAGTATATGTATGACAGAATATCTACCTATCTCTTCCTTCCTTATCTATCTATCTATCTATCTATCTATCTATCTATCTATCTATCTATCTATCTATCTATCTATCTATCCCTTATTTCATATCTATCTATCTATCTATCTATCTATCTATCTATCTATCTATCTATCTATCTATCTATCTATCTATCTATCCCTTAATTCATGTCTGTCTATCTATCTATCTATCTATCTATCTATCTATCTATCTATCTATCTATCTATCTATCTATCTATCTATCTATCTGTTCTTTGATTCCCAGTTTTCTCCTCCAAGTATATACTGTATATTCTGATAAAAACACTGCCATCATGTTACCCTATAAAGAGGGGTCTTGGTTTGTCGGTATAGAAATATATCTAAAGAAAAAAATAAAAGAAAATGTATTTAACTACATACATGGGGGGGGGGAGACACAGTCTTCAGTTACTGTATAAGGAACCCCAGAGGGGGGGCAGGGGGGGCTTCCTTCACTGTTGCCATCAACATCCCATGCTTTTAAAAAGTTACTTTCTCAGACCTCCCCAAAGGAACTTCGGGTCTGTCGACTGATCTTAAAAGACAGGGGGGGGGGTGAGTTAGAATCCCAGTCCTGGCCAGTGGGGCCACGCTGGTGGTGGAGAGGGGGGATGATGGGACATGCAGTCCCCAGGAGGCAACCTTTCCCAAGCCCTGGCCTGTCCCTTATTCCAATCTGCTTGTCGACCCGACAGCAAAATCACCCTTGTGAAACTGAGATACCCCCCCAAAACCAAACATTCGATGCGGCCTCCCCCCTTTTTTTTGTCCGCCCGAAGAAACTTTGTTGGGGCCCAATCTGGCCTTCCAATTCAACTCTAATATCAGCACGACAGGCCAGATTATTATTATTATTATTATTATTATTATTATTATTATTATTATTATTATTATTATTATTATTATTATTATTATTATGGGTCTCCAGCACTCTTTGAACGAGACGTGGCTCAAGGCCTGAATCTGTGGAAAGCCGGAGGGAAATGCCTCCCAAGATAGAAATGACGGGGTTCAGAAACGGACTAGGCGGCCCCAGGAACAAACCAGGCGTGGACTCTTCCTTGGAAACTCTCCGGCACTTCCCACATGCTCAGAGGTTTGGCTAGGCGGTGTGGCTCACCCAGAACATTTGACCCTTCTAGTAAAATTTTATCTTTTGGAAGGGCAGGAGTGCGGTGTTTTATTTATTTATTTATTTGGGGGTGAGGGATCTGCCAACCCAAAGACTCAGCCAAAATCCCCAGTAAGAGGGAAGACACCAGGATTTAAAAATTCTTTGTGTTTTAAACTTTTCAAATTGACCAGCTGCAATTCTTTTTCAGCCTTGAGTGCCTGAATAAAACAACAATTTGGGGACCGGCAGGACAAGGCGTGGGGTGCTTTGTGATGGGCGAGCGTTGACGTCGATATATTCCAGAACGTTCCTCGAGTCCGGGGCATGTGCTTTTAGGAGTGATGTCCACCAGCCCTCCCGCCCACCCACCCCCCACCCCAAAAAACGGTCGGCCCCCCATCAGGGCTCGGTTCCCACGTGGTCTCGGCCCCTTCCCGCTCTGCTCTGGCCATCTTCCTCCCAGGCTGCGGTTGGGGTTTATGTAGTGGAAGTAACGCACTCCGACACCCGAAACCCGAAGGCCTCGTGCCAAACAATGGAGCCCGAGGTGTGTGTAGAGGGGGGGGGGGTGGACGCGGCCCCCTATGTCCCAGCTTGGACGCGTCTCGTCCCCTTCTCTCTCTCTCTCTGTCCTGGCCTCTCGGGTTCCGGCGATGTCGGAAATTTTCCCGGACGCTGAAAGCCGGTTTCCCGGCTGTGCAAACCGGCTCCGATTACAATCCGTCCCACAAACAGGTCTTAACGGGGATGTCTCGGGCTTTACCACCAGATCCTGTCTTTTTTTGAAAGGGAGACCCAGAGAAGTCTTGAGTCTGAATCCAGCGCTTTCCTCTTTTAAAAAGCCAAGAAACTAGTCCTCATTAGAAGAGCCGTGACCGTCCATTCCTCGCCCGTCGTGGGCACTTCTCTAAACCCGTTCTAGTTTGGTAAGAAGGTTCATCACCGGGATTGTATGTGTCCCTAAGTGGACGGGACGTCATCGGTCAAGCTTCACCAAAGCAGAACCAAGGGGAAACTATCCTTCCCCCATGATCTGTCGATCTGGAATCACGTTAGACTTTTTTGCTGCTGCGTCACAATCCGGGCACACGTTTCCTCGAGGTCTACTAAGACCTTCTCGCCCATTTAATGTCCTTCTCTCTCTCTCTCTCTTCCTCTCTGCCTCTACGATAAATGGGTAGATGGGTCCCCTACAAGATGGCAGGGGGGGTGAGAACCCACCTAGCCCCCCGCTGTTGTTTTCTTTAATCTGCGCCCCACCCTATTCTGATGGATTTGAAAGGCATGTCCAAACTTCGGCCCTCCAGATGTTTTGGACCACAACCCCCCACGGTCCTTTGTCATCGGCGAGCTACGCTTAGAATTCTGGGAGTTGGGGTCCGAAACATCAGGAGGGCCGAAGTGTGGACATGTCGACGTTGTAAGTTCTAAGGAGTGACCAGGTCAGCTGGAACCACCGGGATCCAGGGGTGGCCGCAAATATGTGTCCCTTAATCAGGGGGCAATCATGAAGGTTCTAGCTCCAGTGGCACCCCACAAAATGGCTAATGGGGAGACCCCACACACACATTTTTCAAGGTGGGAGAAAAGCCGTCCCTGGATCCCACGCAGCTGTTTGCTGATCCTTTGGGGTGGGAAGAAAAGGGGAAATAAAATGGAGGGCGGACGAAACAAGAACTCAGATCTCCACCCTGCCTTCGTCTCCTTCGCTGCGCGCTCTCCCCCTCCACCTTGGAAAAACACTGCAGCAAAAGGGGGGGGGAGAGAAAAAGAAAAAAGAGACAGAGAGAGAGAAGCAGCACTGCAGTCATTAATATGCAAAAATGCAAATGAGGAGGTAATTAAGCCCCAGTCCTCTGGAGGATATTTCCATCATAATGAATTCTATTGTCAGGGAAGAAAATTTAAAAAAACAACACACACACACACAAACACACAACAACACCCTTCCCAGCCCTTGAGTGTGGCTTGAAGAAAAATCAAGCTACAAAGACCCTAAATCGAGGATGTTGAACCTTCAGTGCCCAAGCTTGGAACGGGTATGTGAAGGTGGTGGGGTGGACGTGTGGGTGGGTGGGTGGGTGGGTGCCACCCCAATGTCCTCCTGCCAGATCCTTCCATGAAGCCGGGCAATTTGGTGCTTTCCCAGGTGGGGAGTATGATAGGAAAGGAGGGGGTGGCGTGGCCCGTGGCCCCTCGCCCACGCAAGGATCCCCCCGCCCGCCTTCCCTGTGCGGAGAAAGTCTCGGTCACGGTCAGGACCCGAGAGCTGGACCAGTGCGTCCTGCAGATGCGGGATGTTTTCATACTAGGGAAATACCGGGAAGGGGGAGCTTTCCAGGCACCCACAAACATGAGGCGGGGGGGGGATGCACTCCTGGAATATGTGTGTGTGTGTGTGTGTGAGAGAGAGAGAGAGAGAGAGAGAGAGAGAGAGAGAGAGAGAGAGAGAGAGAGAGAGAGAGAGAGAAGTGGAGGCAGCCACGACCTATGGAGCATAGCAAAAAGAGGTCAGCCAGGACACCGGACGCGCTGGTTTCTTGGCAAACAAGGACGGGGATATGGGTAGCCACCTATCGGTTCCCCCACTTGCTCTAGGTGCTGGCTTGGTCAGCCTTAGGGACCATAAAACAGGAGAGAAATGGGTTTCGGTCGGATCCAGTCGGATCAAAAAGCCAGTGGACTGGACACCTGAGATTTGATGTTGATGCGGCCTTCACCAGTGGGTTTATTTGTGGGTTGGGCCTAGGTTCTAGCTGTGTTGGTGGGAAGGAAGGAAGGAAGGAAGGAAGGAAGGAAGGAGCTGATGATGGATGGATGGATGGATGGATGGATGGATGGATGGAAGGAATGGAAGGAAGGAAGGAAGGAAGGAAGGAAGGAAGGAAGGAAGGAAGGAGAGTGATGATGGATGGATGGATAGATGGAAGGAAGGAAGGAAGGAAGGAAGGAAGGAAAGGAAGGAAGGAAGGAAGGAAGGAAGGAAGGAAGGAATGAAGGAAGGATGGATGGATGGAAGGAAGGAAGGAAGGAAGGAAGGAAGGAAGGAAGGAAGGAGCTGATGATGATGGATGGATGGATGGATGGATGGATGGATGGATGGAAGGAGGAAGGAAGGAAGGATGGGAGGATGGATGGATGGAGGGAGGGATGGAGGAGATGGATGGATGATGATGGGATGGATGGATGGATGGATGGATGGAGCTGATGATGGAAGCAAGGGAGGATGGGAGGAAGGAGCTGATGATGGCTGGATGGAAGAAAGAAAGAAAGAAAGAAAGAAAGAAAGAAAGAAAGAAAGAAAGAAAGAAAGAAAGAAAGAAAGAAAGAAAGCTGATGAATGGATGGAAGGAAGGAAAAGAGGGAAGAGGGAGGGAGGAAAGGAAGGAGCTGAATGGATGGAAGAAGGAATAGAAGGAAGCAAGCAAGGGAAGGAAGGAAGGAAGGAAGGAAGAAAGAAGGAAGGATAAAGAAAGAAGGAAGGAAAGGAGTTGATGATGGATAGAAGGAAGGAAGGAAGGAGTTGATGATGGATAGAAGGAAGGAAGGAAGGAGATGTTGATGATGGATAGAAGGAAGGGAGGGAGGGAGGGAATGGAGGAAAATCCCCCAAAAAAGGTAAAGGAGGAAAGAATGACAGAGTAGAGAAAGAGGAAGGAACCAATGATAGAATGAAAGGTTCCTGTCTGATCAAAAAGCCAGTCAACTGCTAACGTGAGGTGGTGGCTGTGAAATTTTCGGAGTGCCGGCAGTTGACTCTGTGGTTTGATCCCATGGAGAATGTGTGTGCGTACATGTGCGTGTGTGCGGCGCAGCCGAAATGAGCGAGGTTGGCGCCGTGCCACCTTGCAGCTGCCGTCTCTCGTCTCGAGCCTGCCTTTTTTTTCAAATGTCAGCGGCAGAAAGACGGGAGGGAGGGAGGGAGGCTGGGAAGGAAGGAAGGAAGGAAGGAAGGAAGGAAGGAAGGAAGGGGGAAATTGGGGTTGAGACAGTGAAATAAGTGTGATGGAAGGGTTGGGCAAGTGTCCGGACACTGTGACCCTTGGGGTGGTGGAGGGAAAATCTAGTTTCGAGGAACTTATAAAAAAAAGAGAGAGAGAGAGAGAGGTCTCCAACCCCAACCCATCTTTTCTCTTCTTGGGTGTTTACAGCCAAGGAAAAAAAAGGGGGTAGCTTTGCCAGCCATCTCTCATCAACCTGCCAGGAAAAGTGTCCTTTGGGTTATTTCATTTGGCCCAAGATATTTCAAGGTGCAATATCGGAACAGGTCACTAGGGGGACCGAGGGGGACATTGCCCAGGCTTGCCAGTGGCCCATTAAGAACCCCAGCCGGCAGGGATTATTTGCGCGGTTGGAGCAATAAATCAGGAGAACCCGGCTGTGAAGAAGCTTAAAAAGTAAAGCCACAAATTCTTTCTGATTCTTTTCTGTAATTGTTTTGTGTCTCGTGGCCGGGGGGGGGGGGGAATTGATCAGTAAGGACCGGCATCTTTTCCCCTTTTGGCGGGAGGCGTACTAGGGTGTCTGGAAGCGACCTTGCTTCATCACCATCATGGCTCCAGCCCACAGGTAGTTCTTACCACCACATTTCCCCTCTTGTTACAAAAGACTCTTTAGTCCCCACTAGTGGTCAGTTCCGATACTGCACTCCGATGCAAATGGTTTAAAAAAAAACATACAAAACTTCCCTTGCAACTTAAATACTGAGACGAAAGGGCGATTTCAAAATCTTTAATCTTCTTCCTGATTATTATTTTTAACCACAATTGTAGAGCACCCAGGCATATTCAAAGAAGGAATCGTTTTCTTTAAAAATGGATCTATCGCTCCCGTCGCGTGGAGTAGTGGTTACCGCATTGGGAGATCTGGGTTCGACTCAGCCATAAAAATTCTTTTTTTTTGGGGGGGTGACCTTAGAACTGTTCCTCTTTCACCCCCCCCCCCACTTAGCTTGACCTACCTTGTAGGGTCAGGCATGCCCAAACTTCGGCCTTCCTGATGTTTTGGACCACAACTCCCAGAATTCTAAGCTTAGGTTGCCAACAGCAAAGGACTGTGGGAGTTGCTGTCCGAAACCTCTGGAGGGCCGAAGTTTGGGCATGCCTGTTGTAGGGTTGTTGTGAAAAGCAGGAGAGCAATGTCTCCATAGAAAGGCCTGTGTTTGAGACCCCAAAGGACCAAGGGACACCGGCTAGTTTAAAACCTGCATTGTTCCAGGACTGCACGACAGGTTTTCCCCCTCCCCCTAGTTAAAACGTTGCTTTAAAAGCAATCTATATGTGCCTCTGTTTTTCTGTTGGAATTCACCGCTCTGGTTGCAAAAGGTTCCTATCTGTTCAGATGACGGATCGGAATGAGCCAAGGAGGAAAAGAAAACGGAGAGCCCCCACCACACCCACTCACCCCCACTGCCTCACGGCACCCGACCACTTCTTCTTTCTTCTCTGGCAAGGTGGCACCTAGCACCGCCAACCCCCCCCCCCGGCGGGTTGCCCACACCTAAATTTAGAGGTACTCCGGCATTGAAGCCCGCTCTAAACCCATGCACCGTGCCCTCCCCGCGGGTTCAGAGAAGCGAAACGGGCGGCTGGGAGAACAAGGGGAGGTAAGCCACATGGTTTGGGGTGGGTGGGTGGGTGGGTGGGTGGGGGAGAGATGCCACCTGCACAGGGTTGTGGTATTTCTAATTACGGCTGGCATGGCGTGGCCTCTGAGGAGAAGCTGGGTTGACAAGCTGGGGGGGTGGGTGGGCAGACTTAACTCCCTTTATTTTATATTCTTTCCCAGACGCAGGCTATGTCGGCCGAAAGACATTTAGGGACACTGAGGCACTCGGGCCCGCCTTAAGATCCTAACCTGTGCTCCCGGCCAGAGCTTTAAAAAGTTACTTTAACAAAACAACAACACGACAACGCAACACTCTCGCAAACGGCGTTATCAGTGCTAAAATGGAACCCGCGGTGCCTTCATTGCGATTGCCAAATGGACGCCCTTCTCGATGCCTGATCAGAAATCGTAGAATCGTTGTAGGGATGGAATCGATGTTGGACGTCTTCCACTGGAACCATCCAGGACAGACGGCTGTCCGATCTTTTCTTGAAAACCTCCTAGCTTCCTTGCATCCATCGTCCGTTCCTCTGTTCCTTCCTTCTCTCCATCACTAGCTCCTTCCTTCTAGAACCATAGGATCCTCCCAGGTGTGGGAGGTTCTTGGAAGTCTTCTCTTCTCCCTAGTCAGTAGCTCTCGTTCCATCCCGGACAGATGGCGGTTCGATCTTCTGTTGAGCGCCTCCAGCGATGGGGCATCCATGACTGGCGTTTGGAAACTTTCCTCCAGAGCCAGCGGTTCTCCACCTGTGGGTCCCCAGATGTTCCTGGACGGCAACTCCCAGAAGCCTTCACTACAAGCTGAGATGGCTAGGATTTCTGGGAGTTGCGGTCCAGGAACATCTGGGGACCCACAGGTGGAGAACCACTGCTCCAGACGATCGTCTCTACACTCTACTGCGTACGCTGCTCCTAACGATGGGTAGCTGAGGTCCAGGCCTTCCCCACCGCCGCCGCCGCCACCCCTGTTTTCCTCCTCTGAGTTTTGAAGTCTGGCTATGGGGAGCAGCCACCGAGGTGGCCTCCTGTAGCAGCTGGGAGGATGAGAGGGCCTCCCTCGAGGACTTCAAAATCTAGCAAAAAGGGAGGTGGCGGGGGACATGTTGAGGATACCGCAGTGGCCTGGCCAGATCTCACCGTCACGTTGCTTCCGAGAGCGTGGGATCCCACCCCGGGGTGATACCCGGCAGCCCTCGTTGTGTGGGCGAGACAGGCATGGGTGCGCCCCTCTCACTGCTACTTCTCTATCAGTGTTTCCATCCGCAGGAGATTTCCCCTGCCCCGAACCTGCCGCCTTGAGCGCCCCAGCCGCCGCGCTGAGAGGGTTTCCTGTCCCGTAGGCGGCTTCTAAAATCGGCCCTGAGCGGGGTGGCACCACCCGAAACCGAACCTGTTCCAAGGCCTCCCATCTTTTGTCTCTTGGGAGAGGGGGTTTCCCCTCTCCATGCAGGTGGAGTTATTTTCTTCTTCTTCATATTTTCATCAAACCACCCGAAGCTTCGGGGTCCCGGAGCCTGGCCCGAATTTTCCGCCCAGGTTTTGCCCCTCCAGATCCGTCGCGCCCTTGCTGATCTCCGAGGGACGCCCCGCACATTTGGACCCCAGATACAAAAATCATTGGAGGAACCAAAGGATGGGATGACCCTTGGCGGGAGGGAGGCCTAGGACAACGGTCCACTAGTGTTGTGGCAGTCGAAAAAGGCCCCACTGCCGCGAAAGGGGTGGTGGGGAACCCCAGAGGAACCCCGCCGCTGGGTTGTCCACCCACTCTGAGCATCGAATGGATGAACGTCTCAGTGGTTCCTTCAGGAAACCAACTTGGTTGAAGGGAAGCCAACTTGGTTGAAGGGAAGACCTGACGAGAAAGGGGGGGGGCACCAAATCTCCCAGGTACATCTAGGCCAGGGCTCCCCAACCTTGGGTTCCCCCGATGACTCTTGGAGTACACCTTCCAAGAATCCTGGCCAGTGCCGCTGACGTTGAAGGTTTCTGGGCGTCTGAGCCCAAGAACATCTGGAGGTCCAACGTTGAAGGAAGCACCCTACGAGGATCCCGTAAGAGCTTGCCTCGGAAGAAAAAGTCTTCCCGGCAACCTCCGATGGTGGAGGAGGGGACTTTTCCATCGGGACCATCTGCCTTTCCAAAATGCCACCCCCCTCCAGTTCTCCAAAAAGGTTATTAATTTTGTCCAGAAGTTCTTGAGTTCTTGAGAACGGCTGGACACGAATATGGTCCCATCGGACGAATCGCGCCAAGGATATATGTCCAAGGGAAAAGGCTTTTTGGGGACCGCCACCTTGCTCAGTTCAGTCGCTTGCTGGGGGTAGAAGCGTCTTCCGGTTCGTCAAATTCGCGGATTCGTTGTGTTTCGTCCATGTTTGTTCGAAGGCGGGGCAGGGGGGAAGCACGTTTCGTTGACCTTGCTCAGTTCACTGGGGGTAGAAGCGTCTTCCGGTTGCAAAGTCGCACGTGCAGGCTTTTCGTTGAAACGAATGCAGTCACTGCTTTTCCGGGGCAGGGGGGAAGCAGAGAAAGGGTTGCGAAGAGCATTCTTTTCGTGGACCGCCACCTTGCTCAGTTCAGTCGCTTGCTGGGGGTAGAAGCGTCTTCCGGTTCATCAAATTCGCGGATTCGTCGCGTTCCAGGCTCCACGTTTCGTTGAAACGAATACTGTACGGCTGATTTCCCCGGGGGCTGTGGGGAAGCAGAGAAGGGTTGCGGCCCTTTCCTGATCTTTCTGCCGGGAGATGTCACCTCTGCGTGGTGGTGGTGGTGAAGGGGTTCGGGTTAGGGTTAGGGTTACGGTTAGGGGCATCTGACCCCCCGGAAGTGGCAAACGATCTCTTTTGGGACACAACTTTGTGCTGGTTCAAGAAAAAGTCTGGCCATGTTGAGCTGCCCCTCCGTTTGGGGCTTCAGCATCCAACCTGAGGGAGGCGGCCATCTTGCCCGTGGCCTCGGGCGGCCGAGGACCTCGGGTCGGCCCTGGGCATCTGGCTGGGTTCTGCTTACTGTGCGTGAAGGAGGCACCAGCCGGCAGAGCGGCGAAGGGAACAGAAAGAGCAGCCATCTGTCCTGGGAAGGGAGAGGCCAGCCCCGAGGTATTTCAGCCGCAGACATTTTAGGAGGCCTCGCTCATCCGATGACTAAAAATTTTATTTATTTATTTATTTATTTATTTATTTATTTATTTATTTATTCCCGAGGCATGTGGAAAGGGGATGAGTGGTGCGGCCGTTTGGGGATAGCCTGTGATCGGTCCTACATACACATCAGGGTGGTCCTTCCACAGGGGAGGAGTCGCAAACCCCCCATCAATGGGGGTCCCCCGGTTGGGTCCACGCCTCTCTCCCCCCCCATCCTCTTAACCCCTGCAGCCTAACACAGCCAAGCGCATTCTTGCTCCTCCGAAGACCGCCACCCACCCAGGAAGGGGAGGGCAGAAGCTGGCTCCCTCGACTCAATCCTGTCTTTGGGATAGGAGCAGTCTATCTGAACGCTGGGGATTTTGTTTTGTTTTGGGGGGGAAGAGGCTGGAGTAGGGAGCTCGCCCCCTTGCGAATGGGAAAAGCGTTTCTTTTTTTTTTTTTAATACAATTTGTAATTCTCCATCGGCAGCCTCGTTGGATCAGGGAAATACCAGGGCCGGGTGCTCAGCCGGGGGAAGACAGATGCCTGGCAAATGAGTGAGTTTCTAATCCCGTCTCTGGGAAGTTTCTTGGAAGACTTGTCATGGGTGTGAAAGCAGGCACTTTAGCTATTTCTATTTCCTCGCGGGCATTGTGGTCCAGAAATGGGAATAATTCTTCTTTTTTCTTCTTCTTCTTCTTCTTCTTCTTCTTCTTCTTCTTCTTCTTCTTCTTCTTCTTCTTCTTCTTCTTCGATTTGTATATATTTACTGTATGTGTTTTATAATTTGTATTCTTCACTTTGTAAACTGCCCAGAGTGGCTGCAGTATATAAATCTCATTCATAAACAAACAAACTAATAATAATAATAATAATAATAATAATAATAATAATAATAATAATAATAATAATAATAATAATAATAATAATAATTATTATTATTATTATTATTATTATTATTATTATTATTATTATTATTATTATTATTATTATTATACACCTCATTCCGCTTCTATATGTCTGAAGAAGTGGACACGTCCACGAAAGCTTACATTAAAATATAATAATTTTTAAGGTGCCACATGTTTTTCTTTTCTTTTCTTTTGACTTTTGCCTCATATTCGTTTTGTTTATTTATTTAATAGATAGACAGTACTGCATATATAGCGCCCATCAAGTTTCATGGACTTACTGTATTTCAAGTTCGGTTCGCTTCTGCCCCCGCCCGATTTACATTTTTTTATCCTTGCAACACGGCTAAACAGAGTAATGCTCAGATGGAAAGCGGGCGGGCGGGCGGCGAGAAACGAAAAAGCGCATCCGCCGCAGGGCCTCCCCCTTGGCTCAGTGGGCGAAGCGGGACTCGCAGGGTTAGGCCGTCAATCAACCAGGAGGTGGGGGAAGCTCGACAGCCAAGAGTCCTCCTCTGATTGGCCCGCCCGCCTGCTACTCTGGGGCGCCGCGCCTCCCCATTGGGCCTTGCCCCGCGGCCTTATCATTCCATCTCCCCGGTGCTCCCATTTCGTCACGCTCTCGTTTTCTTCTTCTTTTTTTGCACTCGCTGCAAACTCCTGGAGCGCGTGTCCCTCCGCCGCGGAAAATAGTCCCCATCCCTTCCAGCTTTCCGCCGTGGCTCCTCCCTCGCGCCGCCCACTTTGGTTGAGGCCACGCCCACTCGATTAAAAATATGTATGGGTGCTGTTTTTTTTTTATATACTGTATATATATTTTTAAATCCCTCCACCTCTAAACGATGCTGTGTTTCCTTTCCATGGAAATAACCCCCTTTTAAAGATACTAAAATTTGGATTTTTTAAAAAAAATTAAAGACGCATAAAACAGCTAGCTACCTGGATTTCTTCTCTAATACCACTTTTTCCTCGCTGATTTTTCACACTCCTTGACTACATAGATGACCCCTCCCCCAACCACCCCCAGCCGGCATAACGCATAACCATGCAGGCTGGGGATGATGGAACATGTTGTCCCCCCAAGTGGAGGCAGAACAGGGCTTGTTTCTGTTTTTTTAAGAAACATGAGCCATAACAGGCCAGGATGGGGGAAAAGTACTGGCTCATTTAGCCTGGCCTTGGGAAGACTACAAGTACCATCATCCCCTCAAAGGAGAGACGATGCATTGGAGCGAAAGGGAAGGTCTCAACTCATTCCCCACTGCCAAAACAAACACCTAAGGGCCCCCTTTTTGCTCTCGGACTCCAAACCCCAGCACGCTGGACCAGGAGCTGTGCGGTCTACGGCTCATGGGACATGTAGTCCGGGGACCATCGTGGACGCGATCTCACGGAAGCCGTTCCTGTTTCGTGTATACAATATATCTATATTTGTGTGTGTGTTTATATTAAGCATTCCCCCCCCGTCAAGCCCAACCAGCCCAGCCTGATGGGTCCTGGAGTCCTGCTGCTCCCTCCTGGAAAAACAAAACAAAACAAAACCCTCTCTCTTTAATCCTCAACCAGGAAATTATTCAGTGGTGGGTTTTTTTTGGGGGGGGGGGGTTAACACACACACACACACACACACACACACACACACACACACACACAGTTTTGCTCGACTCTCTTCCCAAAAAATTTGGAAAATATTTGGGTCTCAGGCATGTCCAAAGTTCGGCCCTCCTGATGTTTTGGACTACAACTCCCAGAATTCTAAGCTTAGATTGCCAATGGCAAAGGACTGTGGGAGTTGCGGTCCAAAACATCTGGAGGGCCAAAGTTTGGACACGCCTGGCCTAAAAGATATAAAATCTATAGGTTCCCATAACAGACTTTGTGTTTCTAACTTCTTATAAGCTTGTAGCTTTGAGGTCATGTTGCCTATTATTGCTGTAAAGACAGGCATGTCCGAACTTCGGCCCTCCTGATGTTTCGGGCCACTATTCCCAGAATTCCAAGCCTGTATTGCCAGTGACAAAGGACCATAGGAGTTGTCGTCCAGATGTCCAAAACATCTGGAGGGCCGAAGTTTGGACACGCCTGCTGTAAGATGTCCTTCCATTCCTCGTTCTCAAATACAGTACTTGAATATGTCCCAATTGTCCTGGAGTGTCTATTGTCCCTCCTTATTGTAAACCGCCTGGGGTCCTTTCTCCAAGGAGAAAGGCGGGGGTAAAAAAAATTACTTTTAAAATAAAATAAATAATAAAATCTGGGAGAAAATGAGCCTGCGTGCGTGTGTGTGTTGGGGGGGGGAATTACAATCCAGATATTATATATACACAATCCAAATGTTTCCCCCTTCTCTCCTGCCTTCCCAGCTATTGACAATCCGGGTGTTGTGTTTTTTTTGGGGGGGATGGCCTTAAAACCCCCCAAACTTCTTAGGGCTTCCCCATTCGGCTCGGAATAATTCCCAAATATTTCAGACCCGAAGGGAGAGGAGGAAGAGGGGAGGGGGGGAGGCTTTAAACCATCCCTAGGACCCCCCCCCCCCAAAAAAAACTTTCTCCTGGGATTGTTTGCATGCGGTGAAGGGGACCCTCCAAAGTCTTGGCGGGGGGGGAGGGGAGAGCAGGGATCCCTCGATTTCTCCCGATCGCAGTATCTCTTAACACCCCCCCCACCGTGCGCGTGCATGCGTCTGTGCGCGCGCCCCCGGGGCTCAGCCATGGCTGCTGCGGCGGAAGGATCTATTTGGAGTTGGCGGCGGGGGGGGGGAATAGAGAGAGAGAGAGAGATCGAGCGAGCGAGTGTTGCTGATGCTTCTGTGTGTGGCAGGCGAGCCGGAGAGGAGGAGGAGGGGGGGCAGAGAGAGGAAGGAAGGAAGGGGGGGGGACGTCCCATAGCCCCGCCGGCGAGCTGAGCCAAGCCTGGGCGAGCGAGAGCCGCCGAAGACAAAAAAAAAAAAAAGAGAGAGAGAGAGAGAAGAAAGAAGCCCGAGGAAGAGAAGTATAAAAAAAGGGGGTGAAGAGAAGAAAAAAAAAAACACCCCCCAGCCATGATGCACCGGAGGAGCAAACGCTGAGCGGCCCCTAAAAAAAGGGGGAAGGCGAGCCCAGAAAAGAAAGAGAGAAAAGAATCTCCCCCCCCCTCTGGAAAAAGAAAAGAAAAGAAAAAAGAAATAGAAACGATCGCCCCCCCCCGCGCTTCTTCTGATCTTTTTTCCTTCGCGCGGGGCTCCTGGAAACTCCGCCGGGAGCGGATGGAACGTTGAGACAACATCAAAGGGAACGCGAGAAAAAGAGAAACATCCGATCGAACGTTGGGGCGGCCAATCGGAGGCGGCGGCGGCGGCGGCGGCGGCGGCGCCCGGGAGGCGCGCGCGGGGCGAACGTTCGGAGAGCAGCTTCCCCCCCTCCCTCCCTCTCCCTTTCCCTTTTAACCCTCCTCCTCTTCTACTTTTTCCATGGGGGGACCCCTTTCTCTCCCCTCTGGCGCCGCCGCCCCTTTTTAAATTTTAATTTTTTTTTTAAATTTCATTTTAAAAAAAAATCTCGTTCCTTCGTTACTTTTCGGGGTGGTGGGGGGGGGCAAAGAACCGTTTCCGTCCCCCGCGGGGCGGCTGGCCGGGACCACATTGTGGCCGAGGGGGAGAACAATAGGGAGGCTTCAAAGGCGGTGCGTGCGTGTTTGAGAGAGAGAGAGAGACGGGGGGGGGCTTTGGGAGTTTCTCTTTTTTTTCCTCCCCCCTCTGGGTTTTTTTTTGGGGGGGGGAGTGAAGAAGAGGGGGTCCCGCCCCCCCTCTTCGCCGGCCGCTGCTGCCCCGGGAAGCTGCTCTCTTCTCTCCCCCCCGTCCCCGACTCCTCAACTGCTACCTCCAGTGGTGTGGATGTAACCCACCCACCCCCTTTTTCGCCTTCTTCCCGCCGGAGCCCCCCCCCCCAAAAAACTGAGCAGGTAAGACCTTTATGGGGGTGGGTGGGGGGGGGGGGCTGGCGGTGGAAAGGCAACGAGGGGGGGGGTTCCTGGTGTCTTGCGCCGGAAGCTGCCAAACTCCTTTTAAAGTTCCCAGTGGGGCATTTGCTTCTGAGCATGACCCCCCCTCCCCAATAAAAAAAGACTTTAACTATAAAAAAAGATTTAACTAAGTGGTACGCCTTAACTCTTTTGTGGGGTTGGAGTTGGTGGGTGTAAAGGATCCTTGTTGGGGGGCTTCCCTCCCTCCCCTCCCCCCCCCACGCAGCCACCCACCCACCCCCGGAAATGGTGTTAAATGCTCAGGGGGGGGAGGGGCTGGCCAGCCCCGAAGGGGAGGGGGCTTTGGGGGGAAGAGATCGAGAGAAAGGAGCTTGGATAGTTTATTCTTTGTAGAAATTTGGCCCAAGTTGAGCTCGGAGGGAGGGGAATAAGTAAATCCCACCCCGGACTATTTATTATTATTATTATTATTATTATTATTATTATTATTATTATTATTATTATTATTATTATTATTATTATTATTATTATTATTGGGAGAAACTCGGTTTTATTTGATGCAGAAGGGGAGGCAAAAGTTGCGAGAAATGTGGATTTCTCCCGTGTCGAGTTTGCAGGTTGAAGCTTTTTAAAATATATATATATAGATAGATAGATCTATTGCCTTGGAGTCTTGGCCAGTGTTTTTCAGGGGAGGGGGGGAGATCGTAGGCTCTCCCCCATCTTGGAAGGCTCCCCCAGGTGTCCCCCCCCCCACACCTTTGTGGAGCTGGTGGGCGGGGAGAAAAGTTTTCTGAAAATTCTCAATTTTTTGTTTTGTTGTTTTTTTTGTTGTCTGCTTTGTCTGGCAGGATTTAGGATTAGCCCCCCCCCCTTTTTTTTTTCCTTTTCCTTTGGATGCCTTTATTCTGGGTCCACGAGGGGGGCAGGTTGTCCCAGAGGCCTGCTTTTGGGTCCTGATCCAAGCATTGTCAAAAAGTTTCTTCCCCTTTTTGGGGGGGGGGCAGAAGGAGCCGCACACATGGAAAGAAAGCAATTAGTTGGGTCCAAGGAGGGTTTACATCATCACCTCTTTTTAAAACCTCACAATTTTTATCCCATTCATTTCCTTCATTTCTCCTTGCCTTCCCTCACTTTTTCCATAATGTTTTTTTTTTGGGGGGGGGCTCATTTCTCACCTGCAGCCCACCTCCCCTATCTGTACACCCCCATCCGACAGGGTGTCTTCGGGCCCTGCCGATCTAACACGATCATTATTTTATTTACAAATGGTTTACCGTTGGAAAAGGTGTTTTTTTTTGGGGGGGGGGAATTCCTTAACCCTCCCTGATCCCAAGAATCCCCCCCCCAATGCAATGTTCTGCATGGATTTCTTTCTGTATCCTAGTTGACTTTTTTTTGTCATCCACCTCGTGTGTGTGTTTTTGTGTTTGTGTGTGTTAATGTTTTTGCAGGGAGAGGGGAGATAAGTCTTTAGAAAAAAAATTATGGGATGCTGCTCTCTGTGCCGCCCTCCTCCCGACACCCACCCCCCCCCCCAGACTTTTCTACTCCAGCCTTCTGGCCACTTTTGAATGAAATATGGAAGAGAACTTTTTTGAGGCCTAAATTAAAAATGTGTGCTAATTGGCCTTAGGGTAAATTATAACACAAGGGGGTTATTGGGGTGTGTGGGTCCCCCTGTGCCTTGGCTTCCCCCCCCCACCTCACGTAATGTGTTGACCCCCTCTGATCGTTTCCTTAAAAATAAATAAATCAGAATTATCCTTCGGTGTGCGCGTGTTTTAAAAAACTCCTTCTTGAAGTTGACTTGACCTTGGTTTTTTTTATCTTGCTTTCTACCTCAAAATGGCCCCGGCCACCACCAGATGCTCTGGAGCAGAAGATGCAAAGTGTGTGTGTGTGTGGGGGGGGGTTAAAATGTGGAGCCTCCCTCATCCCCAAAAGTTTTTTTGGGGGGGGGGGGGGAAGAAAATAGTTGATTTAGGTTCCGCTTTGTCCGAGGCCTCCGAAAACCCAAATGCCCCGACAACCATTGTGCGATGGTTGTGCACCTTATACACACCCGGCTGTGTGCGAGGTGGGTTTCCCCAGCCGCCCCCCCCGCCTTGGAGGTGTGTGTGTGTGTGTGTGAGTGTAAAAATATTTCTGGTCCCTGCTGGTGTGTAATACACACTTTTGGGCCCCTCTCCGATCTGAACTCCAGGATTCTTTGTTTAGACTTTGGGACCCACGTGGGGGACGCTGGCTGGTCCCTCCCCCCACCACCACCTCCCCAGATTTTAGGGCCTTTTTTTCTTTCTCATTTTTTTTTTTGGGGGGGGGGGGAAAGGGTGAATAGAGCTGTGCGAGACAGCAGCTGTTGGTCTGGAAGGAATTTCTTGTCTGCGGAAACCGGGTTTGGGAGGGGGGGGTGAAAGTCAGGCAAGAAATAACATGGCTGGGTTTCCCCCCCCTCTTTAAGTCCTAGAAGCTGTGGTTCGCTAGGGTGTGTGTGCATAGGAGAAAGCGGCCCAGCTGCTGGGCCCAGCTTTGTGTGCGCCTTGGAACTTTTTTTTTTCCCTCCTCCTCCACGAGGCCGGGACCGCACGACGACGTTGCCACCCCCTCCCTCCCCACGGACACACAACACACATGGACTTTGCATTGTGTTGAGCCCCCCCCCCCCCCTCTGTGTTAAGTTGCACAGGGATCCAAGGCTTGCCTGGAGAATTATCATTTATTTATTTCCACTCGTAGGAGACGGACTGGGAACCCTTTTTCCGGGGGGGGGTTAGCGCTGGCTTTCCAAATTTGGAAACGGAGGGAAGGGGGGGGAATCCCCCAACAGCCTGCCCACCCCCCACCCACAAAAAAAAAAGTCCAGAGAAGGAACCACCAGGGTCGCCCCCACGGTGGCATAAGTGGGCTGTTACTGGTGGACTCCCCTCTGCTTTTTTTGAGATGCTGGCCTGGGACAAGGGCAGCCCACGAACACCCCTGGCCAGTTTTTAATCCGGGCTTGGCTTGCCCCCCTCCCACAACGCTCAGTGTGTAAACCACCCCCCCCAGCAAGGGAGCTGTCTCACTCTGTGCCTCAATGCTCTTTTGGGATTTGGGGAGGGGAGAGGGGGTTTCCCTGTCCCTTCCTTGAGCAAATGTGACCCAGACCGCCCACCCACCCTTCCTTGGCGGATATAAGGCCTTGGGGAAAAGTGCCACTTTAATTCCTCCCCCCCCCCCCCAAAAAAAAAGAGAGGACAAAGGTTTAATTTCAGTTTAATCCATGGGAGCCTTCCTCTAACCACCTCCTCCCCGCCGGTTCGGGGTGGAAAACCAAATAAATTTGAGATTTCAGTGGTTCTTGGGAATCTCTCATCACCACCGCCCCCACCCCCACCCCGTCGCCACTCCTGTTTCTGGTTCCTGCCTTCCTTCGCTTAACTCCCGCAAAAGTGGAGGTTGATTTGGCTAAACAGAGGAAAAGAAAATGAAAATCTTCCTACCTTCCAAAGATTCCTCTCTTTGCGAAGGACGCCCCGGTTCTCCCCGGCCTGCACACGCTCTGCTTCTAAGACGATGGAGGCCCTGTCAATTTCAAATCATTGCTTAGGTTTCCATAATGTTTTGTTCCCCCCCCCCCGTTAAATAGTTTTATTCCCCACTCCCCCACTCCTGGTTCTCCTTTTCTCTCCCCCCCCCAACCAGGGCGAATCCTGCGGAAGTTGGGCGGAAATTAAACAGCGTCTCTAGTAATGAGTTCCCCAAACAGATTTCATTATTTTGGGATCCGGCCTCAAATCCATTGGATTTCCCCCCCCCCTCACTGGTGACCTTTTTCTCGTGAGGAGGGGGGTGGGGACTTTGGCGAGGCAGAGGGGCAGCTTTGGGGGGGGGGAACGGCAAGAGGGAAGGAATTTAGCCACAGGAAGAACTGTAATAATAATAATAATAATAATAATAATAATAATAATAATAATAATAATAATAATAATAATAATACTGGGAAGCGTTCAACTAGTGATTGGTAATACAAAATCCAGCATAGATAGCTGTGTGGTTATTATTATTATTATTATTATTATTATTATTATTATTATTATTATTATTATTATTATTATTATTATTATTATTATTATTATTATTATCTCCACCAGGCCTACATCATCTTATGCATCAGAAAGGCTTGTGTGTGTGTGTGTGTGTGTGTGTGTGTGTGTGTCTGTGACTGTGACTGTGTATGTTAATTTTGGTTGGCAAGCCTAGGTGCGTTTACTCAGGAGTAAATCCCACAGTATGACTGGCATTGCTCCTTAGACCGCTATGCATGGGGCTGCATTCCTTAATGAGAATTTGGAAGGCAGTGCAGTATGTATTAACCCAAATTTAAAGCTCACCAAAAACAACAATTTTTACTGTTCATTGTTGAGGAATCTTGCTGGAAGTCACCACACACACACACACACACACACACACACACACACACAGACACACACACACACACACACACACACACACACACACACACACTTCCGTTCCTGTCTTCTCTCCGTCAGTGGCTAGTTAATGTGGACTAGTAACTTGTAGGGCAGACAATGAGAAATTGGGCTTATGTTTTGAACCGGGACGGAAGATTCGCTCCGCGCACACCCGATTGTGGTTTTATTATCAAAGCCAAGTTACCTAACTGGGTGTTTTCTCGGGCAGGTCTGTCATTGAAACCCTTCCCTGCTGGTTTGCGCTGGCGAGGCATGATGGAAGTTGTAGTCCCAGAGCAGGTAGAGGTGGGGAAGATGGGTGCAGATGCCTAGAAGAGATTAAAAACATGGAAAAGCAAGATGTGAAAATATATATTTTTTCCTGATCTTAACTGGGTGCTCAAGGATAAAGTGGTATAACTCTTGGTCAGCTCATTTATGCCTGCCACTTGTTATCAATTTATTAATTGGTTTTATTAATGCCTTCCATTTGCTAGTGGAGCCACGGAAGAGGGTGGTTTTGGTAATTAAGAAGCAGAACCGATGTCGCTCGAAACGCAAAATATAGAGCAGATGCAAGGTCCTGGGTTGTTTTTTTTTGGGGGGGGGGGGGACGAAATGGAACTCAGAATTTCCCGGGTCATTTTTCAGGCGAGGGGTGGAGCGACGAGCCGCAGGTGGGGCCATAAGCAGAGTGGGAGGAGCCAGCGCCAGGGGTGGGTGGGGCTTTCCGCTGGTCTCATGTGGTTTTTGAAGATATTTGGTGGGGCATATTCCTGCCAGGTTGTGTTTGGCAAACTTGGCTGCAAGTTACCTTTCGAAAGCCATGTCCCTGAGTCGGATCCAAGTTCTTTTAACCGGAATAACAATAACACCGGCTTTTAAAGAGGATTTTAGAAGGATTTCCCCCCCCCCCCGCCCTCCAAGCTTCATGCCTCCGTCTTATCGGTCTCTACGTACGACGCAAGCAAAGGTGTAAGCTTGCCCTGAAATAAACGTCTTGATGTTGAAAGCACACCCCTCCGAAAAGCAAAAAATGTTTCCAGTTTTGGTTTTTCTTGAAATAGACTAAGCAAGTTTTGTTTGGAAAATTCCTCCCCCCCCCCGCAGCTTTGCAACAAATCGGGACCGTTGATTTGTTTTTGCAAACAGTGAAGTGAAGGCAAGTGAGGTTCCCACCTGCCCCTGGCTCCCGTGTTTCTACTTTTTCCTCCTGACGTAGACAAGGGAGACCTTGAGGCCAGTGCCAAGTTACTTTTCACATCCAAGGGAAACAGTTACTTTTCACGTCCAAGGGAAACGGACTTTCAAAAACCCAACCCAGACCAAAAGGTTGATGAAAAGGATCTTCACAATAAAGCTTGCCTTTCAGATTATTATTATTATTATTATTATTATTATTATTATTATTATTATTATTATTATTATTATTATTATTATTATTATTATTATTATTATTAAAAAGTGAGTTGCAGGCGGGGGGGAGGGGAAGCAGGCCTCCCGGATTCTCACGGTTTTCTCTCTCCGGGTCCGGATGTATTTCAGATTTGCACTGTGCCCAAACAGGTGGCTCCTCTCCCCCCCCCCCCCGGAGAAATTGTCCATTTGTGTGTTGGGTGTGTGTGTGTTTGTGTGTGTGTGTTTGTGTGTGTGTGGACTGCCAAGGTCAAGAAATTAGGAAGGCTGCCCAGGAAGGGATGGCGAGGCATGGGGTTTTGTGTGTGTGTGTGTGTGTGTGTGTGTGTTTGTGTGTGTTTCACATCATTCACTTGTTGCTCCTTGGTGGGTTCGGGGGTGTTTTTTCCACCCCATCCACCCCTTCCCTTTTTCCTTGTGCGGGGGGACGGGGGACGGAACGGGAATTATTTAAGAAGCAGGGCCAATCGGTGGCCAAAAAGCAGCCCTGGTTTTTGCAAGGGTGAGCTGTGTCTTTCTCCGTTTAAAAACTCTCTTCTTCTCCCCTTCCTTCCGATGCCCCCTCCTTTATTTTGCCTCACCCCACCCCCACCCCACCCACCCACCCCAACATTTCCCCCAAACAGAAAAGGGGCACGGACGCTGGCTCGGTGCGGGGAATATGAACCAGCAACAGAGAATGGCCGCGGCTGGAACAGACAAAGAGTTGAGCGACTTACTGGATTTTAGTATGGTAAGCCCCTTTTCCCCCCCTACCTTTCCTAATGATCGCCTCGTTTTTCGTGCCGTTTCGCTCGGTGCGCTTTTGTTGCATTGGTTTTATTTTATTTTATTTTATTTCGGAGGGGGCATGGCGGGTCCGTGGGGGCAGGAGGAGGAGGAGGAGGAGGAGGAGGAGGAGGAGGAGGAGGAGGAGAAAGAGAGGGACGGGGGTCTCTCCTAAATGGACGGGCGGCTCCATGTTTTTCGTTCCCAGCGTCCTCTGGGATGGAGAGGGAAGAGGCGGCCGGGGGGGGGGGGGGAATCCACGCTGGTGGGATGTTGAAATAAAAATAGTAATAAATAACAAGAGAGAGAGAGAGAGAGAGAGAGAGAGAGAGAGAGAGAGAGAGATGGGGTGGGTGGGTTCCTGTGCCCCATGCAGAATGTAAACAGTAAATTCTGATTTTTTTAAAAAATACTGTACTGTCTTTGCCATGATTTTGGATCTTGGCGTGTTTCTCCCTGCCTGAGGAGATCAGGGTTTACTGGAGAACAGACCTCTCTAGATTCATGGGAGACAAGAGGGGCTTGGCGCCCTTGGAGTGCAGGGGACTCCGGTTCCCATCAGCTGTGGGTGGCATGATCCTGGGGGGGGGAAGATGATGAGAGTTACGTTGCTAGGTACTTGGCAGGTGCCGGACTGGAGGTGGGCGCAGGGGGGTTGGCAACCACGAGCAAGGATCCCACCGGGTGTCCTAACTGGAACCCAGAGGTTGAAATGATGGGGTTTATTACAATCCAGGAATCGATTTAATGCGTCTTCCTCTGTGATAAAGAGTTGGGTCAGGGTCTTATTCCCGGGATCTCCCAACCTCATTAATCTCCAGAGCTTTGGTCCGGGTGGTTGTTTTAGGTCCGCACCGGGTTTTGATACGCAGCGCGGACGTAACTCCCGCTCAGGAGAGCTCCCTCCAGGGAGAGACTTGTGGATTCGTTCCGTCATTCCGTTCTTTCATAACTGTCGCCCTGAGAGCACTGACGGGGTGGCGGCCGCTCCGGGTTTGAACACGATCCGAGTTGCGAAACCCGTGGGTTGGCCTCGAGGCAGTCTCTTCCTCCCTTCTCCCGCCCAAGCCTGGTCTACCCTGCAAGACGGTTCTGTGTGTGTGTGTGTGGGGGGTGCCAGGTAGGCAGAAGTGACCCACATGTGTCCCCTTGAGTGTCATGGTGGAAAGACGGAACGGATAGATAGGATTTTTTTAAAAGAATAGCATTTTTTAAACCACACCAAAACCCTGATCGATATAGCGCTTGCCGTAGAGGAAAACGACAAACCCGGGAACTAGAGATGGGCACGAAACGAACAATTTTTCGTTTCCGTTTTTGTTTTTTCGTTTCGTTACATAACGAAACGACAAACGAATTTTGTCTCTAAAATGAAACGAAACGAACAGAAACACTGGAAATTTTGTCATGCGTTTCGTTTCCGTTACTGCAAATAATCACAAAAATTGAAATAAATGGTAACAAAATGGTAACAAAACGAATGAAAACGAAAATGATTTTTTTTTGCAAAAATTCGCAAAAAAGGAAACAACCGAAACGACAAACGAAATGTCATTTTTTGATTCGTGCCCATCTCTACCGGGAACATTTGGGGAACGGAAACTTGATTCGCCAGTCTCCTCGGGCCAAAAGTTAGGGACGCTTGAACAAGTGACATGAACGTAGCGTCCGCCACGCTGAACCCGATCGGGTGTGGGTCCCCTGGGTGGCTCAGATAAGGCCCTCCCGACTCTCTGGTCCGAGAGGCTGCCGTGGCCTTCGTGAGATAACGAGGAGGGACAGCTTTAATTAGAGGACGCTCCCAGCCGGGGGAACGCAGCGGTGGAATCTACCTGAATCCTCTGTATACTGGGAGTCTCTTCCCATGTGTTGAATGATCCTCCCGGTGTCTTCCGTTTCTGACCTCCTGCATTTCCTCCCCCCAATTCTTTTTCCTTCCCGACATGCAACGGGACTGTTGGCTGCGTTGTTTGGCGTTCTCTAGCACCCTGCGGGGTGACGCGCCGCCTCATGGGCTTCGTAGTCCGGGTGTGCGCCGGGTTGATGGCGAGGCGAGGCTCTGGGAGACACTTTTAAGTTTTCGCGGGGTGCTCCCTCGAAGTTTTCACTTTGGGGGCGCATCCGGGCCTGGATTTCTTGAAATCATTGAATAATGCAGTCGGAGAGCACCCTATAAGGCCATCATGTCTGCTTGGTAATGGTGTGCGATCCCGCTTCTTAGAGGGCGACAGACAATTCCTGCTAAATGCCCCCTAGCCCAAATCTGCTGGGTATAGCTTTGGGTCTGTTGCTTTTTCCTTTCTGTCTCCATCGGTTTGTCTCCTTTCAAAAGGACGCCACCGTGTTTTTTTGGCGGGCGTCTTCAGCAAACAGCAACACAGTCTTGTGGGACCCTGAGGCTTGCGAAGCTTTGTTGAATAGTTGTTTATTAGGGGTCCCCCCCTGCGCCACTTGAATGGTCTGTCTTACCGCCACTAGACTCGCGCCGCTCATGCCACGTAAAAACGCAGCCGTCTTCTGAGTGCCACAAGAATCTTGGTCCGTGCAGACCTGACGCCTGTCGCATCTACCCGGCGCCCGGTTTGTAAATAAAGATAAGTCCGAACGATACGGCGAGGTTCCCACTGGTTTGGGGGTGACTTGGTTTCCGGCGTTTCCGGACCTAATCGCCGCAAAAAAAGGCCGACGTAGCCCGAGCCGCTGGGATAGAAATGGGATTTGTAGTACCATCCAGCCGTAGTGTCCTTCGGCTTCCCTCTCTGGGTGGTGTTTCGCACCGCAACTCCCCGGCCGTGGGAATCCCAGCGAAGGCAGGATTGACCCCGGTCATTGCGAGCCGGCGTTTCGCGGTAGACTGCTCCCAAACGTGGAGCTTTTCTTTACAGGCGCTGCGGGCTGGTCGGCAACTAAGGGACGGAGGCGGCCATGTTTTCTTCATGGAAATCGCTTTTCGCCTTCCTTTGAAGTTCACGCTGCAAACTTAAGTGGAGGTTGCGATGTGTTGTTGTTGTTTCCCCCCCACCCTGGCGTTCTTGTTTTGCTAGCGTTTTAATTTGTGTTGGCCTCTTGCGACACACTCGGGTGTGTGTCTTTTTTTTAAAAAAAAAATTATTATTAAAACCACTTATCGCTGTTTTGAGATCTTCCCCCCACGTCGAGCTGGGTGCGCAAAGACAGATCTATTTGTGCAGGTCTTTCCGGACAGGTTGAGCTGGAATGGTTTTTAAAGGGTGTTTATTTTTATTTTTTCGAGATGCTCACAAGCCCAGCAGAGGGAACTGTTAGCGGGATGGATAACGGGGGATGTCTCAACTCTTCCCAATTCCAAACCGGGTCGATGTTTTTGAACCGGTTTGAACCCTGATCTGCTCGCTCTCCTTCTCCTAGACTCGCCCCAGTCCACCTTTCACAGGGAAGATCCCCCAGGTAGATTACATAGACGTTGCGCTGGATCGGAACCGTCGGGATCCTTTTGTGCTGTCTTGCTGGGGCACAGAACAACGTTGGCTCCCTTCCTCTTTTGATGGAGAGGAGGGCCTGTGTTAGCGACAGGCTGCCGAGAGACGTCACCAGGGCGTTTTCTGTATGAAAAGTCAAAATATTCTCATATCTGGTGACTTCTTAGAATGGTAGGCTGGAAGAGACTCAGAGGATAATCTAGAATCCAGTGGTTCTCCACCGGTGGGTCCCCAGGTGTTCCTGGACTGCAACTCCCAGGAGTCTTCATCACTAGCTGAGCTGGCCAGGATTTCTGGGCGTTGCAGTTCATGAACATCTGGGGACCCACGGGTGGAGAAACCACTGGATTCTAGACCAGTGGTGGCGAACCTTCGGCCCTCCAGGTGTTTGGGACCACAGCGCCCAGAATCCCAAGCCTGTACTGCCAATGACAAAGGACTGTGGGAGTTGTAGTCCAAAACATCTGGAGTGCTGAAGGTTCGCCACCACCGATTCTAGACCCAGCCCTGCCAGGAAAAGTGTGATGGGGTAGTTCAAATTCTACTGAGATCGGGAGGTGGCCTGCCGGGTGCCTTGTTCGGAAGGACAGCTTTCCGTCTTTACGAGGAAGCGTTCGTGTCTAGCAAATATGCCTTCTTTCTCTCTCTCTTTTTTATTTTGGAGTAAAACGCCAAGTCGGGAGCTGGACTTTGAAAGTTCCCTTCTCGGGACAAGCGAGGGTGGCGAAACGGGAAACCATCTGGACCCGAATGGGAACAGGCAACAACAGTCTGTGACTGATGTGGATGCGTTTGACTTTGATAGATTGTTAAAAGAACTTTCCGAGTTTAAAAAAATGGTCCCCCCGCAAAAACCGCAAAGTTAACCAAGGGGGAAGCAACGATACTTACAGACTCTAAAAAAATTTGGGATGGCACCAACATACGGATTTTTCCTCTGTGTGTAATCGTATTTTTTCCTGGATTTTTCTGCCCCTTTCTAGATGTTCCCGCTGCCGGTCGCTAATGGGAAAAACAGACCCACGACCCTCGCGAGCACGCCGTTTGGAGGGACAGGTATGTCCGGAATTATCTTTTCCTCTCCTCGTTGGGTTTCCTAGACTTTTGCTGACATGCCAGAACCATGACGGGGGGGGGAGGCGGGCGGAGGGGGTGGCTGCGGGCCGGGCCCCATCATCATCCCCGGCTAGCCAGTGTAGGAGATGATGGGGACGCTGGCCGGAGAGGAAGCTGAATTTTGAGAGCCACGAAGTTTGGAGGGGGTGGGGGGGAGGAGCGGCGTTTCGCGGGTTTTGGAAATGGAAGTTTTCAGCGAAATACACTGAGCAGTAAGGTTGACGTAAAGGGACGTTTTCTAAAGGGGCGAAACACGGCGGTGACCGTTTTGGGGTGCCCACCTCCGTGGCGACAACCCCACAACCGGCAAAAACAGACGAGGCCTCGTTCCAAACCGGATGGAAAAGAATCTGCATTTCCCTGCCGCTCTCTCCTTGTGTTCTCCGGGTTTCGTTCCCCCACCCCACCCAGTGACAGGAGCCTTTGTCGCACAAAAGCGAAGAAATGAAGTTGAGCGTCGGGTGGGATCCCTTTGATTCGGGGTGTGGGCTGCTTTGCGCCTGGTTTTCTGCCCCCCCTTCCACCAAGGGGTTGATCACAGGTCTCGGCGCATACAAAATTCCAAAATTACAGGTGGTGAGGGGTGGGTGCGTGGGGGAAGTTGGATCATCAGAAGGCGCCTTGTTCTCCCTCTCCTTTCCCCCTTCTGGCTGTTGCGTCTTTCCTCCCTTGGAGGCATCTTTCTGGAGAGGTGGTGGAATCCTTTGAACACCTGGTGTGTGTGTTTTTGTGTGTGTGTGTGTGTCGACAAAATCCTCAAAAGTGGGGAATCCCAGGACTGGACTGGCGGCCTTGTGGCTCCAGGCGCCGTATTCGAGAGAGGAGCGCCCGTACGAGGTCCTGGTTTGCACCTCGATGGAATCGCACCTCTCGGTGTGATGTTTCCCTTCCCCTCCTCCGTCGCCCGTTTGGAGGCCCGAGCTGGCCCCGGGCCACGAACCCTTGGCGGATGTTTGCCACCGTCGCTGGTAGCGGTGCCCTGAACCACGTTGAGGGTGCAAAGGAGGCAAGATCATCTCCAATTTCTTTGCTTTTTGGGGGGCATCCCGTGTGAAGTGCAGGAGGCCCATGGGGGACCCGTCTCCTTTCTAACGGTTCCTGGAAATCTTGTTGGCGTCGGCGGATCTGGGATCCCCCCTTTGGTGCTTCATTCCAGAATTTTTTCTTCCTCGCCGCCACCACCTGGCATGCTTTGATCTCTTGCCAACTCCACCCCCCAGGTGTTGGCGACAATGCCCCCCCCCCACAATTCCGCAGCTCCCTTCTGCCTTGCCTTCCGTCGAAACAAAGAACGAGAGGCCTCAGATCTTTATCATAGGATGGACAGCGTGCGAGGGTGTTTTTTTTTTTGGTGTGTCGGTTGAAATATTGTTCTACATATTCCGCCGTCTCAGGTCCTGAGTTCCAGCCTTCCCTTAATAGTCCAAAATGTCCTCTTCCACGCTCCTTGCCCCATCTCTCTCTTCCTGCCACAGCCTTCCCCGCAGGATAGTTGCGAAGATTAAAAAAAACGACAACAGGACAGCAAAAGTGCAAGTCTCACTTGCATCACATAAAGGTGTGGTGCGTTTCCCCCCCAAACACGTTTCAAAACCGGTACCTGCGTCCTTCTGTTTCAGCTTGTATAACGAAAACAAAGCAAGGACCAAAACAAAACAAAACAAAAAAATTGTGGGACCTGAGAGACTGACAGATTTATTAGCTCTTTTTTTTTCCTAATGCATTTTTTTTTTGGGCTGAGAAGCACCTTGCGAAACCCAGCGGTTCGCCGAGCGGCGTTTTAGCACGGGAAGGGCCCCGATTAGATCTTTCCGAGGAGGAATAAACAAGCTTCTTACCCAACCCTAATTTTTTTTTAAAATTAAAAGAGTCGTGCCTCGTCCAAGTTGGATGGTTTTGGGGCGTGAAATGGAGGGCGATCGGGGAGGCTTTTTATGTGTTTCCGGATGGCCTCAGGGATCGCCGTCGCAACGACATGGCCCAGATTCATAGCCACAATTCAGAACATTTCATGTTGTTGTTGTTGTTTTTTAAGCGGGGAACATGGTATTGTCCTCGAGCACTTCTTAAAACGGCACTCTCTTTAGGATGGAGCGTATCAGCTTGGCCACCTCTTGGTCGCTTTCCCTTCCTCAGTTTGGGGGGGAACACCCCATCCCTTCCCAGGAGAACTTGGGGGGGGTGTCAGTCAGCAATATGAACCAAGGTGGCCAAACCGCTTCCCCCCCGAACCGTGGCATTCCTCCGGCTCCGTTTCTCCGTGGTGTAGCTGGTTGTCGCGGTCCAGAAGCACGCCAGACACCGTGGCCGGAAATAACAATATGTCTGTCCTTGCGAGGGATGGAGGGTCCGCTTTAACAAGCATGGTTTTTGTGACAGGGTCCCCCAAAATATTTAAAAGGAGATATTTAGAGACCTCCTCCGTTTCTTCTTTGCTCTGCCCCCGCCCTGCCCCATCGGCATCGTTGCTTTTCATGGTATTTCATTTATACAAGCAATCAATTTTTTTTATTTTACAGCCAAAGGCCCGATAATCATTTATACAAATATTTGAGGGCCAGAACTGCCTTCCCTTCCCCTCTTAACATGGTCATCCCAAACAGCGGGTGCCGTCTGTTTAATTGGGGGGAGAGGAAGAGACCTGAACCCTGCCATTTTGTCCTGCTTCTGGCCTGTCTGGTCTGATATCAGAAGCAGAGACGGGCAGTTGGGCTGTAGGAATGACCTCCCAAGTTCGGGCAGCAACCCGGAGCGGAGGGCAGAAGGGGGAAAGGCGCTCAGTCGGGTCAGATGACGAAGCTATTTGTGTGGGGGGTTTTTTGGGGGGGGGTGTTCCTCTGTATTTACATTAATCCAGGGGGTGGTTTTATTTATTTATTTATTTCTTGCTCCCCTCCCGGTTTGTTTTCGAGGCGAGCTTTTAAGGTTGCAAATGATTAAGGAGCGGGTTGCATTTTGTTCATTAATTTGGAAAAAAAACGCTTCCCCTCGGCAGCTGGCTGATGGGTGTCCCCCCCCCCCCAAAATGGCTGCTTATAGCGAGGACGGACGCGTCCTAAATGCCAACACCTTTCTTTCGAGGCAAGGGTGGGTCTTACGAAGACCCAACCGGGCAACCTCTGGGGGTGGGGGGGAGGCTGGACTACGAGTCCCATTTTCCTCCCGCTGGAAAAAAAAGACGCGGGAGGTGCCCAGGACGGCACGAGCTGCATTAACGGGCGCTGAAAAGAGCAGAATAAGTCGAGCCATTGGGGCAGCCTGGCTGGGCAGAAAGTTGCCAACCAGCGGCTTTAAATAAGTCAGAGTGAGTCTTTCTCCGAGAACGGCTTGCCAGTCAGCTGTATTTTCTGCATCGAAGGAAGATTTCCTTGTCGTCTGAGCGCCACCGTCTTTACAGTTTACAGTGGCTGGCAGTCACGCCGGCGCAAGGCTCAGCCGCCCGGCCGAAACCAACCAGAAGGGATACATGAGTGAATATTCGTGACCTCAGAACTAGAAAACGGAAGCTCTTTTTTTAAAAATTGTTGTTGCGGCTGCTGCTGTTGCTGTTTCCGGTTCATCTCGGGTCGCGGGTCGGGATGGAGCAATCGCCGTTAAAAATATTCGGAGCCGGCCCCTTTGGCCGCTGTGGCTGACGGCACCCAAACGAAACCTCCCCTCGTGCTTGGCTTGTATTCAGGGAGTCAGAAGGCTTGCGTTTTCCTGATGATAATTCCAGATCCGATACATGAAGTTTCAAATCAGGAAGCTTGGTGGGAGTTTGGGGGGTGGGACGGGACCTCATTTTTAACTCCCGTCATGCAGATTATTTTGAATCTCTGCTCGTCCCCTCCTGGTTCTGTTGGCTTTGTCGTTGCTGGCACCGCCTGCGCCTGATTTGCGGGGCGGGAGGGGGGAAACGCTCGCAGATAGACAGTCCCGCTTGGTGGAGGCTCAAGTCTCTTTCCGAGACACCTCTGGAGCCTGGGAGGCCCTCCCGGTTTGCGAGCCCGGTTCTGGGGCCAGCCGGGGCTGCGTCTTGTGGCAGGGAGTTCCGCAGGTCACGCTGGGTTTGGGGGCTTCCCCTTGGCCTTATCAGTAACCTGGACCCAGCGACGGGAACGCCAGCGAAACAAAAGGAACACAAACCAGTCGATTTTTTTTCCCCCTCCCCGAGTTTCTTGGTGAGCGAGTTCTCGGTTTCTCGGGACTCAGAAGTGAGAATGTGTTTCGGGCTTGGTTTGAATTTGCTTTTAAAACTTTTTTTTTTTTAGTGCAAGCAGTGCTTCTGGGTTTGGTGGTTGAGTTTTCTCGCTTCTGCCTCGAAAAGGGACTTGAAAGCAGCTGAAGGGCTTGACGGCTGTGCCTTGCAATGTATCTCTTCATTAAAATCAATATTTTCTTTTCCTGTTAACTCTTTTGGAAAAGCAACTGTTGCTGCCCCTCGTTACAACGTTGCGGGGCTACCTTGCTAACTTTTGTTGCATGCTTTTTTTTTGTTACTTTGTTCCGCGGCTTCTTGAAGGGAAAAGACTCCACAAGCGCCGGGGGGGGGGGAATCCGAGAGCCTGATGCTTGGACGACTCCCATGCAAACGTGTTGAAAGGTCCTTCTAGAATATCTGTGAAAGGAACTCAATTGAAGGAACTCGGCTCCTGTCCGTTAAAATAATTTTGGAAGTTGATTTAAAGAGATCAACGATGTTTGAATGTAATATATAAAAGCTATGTACAAGTATAGCTTAATATTCTTGCCCCTAAAAGTAACTAGTTCCAAGTTAGTTAGTTAGTTAGTTTACTGTGTTTATTTATTCTATGTTTATACTGCTCATCTGGCAACAAGGCCCCTCTGGGCAGTCAAGTTGCTTGTAACCTCTTTCCACACTTGGGTGTGTCGTTTTTCCCATGGTACTTTGGGGGGGAAACCGCTGGCCCTCTTGCCTTTTCCCGCACCCCGGTGCCCCCTTGTGGCCAAGAGCGTTAGTACGGCTCCCCAAAGCAGCTCGGGTCAGGTGATGCAAAAGCACCAATCAGATTCCACCCAGGAGGGGGCTAAAAATGGCCCAAGTCTCCTTGTTGACCCAATATTGGTTTCCGGGACCGTGTCTTGAGCCCGTCTTTTGTAACCTGTTGTACCGGCGCTGCTTTTTGGAGGGGAGGGGTGTTGACACACTGGCCGGCTGGCCGTCCTTAGGCACATGGCGCTGGGTTCGAAAGAATTGAATCCAGCAACAAGTGATTGATTCTCTGCCTTGAAGCTTGATAGGTCTTGAGATTCCCTTGGGCCTACCTTGAAGGGTGGTTGTTGACGTCCCCCCTCGTAATATCGACGGAACAGTTTTTCCCTTCGGGCGGCAGATCGACGAGACGATTGGCCGGCCAGGCGCCGCCCCGCCCCCGCCCCTTAGCATACCCGGCTTAGAGCTCTGCCTCAGAGGGGATAATGGGATTTGGAGTCCCTGCACCCCACCCCAAGGCCGTTCATGGTTGGCCTGCCGGTCCCTTGCCAGGATCTGGCCGCCGGCTGGGGCCCAGGGGCCTGCGGCGACGTCCGTGTCGTGCAAACGCACCCGAGGGGGTTGTTGGGGACGGCGGAGTGGGGGGTGCAGCCTTGCCTTGTTTTTTAAAAAGTGACCCTTTCCCCTCTCTGTTGTGGCATCGGGCGTGTGTGGGTAAGGGGGCGGCAGTCCATGGACAAAACAGCTTGGAACAAAGGGAAGTCCGGGGAAAGGAAACGGTCCCACAGTTTCTTCTCTCTCTCTCTCTCTGTTTCTTGTTTTATTTTAATCCCCCCCCCCTTGTCCTCAAGAGGCAGGTGGCGGCGAAGGAAGACTTTGTTTAGGAAACACTACCCCGGGTGGGGTGGGGGTTGTGGGGTGTGTGTGTGTGGCAGCAGCAGCGCAGGCAAGGAGACGGAGGCCCTCGCAGGGTTCGAAGTGACGCTCTCAGCGCTGGCTGTTGGGTCGCCTGCCCCGCATTGCCACGGCACGGCTTCCCCGCCACTTTTATTCACGTTCCCTCCTCGGGAAAACCTTCTCGGTCGAATGGCCCTTCCCAAGGGCCACCTTTTGGGGAGTCGGGAACCCGGTCCCCGTCGTCCTCATTTCTAATATTTATCACCTTTATTCGGCGGGTCGATTGGCTGGCTTTCTTTTGTGGGCTACGGACGGGCCGCGCAGGGCTCTCCCTCCTGTCTTGATTAAGCGACAACCTCGGGAGGTCGGCCGGCGCAAGGAGGCACAGGGACGGGGTTGCCCACCCCCCCGAGCTTGGGGGCCGAGCGGGGATTCGAACCCGGTTCTTCGGAGCCCTAATAGTCCGGGATATTCATCACACGGGCACCTCTTTCCCAAGGTCCTGGTGAGGTTTTCTTCGGATGAGAGGCAGCCATGAGTGCATTCTTTTGTTGCTGTCACGTGCCTTCGGGCCACGTCTCCGTTATGGCCCCCCCCCAGGAACGGCCCCGGGTTTTTCCTTGAGCGAGTCACTCCATCGCGCATCCCGCTCTTCCTCTTTCCCTGCTGCTCCTTTCCGCTCTCCCCAGCGTTGCCGCCCCGTCAGGCTTAACCAGATCCTCCTTGAACCGAACGTGGTGGTGGTGGCGGCGGCGGGTCTTCTGTCGCCGGCCAAGAACCAACGTAAACTTACGTGGCGCACCGTGATGGCCAACCTGTTCTGTTCGGCGTCGGCTTTTGGGGCCGGCTGTCCGTCCGTGTCCTCCGGGACAGGTGGGTGGCGAGAAGCACTGGCAGGCTTGGCTTGTGCAAAGTGCCACCAAGCACTTTCCTGTAGTAGAACTTTTCTTAGCGCTCCGGGAAAAACCCAGAGGGGGAAAAAATCTTATTTTCATAGCCGGAGAGATGGCTAAAGGGCAGCGCAAAATGAGGATCGCCCATGTGTAGGAATGATGTGCTACAAGAAGCTCTGAGGTGGAGCGCTTCTCCTCCTCCCGGTCTCGCCAATTTGCCTTCTGGCTGCTCCCCCCCCCAAAAAAAATCTGACAAATGCCGTTGAGAGAGAGAAATCTAGTACATCCATGCGAACGTAATCTTCTCCATCCCGTAAGCTCTGCTGGGCCAAAGCCACTCACATGCAGGGCTTCTTAGGGGCAGTCCTCTCTGCCTGCCTCTACAAAGAGATGACTTGTGTGTGTGTGTGTGTGTGTGTGTGTGTGTGTGTGTGTGTGTGTGTGTAAATGCTCTCCCCCCCCCACCCCACTGGCTTTGACGCAGGGCTCCTTTTGGTGTCTTTTGTTTGCTTTCCCCCCCGCTTGTTTTCACAGCTGCCGGGAAGCCTTTGGGGCACCTCGGTGGGTTCTCCCCCCCCTCTTCCTCCCTTGGCGTCTTCTCCTTAATCGCCCTCTCCTTATTCGCCCTCCCCTGGGAAAGGCGGAGGTCCCTGTTTCTCGATCCCGGGTTGGGTCATGCAAAACCATGCCCCTTGCTGGCATCTTCTCACCACCACCCCCACCCACCACCCCACCCTTCTTCTTCTTCTTCTTCTTCTTCTTCTTCTTCTTCTTCTTCTTCTTCTTCTTCTCCTCCTCCTCCTCCTCCTCCTCCTCCTCCTCCTCCTCCTCCCTCCTTCTCCTTCTCCTTCTTCTCCTTCTCCTCCTCCTCCTCCTCCTGGAAACAGGGTTTTGTCCATGGCCCACATGGAAATGCTGATAATGGTCTCCCACAAAGCACATTGCAGGTGGTTCCCCCCCCCTTAGGGAGATGCTCATAACCTCCATCATCTCCCAAGGTGATGGAGATGCTCCTGAGGGGAAGCCCCTTCTGGCCCCAAACTTGGTGCCTGGGAGGACCGAAACCAGACGATTCTGCGTCCCAGAACACCACATACAGTCCTCCGGAGCAGAAAAGCTCTGCCTAGAGAGGACGCCTTCCCTGTAACAGCTCCTGTTCTGCACGGGGCATTTTACAAGGTAGGGGTCCCCCACCCACCACCATCCTGGTTCGGCCCAGACAGGAGGTGTCATTCAGCCTATAAACCGTGGTGAAATACTGGGCAATCCGTTCCGTAAAGCGTGAAAGCTGGATTGAATGATTTTTTAAAAATAATAGATTTTGTAACATAGAATTATTGCTCCTGCAATACCACCTCTGGCCATGGGTCTCCCGTGGCGCTCTAGAGTTGGTGGTGAGGGAAGCGCCAGGGTTCCCTTGGTGCCACCAAGTGGCCAGGTGAAGTATGGCAGCCCATTGCAGTGGAGCCGGTATACGGCCTGCGTGAAAGGGCCCTTAATGCGTGCTTAAAATGGAGGAGGGAGGGACGAGGTCTGCCCCTTTCCCCCATCCTGCACTTTTAAAGAATTTGCATAGCTTGGTTCTCCTTCCAGCCGGCTACTTATCTGCCTCATGGCAGCCTTTACACCTGTCTGCTTTATTTATTTATTTATTTATTTATTTATTTATTCATTTATTTATTTATTCATTTATTTATTCGTTCATTCATTTGGCTGGCCAGGAAGACTGGGAACAATTAGTGAATTAAATGCCATGAATGGATTGGGTCTGCTCTAGGGCGCCACCGGGGACCCATGGTTGGAGGCGGTATTGCGGGCCTGTTCTGGTGAACGCAGGGCCCCCCGTTTTGCCCGCCCTCAATTTGCACCTGCTTTTCTCTCTTTTAGAGGGAGACACGTGGTCGAGGGATGATGGGGAGGGTAGTTCCCCAGCGCCGGAGTATCCTAAATCGGGCAGGGTCAGGGTCAAAGCATCCCAGTTCCTAGCGGAGCCGAGTGAAATGTGGGTTTTGTGGGCACCGCCTCAAGCTTTTCTTTGTTTACGGCGGGTGTTATCTCTTGGTCGCACAGCCCCGGAAGGCGGTTTGTGTCGAACATGGACCGCACCGGCTATTCCCTGGCACCTCCCGGCATTGTGTGTGTGTGTGGGGGGGGGAACACCGACCAAAAAATCGCAGAGACCGGGGGATGCGAACGCTGCGTGCGTTCCCCTCTCTGACAGATCCATCTCATACTATTAGTACGTTTTAATTAGAACAGGAGCATCGGAAGGCTCGATGAATATTCATGGCGAGGGGTATTAAAATGCATAATTAATTTGTGGGGTTGCTATCCTCCCCCTTTCTCCCCCCCCCACACACGCACTCCACGCCACCCTATTTTAATAACTCCATTAATGGAACAGGGGTGGGCGAGCCGGGAAGGGAGGCAGAAATGCTATATATTTTCCCCCCGCTTGCCAGGAAGACGGGACAGATGAGCTTTTGCGTGCGTTTTGAAGTCCCGGCAGACGCGCGGCAGTTCGGTTTTGCGATGGTGTCCTCTCTTGGGTTTGTGATTTAGGCACCCGTTCACGGAGCGTGTAGCCTCAGGCGGGACTTTTGCTCTTTCCCACCTTTTCTGGTTTGTGTACAACGGCTTGGCGAGGGAGGATCGTGGCCGGCCGGGGTTTGGAGAGCGCTTGGGCGTGCCTGCCGGTCTAAGCCCTTGGTTGCGTCATGGCGTTGCGTCAAGCTTGCCGGTGGACGGCAGGGTCAGGTTGTGGCTGGGGGACGCTGCCGTTCTGTCCTGGCCCGATCTACCTCGCAAGGGGGTTGTTCAGCCCAAGGAAGAGGAGATCCCGCTTGAAGGGGAGTTAGAAATTGGGATTAAGCGAGGTCGAGACATTGGAGGTTGTCTCAGCCTGACTGGGTTGCATGGGGAGCCTTGGAGGGTGGGAGGAACCACTTCAGAACCCCAAGTGTATTCGCAGAGCTCCATCCCTCTGTATCCATCCTAGGGGATCCTGGATTTTGTAGTGTGGGAGGAGGCGACGGCAAGCAGGCACACGTTTGGAATGCTGGCCCGGTTTGGCACCTTTCCGTGGTGCCCTAAATCTCGTGGCCCGTCCCAAATCTGGCATTCTCTCCGGCTTGGTTTCCTTTCACGTTCTGCTCCAAAGTCGGGAGTTTTCCGGCTTCCTTCTTAGAACGGAGCTTACGGACAGAATCCTGCCTTTGGGCCCAAAC
Source organism: Phrynocephalus guinanensis (assembly GCA_037367245.1). Taxonomy (NCBI): domain Eukaryota; kingdom Metazoa; phylum Chordata; class Lepidosauria; order Squamata; family Agamidae; genus Phrynocephalus; species Phrynocephalus guinanensis. Next base: position 14,709,851 of record CM074750.1, read on the forward strand.
GGTGCGTTAGAATAATGTGTTTTAAAACAGCACGGCTTCGGTGTCCCGCAGAGCGCCGTGGCTGCAGCCGCCAACTCCCACCTTCCTTCCCTTTCCGTCTGCAGTCTTGTCCGGGCAGAGACCTTTTTTTACCCGGCAGCTGCGTGGATTCCATTGTGTATCTCGTTTGTTTGAGTGATTCGAATCTTTCTGTCCTGCTTTTCTCCCCGAAAGGAACCCCCCAAAATCGGGAAAACCTCCCGATCAGCTGCAAACGCTCCCTTAAGGTGTAAAGCTTTGTCGCCTTTCTGCTTTTCTGCTCACGTTTTTTTCATCCCTCCCTCCCCATCATATTTTGTTTCTTCAGAAAATGCAAATGAGGTGGGTTGTTGTTGTTTTTTTCTGGAAGGAGGGGGGTCAATAATGAAAGGGGGAGGATTAAAAATACACCTTAGCAAAGCAAAATTGCTTCTCGTTGGGAGGAACGGGTTGGTAGCATCCCCCTTCCGTGCTGCCATTGCGGCGTCTTCCACCACCCGAGATTTCGCCAAGTAATCGCATTGGAGATGGGGTTGGTGTGGGTGCGTGCGTGCGTGCGTGCGTGCAAAAGGCAAAAAAAAATTTTTTTTTTTATTAGGAAACAAAATCTAAGTAAGTGCCATGAATATGCATGAGGTGTGGAGATTAATATGCATAATTATGCAAATTAGGCAGCAATTAAACACCAATTCTCCCGGGAAATGATTGAACACAAAAGGCTTTTTTGGACGGGGGGGGGGGAAGCGTGCAATTTTGAAAGAAGTTTCTGCCTAAATGAACGGGGAGGGGAGGGGAGAGAGAGAGAGAGAGGCAGGGAGGGTGTGTCGCCCATAATAATCAGCAACCCCCCCGCCCACCCTGCAAATAAACAAATAAATAAATATCAAAATTGTGCACACAATGAGGTGCGTAGAAGGGTGTCCTAGGTGAGCCCGGGGGTTTAACGAAGCTGCTTCAGCGAAGGGACCGTGGCGTGGGAGTTCTCTTCTTTTAACGTGGGTTTAAAATTTAGAAATGGGAGGAAGTTTTCGTCTGCATGGTTTGGGCAGTTGAGTTGCCCGTCCTTTCCCCCCCCCCCCTTAACAACCTGTGCCCAAATGAAGAACATTTGCTTCGAAGCCTCGAGAAAGCGCAGGTGTCTTTTGGAACTCAAGAGGGGTGAACGTCAACCACGGGGTGGATGGGTTGACTCTTTGGAGAAACAGCCTCCCCACCTTCTCGGGCGACCCCGGCGGCGGCGGCAGTAGCTGTCAAGCCGGCCTCCTGCTGCTGGATGCAAAAGCGCAGGATCGGCATCGGGAAGGGAGGGGAGCAGGCAGCGAGGGTTTGGTAAGAAAGCGACACCGGGAACGAGACAGGCAGATTTTTGGGTCGTTTGGAATCCAAACCTCTCCATTCCTACGTGGCAGAGATGAAGAGATGAGTCCAGAGACGACGGAGCAAACCCAAGACGAATTTATTTTGTGCGTGTTTGTTTTCCTGCTCAAGTAGGCCTATTTAGGTCAGCTGAACATGTATGTTGATGTGGATGTAAATCCTGTTAAATTCAGGAGGCCGACTCCGGGCGGACGTTTTTTACATACCAGCAAACCGCTTCCGATCCATGGCGATGCCGTTGAGCGCTCTGAAAGGGCCTGTGTTTCGCAGGTCTTGCAAACTCACAGCTGTGGCTTCCTTCGTGGGTGGGTTCATCTCATATTTGGCCTTCCTCTTTTCCTACAGTGTCCCCCCCCCCTTTTCCCAGGCACTGCTATCTGCTGGATCGAAGCCGGGCGGGTTTATTACAACCTGGGCTTGTGTGGACCCTGGCCTCTCTAAGAGGGTAGTTATGAAAAAAAATGCATGCCGTAATAAATAGGTGAACGCTGTGGTGGCATCTTTGGGAATTTTTGGATGTCTTTCAAGAATCCCTTGAAGATACTGTTTTTCATTAAGGGGAGAGGAGATCTTTGAAGTTCTGTTTGTGGTTTTGTTTCCTTTCAATCCTTTGAAAACCAAGCCGGTGTTGGAAAATTGGCTCCAATGGAAAACGGCCGGCACCAACCGGGGGCCGTCGGGTCCAAATATCGGTTCTGTTTGTGGCAGGGAGAGCTCACATCCATCTCTCAAAAGCATGCCAGATCAAAGTAATCTTAATTTCCTTGACTATTTTTTTTAAATCATCTCCCCACCCTGTCCCGTCCCTCTCCAGCAGGTTTAGACGAACGGCCGGCTTCGGGTTCCTGGACGACCGGAGATCAGAACAACTCGACGTTTGACCAAGTCAGGGTAAGATCGCCGGAGAGCTGACGTCTCGGCGTGCCTGTATTCCAGAGCGGCTTTCCGCAACCGGTGGGGCTTTTTGGGTAGGGCGAGGCGGAAAGGCCCATTTAGGGCTCGCCTGGTTGGGGCCACCCCTTTCAAGGCCATATGAACCTGCCTTCGATGACCCGAGGTGTTAACGGTGTCTCTGCAGAGATCCGAGACCCACACAAGCCTCGGGTGTGTTAAGTGCCGGCGTTTTTGTTTTGTTTTGCTGTTTAGCAGGGCTACGGGGAAGGCGCACACTACGGCGAGCACCGGGACCTGCCATCCCATAATAGCATACCTTCGCCCCCATTCCTCGGCTCCGGGATCGTCGGTAAGTGTACCTTCTCTTCTTTTCCCTTCCCCGGCATGTGTCGACCGGGGTGCAAGGCTTAGGCGTCTGGACAGGTCTGCAGGACGGGGAGTTTTTCACCCAGGCCAAGCTCCTTTTGAACGCCAAGGGTATTCCTGGAAAGAAAGAAGCGCCGGAAGCATTCCCGGAAAACAAGACGCCCTCTCAGTGGCCCTTAAACAGTTTCGAGAACGCTTGAAAGTGACGCAAAAGCAGCACGACGTTGGCACGTTCGGGTTGATCCCATGTGGAATGCCCTTGATGCCGTTTTTCCGGTTCCTGAACCCGGGCGAATCCTTCACAGAGCTGAGCATGGGGGGAAATGGTCTGACCAAGAGACGAGCGTTGACGGCAGGATGCCCAGGGCGGGGGAGTTTGTGCCCGGTGCTGTAGAATGCCCCGCGCAAACAGGGTGCCTGCGGCATTTGAATCCGCCATGCTCGCCTCTTCCCTGATGCTTGTCTGCGCGAGGAATATTTGCGAATCAATTGCGGGAGACCTCGGTACGGTTTACGGGCCTTGTTTTACCCCCGTCGGGAAACCGGGAAGCCCCGCGCCGGTCTCTTTCAAGTAATTATTTCTAGCAATTAACTTCTTTTCAGGCGCGAGCTGGCTAATCTGGACCGCATTGTGACCGGCAAGCTTCTTGGACAATGATTTTAATCGGTTCAGGGTGCTCTGCTTTCTCACAGACATCCCCCCCTTCCCTTCACCCCCCCTCCCCACCCGCAGACACTCCTTTTAATCTCCGGGTTTATCTCTTCCCCCTCTTCCGTCCCACACCCTCAGACCAGAAACGGTGTGCCTAATAGAATGATTGGATCTATGAAATGTCGGTCTTACCTCGGAGGCTGGAGGAGGCAGGCGGAGCGCGTTAACCCATGGGTTTTGTAGTCCCTGTAACCAGGCTCTTTGTATCCTTGCTAGTTCCTCTTCTGTTATCGCTGCGCCTTTCCTCAATTCCTTTCAGCCGCAATTTTCCCTCTTCCTTAAACTGTGGTTTTGTCTTTTCTCTTCACCGCGATCTTTCCCCCCCGTTCTTTCCCATCAGCGCCATGATATATACACCATTAAGCCAGGATAGCTGGAAGGCAGGTTAAATATTTTAAGTCCCAACAGCGTACGTCCCAGAGGCGATGCAGCACGAGCGACGAAGTCAGAGCTGGTATTTCTGGTCACAGGCCGAGTCCCACGGCGGGCAAGAGACCTGACCTGAAATACAACAATGGGCTTCTTATTTATTTGTTTATTCATTCATTCATTCATTCATTCATTCATTCATTCACTTTTAAGTGTATATACTGTGCCGATTTTCCCAAGGGAACTCTGGTCAGATTACAAACAGAGCAACATAAACTATTAAAACCCCCTACACAATCAAATCAAATAATACACAACAAAAGGGGGGGGGGAAAGGATGCGGCCATGATGTATGTTGTTGGATTTCCACTGGAGCGAACGAAGCCTGGCTGATATTTTTTGCAGGGTAGCAAAAGGAGGGGTGGAAAGGCAACTGCTCAGATCGCAAACTTACCCCCCGCCAAATCTCTTTTGAGAGGGGAGGTGGGGAGGAGGTGGGGGGGGAGAGTGGGAAATTAGGTCAGTTAAAAGATTTTGCTTGACAACTCTTTGACCTCATCCTTTACTTAACAGCAGCTAAGCGGCTCGAGAGAGCCAGGGTAGAAGAGCCTTGCCGGGTTTCCACCGGCCTCTGCCTCTTCCTGAGCTTTTAAAAGTAATTAGTTCTGGCTTTTAAAAAAGTAATTACTTTTTGAAAAGTAATTTAGTTCCACCTCCCAAGGGGTGCAAAACCCCTTTCCGGAATAGAAACACCAACACGGTGCATCCTCAAATATTATGAAACAGACGTCAATGTTTGTCTTATTGCTGGTACTTGCTGTTGGGCCGCTGACTGTCTAAACCAGGCGTGTCCAAACTGTGTCCCTCTTGATGTTTTGGACCGCAACTCCCAGAATTCCAAGCCTGCATTGCCCGTGGCAAAGGACTGTGGGAGTTGTGGTCCAAAACATCTGGAGGGCCGAGGTTTGGACATGCCTGGCGCGGACGAACCTTCGGCGCTCCAGATGTTTGGGACCGCAGCTCTTGCAGTTCTTTGCCAGTGGCCGCCTAGGCTCGGAATTCTGGGAGTTGTGGTCCAAAACATCTGGAGAGTCAAAGGCTCACCAACACTGATTGAAAGGCAGGCAGGCTAATTGTTTTGAGTTTTTTTCTGGACTGTTGGCCCAGCCTTGCCTTTCTCAAGGATGGCTTGAGGCAAAACCAAAAGGGTCGGCACCCCCAACTGCTGGATTTGCAGGCGGTATTTGGGGTGTTGCGTTGAATGCTGTCTGGTCACAATGAGTTCAGGATGTTTCTCTCCTCCCCCCCCCACGTCCACAGCCCAGATTCCACCATGCCCAGCCCTGTGGAGAAGAGCCTTGTGGGTCTGCAAGTCTCGACCGGATTAGATTGGACGTTTAGCGGTCAAACAAACCCGTCACTTGCAATCGGTTGCGTGCACAGGGCTGCGTGGTTTTTTTCACCCTCCCACACTGTCCAGAAATGCATAGGGGTGCCCTGCAAACTTTGATGCAAATTTTTTTTTTTGATTTGATTTGATTTTGCCTCTCGGAGATTTTCCCAAAGAAGCGAAACGGATGAGCGTTATAAGATCACCAGGGAAGGTCCCGGGGCGTTATTCCCGGTGACCCTGCTCTGCGTGGCTTGTGTTCTTCCCCACACCAAGACCCTCACCGACGCTTCTGGATTTTTCTCCCCTCTCTAGGAAAAAGCACCGAAAGAGGGGGGTACGCCTTCAGCAGAGAAACGGGCTTGCCGCCTCTCACTCAGGTAAGCGGCGGCGTTGATTTGCCCGTGAGATGTCGTTGTCGGAGGGTCGACGGGCCGGAAGCCTCCGGTTGCCGCCTCGCGGGCAGGTGCTGGGGGTTGTGGCTGGTGCTGAAAACCAACCAACTGGGGAATAGTGTGTGTGGGGGGGAATCATTCTCCTGGCAGACATAAAACCGCAGCCCCCCCCCCCAATTTCGAAAAAAGCACCGGCGTGGGGGGGGGGGCTAAGGCCGTGGGACTCACTGTCAACTCAGTCTGGAGTCGTTTTTTTCTTTTCCTTTGAATGAGTCAGATACTTATTTCATTTCATTTATTTATTTATTAAATTTATATACCGCTCCATCTAGCTACGTGGCTACTCTGGGCGGTTTGCAAACGGAACAGAAATCAAGCCATAAACAGTAAAATACAATAGAACAGATAAGCATAAATAAAAACACTAGAACTAGTAAACAATAGATATGACTTACGACTTCGAATCCACCCGCCCTGTCCCCCCCCCCACCTCCCCCGCCTTTCCTGTCCACCTTTTTCTTCTCCAGTCGGGCTTCCTGCCGGGCGAGATGGCCATTTCGAGCCCGAGCGCCCTGTCGCCGACGGGGGTGAAGGGCGGATCGCAGTACTACCCGTACGCTAACAACCCTCGCCGCAGAGGGGCCGAAAGCAACATCGGTAGGTGAACCCCACTGAAGGGCCATGGGTGGGTGGTGGGTGGGGAGAGTTCGGCCCCCTGGTTGTGTCACCTCTCGGGACGAGGGGGAGCAACGCCAATCAAACACGCCAACACCTTGGATCGAAATTGACCGGATCGGGAAGGCCGGGCCGGCGGGCTCCCCTCTTGGCCCTGGGGCGCCCCCCCCTCCCCGCTTGGGCCCTACGACGCTGTGGTCGGCATCTTCAGAGGGCAAGGAGCTCAGGAAACGAGGAGTTCTCTCTGTGCTCTGGGGTATAGAGTGAGGGAGACTAGGGTTCCAAAGTCGTGGGAAAGAGGAAACTTGTCCTATGCCAGAGAACAGGTGTTAGTGATTGTGTTGCGATGGAGGTCCCCGCTTGGCCAAGGAGGCTGGGGGCCCATTTTAGAGAAGAGGAACACCGAGGTCGAGAGCTGGACCCCCTCCGCCCGAGAGTGGGCGCAGTAGAGAGACGGGTGGTTTTTGTTTAGAGGGGAGTGGCTATTTATTTATTTATTTATTTATTTATTTATTTATTTATTTATTTATTTATGAAAGGCTCTTCTGCTCCCCTCCGAATCGGCTTGTTGAGGAACCCATTTCTCCTCTTTCCGAGACCTGGGTGGCGAGTAAATCCCAGCCACCCTGCTCGTTTGTGTGCAACTTTTCACTTCCACTCCGTCCAAAGGAAAAGCTACAACAACTTCACGCCCCCATTCCGTGGCCCCATCGGGCAAAGGGGTCTCTGTGCAAACCCGGGGGGGGGGGACGGGAGGGTGGACAGGACAGCTCCCCAGCATCTACTGCTTCCCAACTCTTGGGCAGCCCTCCCCGCACGGACACACGCTCCTGGCTTATGATGGGATGGAGCGGAGGTGGGACCTCTTCCCCACTCCCTCGCTTTTGCCTTGAGCAGGAAGCTGTGCTCGGAAACCAGACATCTGGCTTCCATTGAGGGTCAGGAATGCCAAGAATGGAGACCTGTTGGAAAAGCCTGCCATGTGGCTTTTCTTTCTTTCTTTCTTTCTTTCTTTCTTTCTTTCTTTCTTTCTTTCTTTCTTCTTCCAGTATCAGTCTTTCTTTCTTTCTTCTCTCCAGTATCAGTCTTTCTTTCTTTCTTTCTTTCTTTCTTTCTTTCTTTCTTTCTTTCTTTCTTTCTTTCTTTCTTCTGTCCACTATATTCTGTATACTATTCCTTCCTTCCTTCCTTCCTTCCATCCTTCCTTCCTTCCTTCCTTCAATTCATTTCTTTCTTCATTTCTTTCTTCTGTCCACTATCAGCTTTCCTTCCTTCCCTTCCTTTCCTTCCTTCCTTCCTTTCTTCCTTCTTTCTTTCTTCCTTCCTTCCTTTCAATTCATTTCTTTCTTCCATTTCTTTCTTCTGTCCACTATCAGCTTTCCTTCCTTCCTTCCTTCCTTCCTTCCTTCCTTCCTTCCTTCCTTCCTTCCTTCCTTCCTTCCTTCCTTCCTTCCTTCAATTCATTTCTTTCTTCCATTTCTTTCTTCTGTCCACTATCAGCGTTCCTTCCTTCCTTCCTTCCTTCCTTCCTTCCTTCCTTCCTTCCTTCCTTCCTTCCTTCCTTCCTTCTGCCCACTATCAGCTTTCCTTCCTTCCTTCCTTCCTTCCTTCTGCCCACTATCAGCTTTTCTTCCTTCCTTCCTTCCCTTCTTCCAACACTACAAAGAGAAGGGAGCATTGGCCCTCCTCACTCTTAACAATGCCGCCCCGGTTCCGATGTGTGCAACCATGTTACCTGGGAAGCGCACCCCCCCTCCCCGGCTTGCTAGGTCCATTTTCCCCGTGGAGGCCACCACCTTTGGCCACGTGCCTCTGGCTCGTGGCCGTCCTTTGGAGCAGGTCCTTAAGTGTGGCAGCCCCTCCGCCCTCACCCTTCTGGGGAAAACAATCTCCGTTTTCTATGCGCTGATCATGCTTAGGGTTAGGCGGAGGCGGAAGGCGACACTAAGCTGGTTGTGTATGCCCGGTGCCTGCCCGTTCCTGGATTTTAGCTACTGCAGATTAGTTAAATCTTTCACTGGCATCATATATATGTATATATATATATTTCTCGATTTCCTTTTCCCGTTCAGATGGACAGCCGAAGAAAGTTCGGAAGGTGCCTCCGGGTCTCCCTTCTTCGGTAAGCTGGCTTCTTTTGTCATCCATCGGTGCCAGGGGTTAGGAAAATTCAGGAGGTTGGTTCCTTGACTCGGTCTTCTTTTTGGTGGTGGGCTCATCTCATTGGCCAGGCTGCTGTGATGTCACGGAATGTCTGCGTTCCTATTGGCTGAGGGCCGGCCCGGTGGGCAAGGGCAGCCTCGGGGATCCTGATAACAAGGAGGGAGAGATCGGGTGGGAGGGACTGCGAGGCTGTCTAGTCTGACCCCATCTCTGCGCTTTTTTTTTGCTTTTTTTGCTCTTTTAAGGGTTGCCAAATCCCACCAGGTGCTCCTTTTTGTAGCTTTGCTTAAGGTTGAGTCTTCCGCTTCTCTTTTGAACTTAGGTCTCTGCTGGATTTAGGAATATTTTCCTTTTTTTGTGTGTGCGGGGAGGAGGGGGGAAAGTTAAGTCCTGCCGTACCTCCGGGTGGATTGCGTGGCCCGGCGCCCTGATCCATTTGTGGGCTTGCGTTTCCTCTCATTGTCTATTCTTTCTCTGGTGAACCACGTGGGTTACGGCTTGATTTCTTTGTTTGGGTGAAGGAGAAAAACAGGATCGAAGCGTTAAAACAGAGGTTTCTGCCTCTCTTTGGAAGGCCGCTAGACGGGGCCCCCGCAAGGCCCAGAAGTGGTCAAAAAAATTAAGAAATCTCCAAACAGGAAATGGCTGGACATTTACCTCCGATTTTGCTTTCGCTTGTCGGTTTCCGGTGCTGGATGGGGTGGCGCGAAAAAAGCCGCTATTCCCCAAGCAAGGGGGGAAAGATGGGGTGTTTGGGGTTTTTTTTGGGAGGGGGGTTGCAGATAAAATAATCAAAAGGCTGAGTGCCCATCACCACGGGGGCTCCCGGTGCGTTTTGGCTGGGATTCGGGCACCCTGGATGGGAAGACACGTTAACACGGCGGTAGAACTGGGTTTTAATTCCACGGGGGGGGGGATTACAAATTACACGCCACTCTGCTACCCCATAACTCCATCTCCTTCTCCAGGTGAGCAGCTGGGCCCCGGGCAGGAAATGATCTCAGCCCGTACCGCCTGGCAAGAGGTGGTGGTGGTGTTTCTCTCTGGCTTCTTGGTTTTTATTTTGTTTTTTTGAACGTTTTTTGGCCGGCGGGGGTGGGTGCGCAAAATCCAGGACGGCAGCGGCGGGGACGGAAGGAGGGAGGCCGGTGCTAGGTCTTGATTTAGTGTTTCCTATATTTTTTTTTGGGGGGGGGAGAATTCCCTCCAGAAAAATGCCAGAAAAATTTGGAGGGACCCCCCGCCCCCCGCCAATCCCCAGTGCATCCAACTTGCTGCCTGCTTGCGCGTCGACACGCAGTTTCTCCCCTGGATGGGGGCTCGTCTTTTGGATGGAGTTCGTCTTTTCCGTTTTTTAAAAACACTTTTTTTTTTGCTTTGCACAAAGTGGGTCTCTCTCTCTCTCTCTCTCTCATTTTTTTTCCTCCCGTTTCCTGTGGCTTCGTGTCTCTTCCTTTCCGCCTTTGCCTCAACGCTAGGCTGCTCAAGATCTTCCCCCCCCCCCCAAAAAAAAAGCTGGCTGGCTAGGACCGAAGTTGGAGCGGATTGCCAAAAAAAAAAAATCCACATATATGGATTTATTTGCAATTGTACATTCCCCCCCCCCCCCCCCGATCTGATTTCGTGGCCTCCACGGACAAGCAGGGAGCGTTCTGTTTCATTGCCAGCATCGGTCTAGCTAGCTCTGTTGGTTGTTGTTTTTTTTTTTCTTCCTCTTCTTCTTCTTCCGGGGGGATAATGAAATTTCAGGATTCGCCATTCCCGTTTGAAACAACAGGAAGCGTGGTAATGACGCGATGCTCCAGGGAGAAGGCTGGCGTTTTTGACATCCAGGAGTTCCTTCTGGATGTTCCGTTTTCGTTTCGCCTCGATTGGGGTGGCTTCCGAACCGGCCAGATGGGTCTGGGGTCCGCCCCCTGTCCCGTTTTTATTTATTTATTATTTATTTTTGCATTTATATACCGCTGCCATTGCCCAAAGGGAACTCTGGGCGGTTCACACAAAAGTTTTTCAATTCTCCTTTGCATCCTTCGAAACGAACTTAGACGGAACCTCGTTTAACCCCGGAAAATTTGCGTTGACTCAAGCCGGGGTCATAACAACATCGAGTTTATGCGTTGTTTTTTTTCTCTCTCTCTGTCTGTCTCCTCTTCTCTAAGTTTTCGGTTTAAGCCTTCCTCCTTTTAAATTGGCACATAATAACAAGGGGTGATTCTGGTGCCCGTTTCCACCCTTGCCACGGGGCAGAGGTGGGTTGAGGATGCCAGAGAGCGAGTCAGTCTGGGTCCGCGAATCAAAAATTCGGCTTTTGGCGCAGGTTTGGTGGCTCTTTTATGCAAGGTTTCCAAACCAGGCTTGATGATGATGATGATGATGATGATGATGATGATGATGATGATGATGATGATTAATTTTAGTAAGGGGCCAGGGGGACGGCATTTGCCGGTTCCCCCCCCCCCCCGGCTCTCCCCCCCCCGGGGAACGTGACGCCTAATTTTATTATTTATTTTTTTAATTTTTGCCCACCCACCCACGCACCCCGACCCCACCCGGTTGCCTTCTGAAGGTGGACGGCTCTGGGGGCGGGGGGGGGGAACGGGACAGCCTTGGGATGATAAAAGTGGCACCACCCGTATCTTTTTTTTTTTTTTTTTTTTTGCAAAAAAGGGGGGACACATTTTTTAGCGTGCATTGCAGAGCAGAGGGGGGGAGTAGGGCTACGGGGAATTAACCCTTCGAGGGGAGGGGAATACCGGGGTGTGTGTGTCTTTTTGCAAGTGTGTGTGTGTGTGTGTGTGTGTGTGTGTGTGTGTGTGTGTGTGTAATTCTCTCTCCATGCCCGCCCCCCCCCATTAAAAAAAATCTTGCAAAAGCTGCTCATTCCTGGTCTCTCTCTCTCTCTCTCTCTCTCTCTCTCTCTCTCTCTCTCTCTGTCGCCTGGCAGCCCCCCTTCCCCGTCCGTCGCACCCCCCCACCCCCCTCCGCCAACCCCCCCACCCCCACCACCCACCCCCCTCTCTCTCTATTGGCCCTCCCTTCCTCCCGCCACCCCTCCCTCGGCATCACCGCACGCAGCTGCCTGGAGGAGCTGGCCGGGCGCCAAGCGCTGGCAGATGGCGAGGGGCTATTATTCGTGCGTTCGCTCCGGCCCCGGCCTCCCCCCCCCCCCCTTCCCTCCCTCCCCCCCCCCACCCCCGGCTCCTGCTATTTAATCAAATTATAAGAAAAGGCAATTTGCTGGGATTTTTTTTTAATTCTTTGTAGCCAGCTTCATTGGCGCGCCCCCCCCCCCCCACCCCGACCCACCCGGCTCTGCTTCTCTGGGTTCTCCCCCACCGCTTCCTCCGACCCACCGACACACACACACACACACACATAACACACAAACACACACACACACACACACACCCCAAGCCCCCTATTCTTCCCTATTACACACATTTGCACACAAACGCACTTTTCGCTCCACTTTTCGCTCCAGTGCACATCTCTCTCCTGTCTTCACCCACACCCACACACACCAATACACACACTCGCACTTACACACCCACAGATGCGCGCACACACACACACACACACACACACACACACACACACCAAGCCCCCTTTTCTTCCCTATTACACACATTTGCACACAAACGCACTTTTCGCTCCAGTGCACATCTCTCTCCTGTACACACACACACACACACACACACACACACACACACACACACACACACACACACACAAACAAATGCAAAGGGGAAGGGAGGTTTCAGAAGGCAGCTTGGAAATCGCCACATACCCCGCCTCCTCTCATTCAGGCCTATGCATGTGTTGGTTTTTTTAAAGACTTTATTTATTGCTTCTGCTCTCCCTACCCCCCTCCCCATTGCCCCAAAAGTCGTAAAACACACACACACACACACAAAACCTCGCGCTGCGGGATACAAAGCAACCTTGGAAGCACGTGGCCAGAATGCCGACGCACCACCGCCCGCCTGCAACCCGAAACCCATCTGCCTGCCCCCGTGTGTGTGTGTGTGTGTGTGTGTGTGTGTGTGTGTGTGTGTGTTTGCAACATGTGTGTGAGAAAGGGCATTCTGAAACTCCCTGAGCCATGAGGAATCGAGGGGGTTCCCACCCCCTCTCTGACAGATCCAAATATTTTCAAATAGTCTCTCTCTCTCTCTCTCTCTCTCTCTCTCTCTTTTTCTTTACTATGTTTATTTATTTTTATTTTTATTTATTTTGCATCCAGGACTGAACTTTTTTTTTTTTTTGCTTTGTATCCTGCAGTGCAAGGTTTTGTGTGCATGCACGTGTGTATGTTTTACGACTTTTTTTCTTTACTATTTTTTTTTAATTTTTATTTATTTTGCACCCAGGACGGAACTTTCCCCCACAGGGTTGCACAGATGCACAGCCAGGGTCGGCGGGGGGGGGGGGACATTTTAAGAGCAGCCAAGACCGCCCCCGCCGCCGGCACCCTCCCCGTACCCGAGATCTGCTCGGTACCCACTTTCCAGGCCCTCTTGGGGTGGGGGTGGGGGTGGGGGGACCCAGACATTTCTTTCCTTGTCCCCGGCTGCCGGGAGCCTTGAACCCAGGACCTCCTGGAGGCAGGAGGGAGGCGGGTGTCTAAAAATAATGTTCAATCTCCAATTTCGCCGTTTCGAAGGCAGCGGGGAGGGGAGGATGGGACGTGTTGTGCCCCCTTTCTGGCAGGCACCCAGACGGGTGGGTTTTCAAGCCGGGGTGGTGGTGGTGGGGGGGTTGGATTAAGACGTCACCTTCCCAGCTTGCCGCAGAAGCCATCACGATGGCTGGGGCAGGGAAGGGGGGGGGGAAAGGACGACAAGAGGACCAGTTTTTCTTATCGGTTTGCAAACGCCGCTCTCGGGCCGTTCTCGTTGATTTCCGACGACGCCCCTTTCCTCGTCTTTCCTAAACAGGTGTACCCGCCGAACTCTAGCGACGAATACAGCCGGGAACCGGGCGGCTACGCCCCCTCCAAGCCTCCCAGCACGGTGTATCCAGGAGCCTTTTATATGCCCGGTGAGTCCCCTGGGCCGACGCAGGTGACCTGCTGGGTTGCAACGGCGACGGCAATGACTTACTATCATCCCCTCTCGCATGCAAAGACACCTCCTCCTCCTCCTCCTCCTCTCTCTCTCTCTCTCTCTCTGCTTTCTTCTCTGCTTTATTTTGCTACTTGGGTTTCTCGCCGTTTGGCATCCCCTCCGCCTTCTGAAATCTACCAAACGTGTTTTTCTTTGCCCGCCACCCGGTGCCATCCCTTGTAAGGCCCTGCCCTCCACCCCGGTTCCCCCCCCCCAAGGCGGGCGACGGTCCCTCTGTGTCTAAACCGAGCTGCCGGGCCCCCAACCGGAAGGCAGGCAGGCGTGGGGTGGGGTGGGGAAGCAAAGCCGCCACCCCCCCCGCCAAGCTCTGGGATGTTCGTGTCTTGCAGACGGGCTCCCCAACTCGGCCGATCTGTGGAGCTCTTCCGGCACCCTCGGGCAGTCGAATTACGGGGCGATTCTGGGCACCTCTTCCTCTCCGCTGCCACAACCCGGCAACTTCAGTGGTCTCCACCAGCACGAACGGATGGTAACCGGAGGTTGGGGTGGGGGTGGGGCTCCCCCATGCCTTGGGGTGGGGTGGGAATCGGAGGACGGGGATTTCAGACGCGCACCCTACAATAGCCACACCCTACAATAGGCTGCTGGTTGTGTGTTTTAGCACTTTCTCTCTCTCTCTCTCCCCCCTCGGTTCTAGAATTACCAGATGCACCCAGGAGAAGTCAACGGCGGCCTCCCTTCCGTCTCCGGGTTTTCGTCCGCCTCCACCCAGTACGGTGTTTCCAGCCACACGCCCCCCATCGGCGGGACGGAGACCGTGATGGGTCAGTGTCCGCCATGGCTTTCCGGTTGGGGTGGGCGGCTTCCTTTCTTCCCTGTCCCCGGAAAGCGCTCGGTCCGTGCGGGATCGCTCAGCCCCAGGGGGCGGCCGGGCTGTCCGGGAACCCCACCCCAAGTCTACCTTGCAAGGTGGTTGTGGAAAGGGGGTCAAAAAGCCTCCACTGGCACCCCTCCCCTTGGGGTGAGAAGGTGCAAACAAACCAAATTGCACCTAACCCTAACCCTAACCCACTCCCGGATGCTGTTGGAGTTCCCGGTGGTTTTCTGGACGATGCTTTCCAGATGCTGATTTATTTCCCCTCCTCCCTGCTCTGTTTGCCTTTTTTGCCTGTGTGCGCGCACGCTCTATTTCAGGTGCCTCCCTGTCCGTTTTCCTCCTCCCCCCTCCTCCTCCTCCTCCTCCCTCCCTTCCCCTCTCGCACATGTAGGTTAATCCCACCCCCCCCCCCCGGGTGGGGAAGGAGTCAGCGGAAACCCATCCGCGCCAGGCTGTCAGAAATAGATCTGTTTAGTTTTAAGCCGCTGTCTGAGGACTTTGTACGCTCGCGGGGGGGGGGGGTGGCGCCGGCCCCCCTCGGGAGGGTCGGGCGCCGCCGCTCTTCGCCCACGACACCTATCTCTCCTCTCTGGGGGTTTTCCCACCACCCACCCGCTCATACCCATGTGCTGTTGGTGTCGCATTCCTTTGCCAATTTTTTAAACCCCCCGCCCTGTCCGTGTGCGAGTGGGTGCGTGGTGCGTGCAAACGGGGGGGGGGTCCCTGCCGAAACAGCAACACCGGAAGCCCCCCGTCTGGACGGGGGAAAGATGTAATCGGGATCAGAAAAGGATGGAAGGGGCTCAGGTCGTGGCTAGAAAAGGTGGGTGGGTGGGTAGGTGGGTGGGTGGGTTGCCTTTTGCCTTCTTGAGCTAAAACCCCAAAGCAGAACGCTAATCCATCCTCTTCGCCGCCACCCCATTGGCAACCCCGCCCCGCCCACCCCCTTTTCCGCTCATCGTGGCAATCCGGAGGTGACACCAAGGAATATGCTGGTCTCGAATAAAAACCTTCAAAAAACATATATTCTTTCTTGCAACCCGCCTCTTTTAGTGGGACTGTCTGTGACTGAGCCCCCCCAGGGCAGCCAAAAGATTGAAAGGACGATGGGATACCTAGGAAGAGGCGTGGAATGTGGGTACGGGTGGGCACACGGCCAGTAACACCGCCCCCCCCCCCCACTCCATCCTGGATTTTCCCCTCTCTGGAATTGTCTCGGGGACGGAGACGCAGGCAGAGAAGAGAACTAGAGCCCTGATGGGAGCTTCCGTTCTTTCCCCTTCCACGCTTAAAATAATAAAGAAATCTGACACAGCCTTCTGCAGTGCTAAAAAGCTTGTGCGGTTTTATTTTTTTTTTATTTCATTCTTTATTTTATTTATATAGCTTGTATGCCGCCCACTAGCCAAAGGTCTCGGGGCGGCTCACAATCCAAAGAAACAGTTCAGACAATTCAAACGTCAAAGTTGCGATAAAATTAAAACCATAAAAAACATTTAAATACCATGAATGCGATACATTAAAACGCCACACTAAAATTGCCATCGGGACCCACAATCGTCAGTTTAAAAACTTCTGGAACAGGAAGGTTCTTACATGGCATCAATGTCGGCGCCTGGCGGGTCTCGCTTTGGGAGGGCGTTCCATAGCCTGGGGGCAGCTGCCGAAAAGGCCCTGGACCTACAAGCCATCCCTTTCACCTCCTTGCGGGATGGCTCTTTGTGAACGTACACCCGACACCGATGAAGCTACGCCTCGTCTAGATACTCAATATAAATCTTTCCGTCCCGGTTTCGGTGGCTCCGTAATAATAACGAAGGAACGGGTGATGTTTTTCTTTATCGCGTCCTCTTATTTGGCTTCCAACGTTTTCCAGTTTCGTTTCAAGAGAGATTAAATTTTCAGAGTCCTGGGACTCAACTCTAAAACTCGGGGAAATCTTTTGGGGATTTCTGCTGTCGGGAGCAGACGCTGTCTTTTCCAGTCTTGTGGCCGCGAAGACGCTTAATTACTTTCCCCTCGTTCCGTGCACGGCGGATGCCCTTCCCAAGCCAGGCTGGTGGTTCTCGCTGACGCCGCCTGGTTTTTCTCTGCCGCCCGAGGCCGGCAAGCGCGCCTTCATGGGTCGTCTCTTTTCTGCTCCAGGTAACCGAGGGACCGGCGCTGGCAGTTCGGGGGACGCCCTCGGAAAAGCTTTAGCTTCGGTAAGCCTTTTATTGCAACGACAAAAAGGATGGCCGCTCGCGTTCCGGACGGGGGCCTGGCCGCCCTGCCACGATGCGGCTTGCGTCGTGACGTTACCCAGTCCCGCTAACGCCAAATCTAGAGGGAACGGGGCCATCGCACGACGTCGTTTTGTTTCCCCGGAGAAGGGGGATTCTCGCCCCACCGCCGCAAGCCTCGCCTTTTAATTGGCCTTTAATTGTCCCCCTTTCCAGATCTACTCACCGGATCACTCGAGCAATAATTTCTCTTCTAATCCATCCACGCCGGTGGGATCTCCTCAGGGCATCACAGGCAAGCCGTTTGAGTTTTTTGGGGTGGGGTGGGGTGGAGGGACACACCTTGTGCTATGGCGGAGCCGCCACAGCCAGGAGCAGTCTATCTGAGTGGGAGAAACTCACAGCCCGAGCCACCAAATCCTTCCTTTGTTGTTGCTTTTTTTTGGGGGGGGGGTGACCTGGGAAAGGTTCTGTTTTCTTCCTACCCCTGTAACATTGAGAAATACAGTAGGACCCCGGTATCTGCTGGGGATTGGTTCCAGGCCTTACCGTGGATAATGAAAACCGTGGATAAGAGAGAAGGCATAAGAACATAAGAAGAGCCATGCTGGATCAGGCCAAAGGCCCATCTAGTCCAGCTTCCTGTATCTCACAGTGGCCCCACCAGATGCTTTTGGAAGCGCATGAGACTAGATATCTGTCTCCTGATACCACTCCCCTGCATCTGGCCTGCCCACCCACCTCCAAACTGCTGTTTCCTGACAGTAGCTTACTTTATGGCTGCTGTTTGTGACAGTAGCTTTCTTTACAGCTACAGTTTGTGACAATAGATTGCTTTGTGGCGGCTGAGTTGTTTAAATTTTTTTCCCTCTGCCAACCGTGGATAACTGAATCAGTGGATAATGAATCAGTGGATACGGGGTGTCCTACTGTATCTCTCCGGACACTTAGGGGGGCAGCTTAAAATGATACCGAACGAGGAAATGGGAGGGAGCCCTGCGAAGTGGATCCACCTCAGAGGGCGAGAGAAAACTGCCTTGTGCATTTTAGGGCTCGGTAGGGGGATGCGAACTCGGGCTTCCCAGCGTTTCCCTCCAGCGGCGCTAACCACTGCACCACCCTGACCCTCCAAATGTTCTCTTTGCTTCTTCCGCCTCAGGTTCTTCGCAGTGGCCCCGGGCCGGCGGGCAGGGGGCGTTATCCCCAAGCTACGAAGGGACCCTCCACACTTTGGTAAGCGCCTGCCTTGCTTCCGTCGTGCCCTCTCGATAAGGAGGAATAAGATCGTGAAGCCCCAGGTTGGGCGCCAACGGCCTTCCTGGCCAGCCCGGCTGCGCTTGCGCCCGACGGCACCCTGCTCGGGGCGAGGCATCCTTTGCTTGGCCCCCCGTCTAAGTAGGGAGACCAGCCGTGGGGACCTTTTGAAAGGAAGACCTTTCTTTAGAACGCACCTTCAGATTTCTCTGTGTTGGATTCCTCGTTCGTCCCGGCCGGTTTGACGCACAAAATCCAACGTCATTTGCACCCATTTCACTGAAAGAATTTGCAAGGAACCATAGAGAATAGAGAGGCTCCCCCCACCACCCTCCTAGGGGGAGAGGTGTCAGCAAGGAAGGACAATCTAGTTTATTTAAATATATATATATTACTACACTTTGTTTCTCCATAATTACTTCTTGCCTTACCCTGCAGCGTTTTGTGTGGCATCGATGATTTATCTCTTCTTTATGTCCTTTCTTTGGTGGCTCTCTCTCCAACGTAGATCCACCAGCCGGCGGGTTTTTTAGAGCTACCCACAAGTTTTAGGTTAACCGAAAAGGGATCGGAGGATTTAGAACGTGGAGGGTTTGGGCAGATCTGATTGGAGGGATGCCGTTTTCAAGTCTTCTGGTCTCCGTTTCTCTCTCTCCCCCCCCCCAGCAAAACAAAATGGAAGACCATCTGGACGAGGCCATCCACGTCCTCCGGAGCCACGCCGTCGGCCAAGGGAACCACCGGGAGATCCACGACCTCCTGGCGTCCGCCTCCGGCCACGGCGGCTCCGTGGGCAGCCTGGGCCAGTCCTTCCCCCCGGCGTCCGTCTTGCCCATCGCCAACCGGCACTCAAACCTGGTAAGAAGATCGGGCCGGGGAGACCAGAAAGCGGGGCCGAGGGAGCACCGTTGTGATGGACGGGCTAAGCCGAGGACCTGCAGCGGCCGCCCAGAACAGGACTGCCCGCCTTGACTCTTAAGGGCTAGTAACTTGGTTTTTTTTCTTCTTCTCAAAGAGCTGAGCAGAAATTGGGTTTCTGATTGAGGCTCCTTCCTTGCTTTCTCTCCTCGCAGGTGGGAGGAAGCCATGGCGAAGACGGACTCTCCAGCAACTCCAACCTGCTCCATAATCATGTCGCTCTTCCGGCACAGACGGGTTCTCTCCCGGACCTCAACCGGGGACAGTCTTCGGACGCCTTCAGCGGTAAGAGGGGGGGGAGTTGGGCGTTTTTCTCGCCACTGGGGCGCCTGGGAGGGTGCAGCTGACCGGGGAGGAGGAGACAGAGAGGGTTGGTTAAGGATGCACTGCCGTGGAATAGGGCGGTTCCGTCCGGTCAAATGGGAGAATCCGATCCGGACCCTTTCTGCTGATATTCTGGAAGATCTGGTGCACACGTAGTTCCTGACAGCATCTGGGCAGCCTTGGGGTCTAGAAACTCCTTTGTTCTCCCTCAAAGTCCAGGAAAGCGGGGACACCACGGCTCTTGTCCGGTCTTGGTCAGAAAGTTCTATGCGTGCCGGAGAAGAATTTTGTTTAGTTTTGGGCAGCATCCTGGGGTGACACTGCTCATAAGAACATAAGAACATAAGAAGAGCCATGCTGGATCAGGCCAAAGGCTCATCTAGTCCAGCTTCCTGTATCTCACAGTGGCCCCACCTGATGCGTTTGGGAGCACACCAGACTAGATCTCTGTCTCCTGGTACCACTCCCCTGCATCTGGTCCTTGAAGGACCCCGGTTTTAAGCCTGGAGAGGACACATCTCCATCATGGCTTGTAACCCGGGATGGACTTTTCCTCCAGGAATCTGTCCAATCCCCTTTTGAAGGCATCCAGGCCAGATGCCATCACCACCTCCTGTGGCAGGGACTTCCATAGACTTACAATGCGCTCCTGGTGACCTTCCCCTTGGTCTCTCTCTCTCTCTCTCTCTCTCTCATATCTGCTGGTCACGCTGGACTCTTCTTGCAGGCTTGACCGCAGGTCTCGGGAGGGCGAGCGTCTCGTCGGGCACCAGTGAGATTAAGCGGGAGGATAAGGAAGATGACGAAAACACGTCGGTGGCCGATAACTCGGAAGAGGAGAAGAAGGAACCGAAACCGGCCCGCAACCGAACAAGGTGCTCGTTGGACAGGTCTCTGTCTTTTGTCACTTCTACGGGCGGGCCGGGGATACATCAGGCAAAGGGGAAGCGGGGTGGGTGGGTGGGGTGGCGAATAAGACCGAGCAACGCAGCTCCTGCAGAGTCTCAGTGGCCGTTGGCTGCTGCGGGCCGGGCCGGGGGTGGGTGGGTTTGAGGGTGTGAAAGCGGTAGGATCCTGAACCTGTCTTTAAACACGGGGCAACCGGATCCAAGGAGGGAGGCAACTGCTGTTTGGTTAGCACCAAACGCGGGGTCTCATTAGTCCGGTCGGTACCCCTTCCACCTGTTACCTAGGTGCGTGTGTCTCCCCGAGGTCTATTATTCTGTAGGTTTTTCAAATCACGCCGCTTTTTTCCCCCTGGCAAGGGGACGGGCAAAGGCCTGCTTTTCGGCACGCCCCGGCCACGGGAAAGATAGCTTTTGAGCAAAGGACCCTTGGAGTAGCTACCGTTACCGGTCCAAAGAGGTGGCTGAGGTCCACGGGGGCGTAATGTGTGGGACCCTGAAGCGTGGGCTGCCGTTCCGGCGGTCCCGCCCGGGTTTTTCTCAAGGCAAAGTGCATTCTGCTTTTGAGCGCCGAGGGACGGTTTCGATGCACACGAGAAAGGGGTTGCATTAAGGAGTCAGGTGTTTTTGTTCTCTTGGTGTTTGGAAACAATACCCCCCCCCAACAAAAAAAACGTCGCCCGCGGTGCCGAGGTGTGTGCCCGAACCCCCTGCCGCCGCCGCCCCCGCCCCCCCAAAAATCCCCCACTTTCATTCTCATTTCAAATTCCCCATCAGTCAAGACGACGACGAGGACGACGACCTACTCCCCCCAGAGCAAAAAGCCGAACGGGAGAAAGAGCGCCGGGTGGCCAATAACGCCCGGGAGCGCCTGCGCGTCCGGGACATCAACGAGGCCTTTAAAGAGCTCGGCCGTATGTGCCAGCTCCACCTAAACAGCGAAAAGCCGCAGACCAAACTCCTTATCCTCCACCAGGCGGTCTCCGTCATCCTCAACTTGGAGCAACAAGTTAGAGGTCAGTGGAGACTTCCCCGATGTGGTTGGCGTCTTTTTGCGGAACGGCATGGGGCTGTCTGTTTCGTCTAACCCCCCACCCCCACCCCTCACCCCCCACGACACCCTCCCCTCTCCCTCGGCCGTCCTGCTGACGCTTCCGTGGGCGCCCGCCTTCCTGTTTGCCTGGGGCATTGCTTTTATTTGTGTGTGTGTGTGTGTGTGTTTGGGGGTTATGTGTGCCTTTTTAACCCCCCCTTTTAAAATTAACTTTGGGTCTGTGTCATTGCTGGTTTGCCCACTTCTTCCGTTTTTGGGTTTTTTCTTTCTTTCCGTTGGCATCCTTCCCCTCGCTGCTTCTCGCTGTCTCTTTCTCTCCCGTTCCGCGTTTCGGGACCCCCCCCCAAAAAAAGCCAACGCGTTGGCACTCGCAATCTGCTGGGGGCCGGGGCCGGGGCGGGAGATCCCTGATTTCTCCTCGCCCTGCTTCATGGCACTAGGTTTGTGGGGTCAACCCACTTCCTCATGGAAGTACGGTGGTGCCTTGTATAATAATAAAGCAGACCTGCACCACAGGGAGACCGCGGGCTACCGGTAGCCCACGAAGGGTTCAAAAGTAGCCCACCGGCCATCAATTTAAAAAAAAAAGCGAGGGGCATCACAAGGTTCTCTAGTCCCCCTTCCCGGCTATCCGCTGCCGCCGCCAGGGTGTTTCTCTTGTGCCGAGGAGTTCCCACAGTTGAACCGAGGGCTTGGGTGAGGATCTTGGCTTCCTTTTCCTAGACCAGGCATGCCCAAACTCCGGCCCTCCAGATGTTTTGGGCCACAACTCCCACAGTCCTTTGCCATTGGAAACACGGGCTTGGAATGCTGGGAGTGGCGGTCCAAAACACATCAGGAGGGCCGAAGTTTGGACGTGCCTGTCCTAGACGAACCGGGAGAGGTTGGGTATGGAGTAAAGGGGTCTCTTTGGACCCACACTCTCTGCACTGTACGCGACTTTATACACGCGTATCACGGCCCCTCCCTTGCCTGCTTGCTTCACACACACACACACACACACACACACACACACACACACACACACACACACACACACACACACACACACACACACACACACACACACACACACACACAAGTGAGGCGATCCCAAATGCCCAAAGCCTTCCTCCCGGTTGCTTCAGGCCCTTCCGTGGTTTCCATGGCACGTACCTCCGGTGCCCGACCGGGTGATCCGACACGACCCGGGCCCCGACGGTCATTTTCCTCCTCCTTTCAAACGCAGGGCGGGGTGCTTCCTGGAGGGCGTTGGCCAAGCCTTCGGAGCAGGGCTGGAAGACAGAAGAATAGGCATATGTGGTGGCGAGAGACCGTGAGGGTCGCAGCGGGTGGGGTTTTTGGCCTCAGTGAGGACTAGCACCTTGGATGAGGGCAAGGCGCTTGGAGGGAGGGGAGGGGAAGCCCTGCAGATTTGAGTGCTGTCGAGCTGTGTAAGTCCCCACCCCCACCCCGATAAAACACCCCACGGAGGCAACCACCACCGTCGAGAAGCAGTTCAGCCCCGGGGCTGGTGAGAGCCGAAAAAGTGCGGTCCCTGGGCGTGGGTCTCGGGAGGGTATGTGTGTGTGTGTGTGTGTCCGACTTCCAGGGTCTTTTATTTTATTTTTTTAACGCTTGGCCGTGCATGCGCGCATTTAACCTGGCTTCCTCGGCGTCGACCCCCCCCCTCCCCAGGGGGCGGGTGCCGCGAGGCGTCCTCCCCGCCATTCTCCGCCAAGGCTGGCACGTGTGCTTTTCCGAACGGCGACCCGCAAGGCTGCTCTTCCCTCCCCCCGTTCTGTCTCCGCTGCGATGCTGAACACGGTGCTCCTGCCCCCTGGTCTGGTTAACACCCACGCCTGTGTGCGCGCACGCCCCCGTTTCCCCCCTTTTTTCATCTGTCTTAACATGCATCGCTATTTTTGTATGTGTTCTCTCTCTCTCTCTCTCTCTCTCTCTCTCTCTGTGTATTCTTTCGATGTTTTCTTTCTTTCCTTGTGCTATTTCTCTCCTCCTCCTTTTCTCCGCTGTCTTCTCTGCCCCCCCTTCCAACTTTCCTGCTTTCCTACAGACAGTCCTCAGCCGTGACCCCTCGGTGGTCCCCTCCCTCTACCTTGTACTTGCTGCTAGCTTAAGAGAGACGGAAACCACCACCACCACCACTGCCACCGCCACCACCACCGGGGAGTTGGACAGGAAAGGCCCGTGGCGGCAGCGTTTGGCCTCTGGCCCTCCCGTCTCGGGGGTCTCCCATCCCATCATCCCCAGCCACCCCACCCCTAAAGTTTTAAGCATCAGCCAGTTGGCAGCGGCGGAAACGGTGGATCTGTAGAAACGGACAGCGGGACGGGGTTCCCGGAAAGCCGTCTCTCTCAACCACCCCCACCCCCCTTACGAAGCTAGGGGAAAAAATCAATGCAAAGCGGCCGCATCGGCGAAGAGCAGCCGTTCTGGACTTCTTAGGGGAGCCAAACAGCTGGTGAGGGGGGCCCCGGACGTCCTTCCCGGCTCCGGTATCCAAGCGATAGGAAAGAAGACATATTTTCCCCTTCCCTTTGCAGATTCGGTCAGCCGGCACGATAGCCACGCGTAAATGCATGCCCCAAACCAACCGCCCCTTTCTCTACCCACCCACCCACCCCAAAGAAACTCTAATTATTATTATTTTTTTCTCATCCGGGGCTGCTGATTATCCTTCAGCTCCATGGCAGCAGTTGCGCGAGGGGCGGTGGGCAGAAACTTTCTTTGCCCTAGACCAGGCAAGGGAAGCCACTTGGTTTTTTAAAAATCCTCCTATTTTTCTCTCTCCCCCTCCCACCCTGTTCCTGTCCAGGAACCCCAGGCAGCCTCAGCTTTCGCACTCTTAGGAAAGAAGCAAGGACGACCCCTTTCGTGCACGGGCATACCCGTGCACGCCCGGATCTCTTGCGTCAGCTTTATCCGGGGGGGGGGGGGTGTTCTGGCTCCGAAGGGGAGCCAAGCGTCCTATCACAAACGTGTCCAAACTTTGGCCCGCCAGATGTTTTTGGACCGCAACTCCCACAGTCCTTTGTCACTAGCAATCTAAGCTTAGAATTCTGGGAGTTGTGGTCCCAAAAAATCGGGAGGGACGAAGTTTGGACGTGCCCGTCCTATCAGAACAAACCCGGCCGAGTGCGCCCGTTTGCCCCTCCGGTTGACGTAAATGTTTAAGGCAGTGGCATCGATCCTTGCGCAACCCATAGAAATATTATATATATATATATATATTTCCACCTCCCTGTTTTTGTTTTTTAAATGCGTTTGCTCTTGGGGGAGAAGGCCGTCCGGACGAGGCAGGGACAGAGGCACTTAGCCAGAGGGGGCGAGAAGGAAAAGAGCCAGGAACCGTCTTCCGTGAAATGACGGCAGGGCTTTAACGGGGGCGGCCAACGTCCGGCTTGGCGAGCCTTCCCTTTGCCAGTCTCTGGGGTGGAGCCCGGCCAAATATTTTTCGCTTCACATATGTGTGTGTGTGTGTGTGTATTTGTGTGTGTGTATTTGTGTGTGCGGAGGACATGCGAGGAACCTGGCCGCCGGCGCGGCGTAACTTAACGCTGGATGCCCGCAAACGGCCCGACACGGATCCCAAGAATCCTGGCTGGTCTTTTGGGGCGTTCCCGTGTTTTCCACAGACGGGACGGGTATTTAAGCGCTCCGCTTGGATCGACACCTGCTCTGTTTTATAGGTCTTCTTCATTGGTTCCCCCCACCCCCCCACCCCAGTTTTGTACCAAAGGTGCTGTAGATCTAGCTTTATAAGTCCCTTTCGCGCGCCTGTGCGGAAATGGGGTGTGTCGAGGGAGGGGAATCCCCCCCCCACTTTTGTTGGCTGTTTTGTTTTGTTTTGTTTTGTTTTTCTGGTACGCGGGCTCCCCCGCCTGGCAAAGGACAAGTCAATGTTTCTGGCTCGCCAAGCGATTCAATGGGCAGCCAACCCGGAAATAATGGACCCGCAGGCATTGGCCACCTGGTGCCTGGCGGACTTGATTTATTCTATTTTCTCACCCCCCCTTTCCTGACCAGCCCTGCTGGCCTAGGAAAGGGTGGGTGGGATCAGGGGGCCTCGTCCTGGCTCGCAAACCCACCTTGGCTGCCCCTTAACCCCAACACACACAAACACCCCTCGAGGCGTCACCGAAGGGACCCTCGCACTCTCCGATTGGCACGCGGCGGTTTTGACTTGGCCGTTGGCGGTATTTTATTTTCCTGGCCACACCTTGGCACCGGACACCCCCCCCTTTCCCCCCGTGTGACGTCCACCTGCCCCCCAGCCCTGACTAACCCTAACCCCCCCTCCCCCCTTTGATGCTGTGTGAACGTAGCAGCAGCACGGATGAGGTGCTCTCCTTGGAGGACAAGGACCTGAGAGACCGGGAGAGGCGGATGGCCAATAACGCCAGGGAGAGGGTGCGCGTACGCGACATAAACGAAGCCTTTAAAGAGCTGGGGCGCATGTGCCAGCTGCACTTAAAAACAGACAAAGCCCAGACCAAGCTCATCATCCTTCAGCAAGCCGTCCAGGTCATTCTAGGGCTGGAGCAGCAAGTACGAGGTACGGCAGGACGTCCCGACAATACCCCCACCACCCCACCCCCCACCCCCTCCGATGACCCCCCACCCACGCTTCCCATCTCTTTCTCTCTCTCTCTCTCTCTGTGCACCTCTTTCCTGACATTTCTCTTTCTGCCGTTCTCTACGTCCCTTTTGCTCTGTCGTGCCGTGGCACCCGGGTTTGGGGTTGGTGGGTTACTTTTTTTGGGGGTGGGGTGGGGGGATGATCGGAACCGATCCCGAAGGGGACGTTGGGTGGGCGCCGGGCTCCTTGTCTCTCCTCCCACCCCCACTAAGAAATTTGCTTGTCTGAGTTACAGAATACAAGCTGCACGACTGCTTTTCTTCTGCCCGGGCAGCTTTTGAAAAGCCAGGACAGAATAGAGCAATAGGCTGCACAGTAGGACTCCCAATATCCACGGATTCAGTTATCCACGGATTCAATTGTCCACGGTTGGCAGAGGGGGAAAAAAATTAAATAATTCAGCCGCCACAAAGCAAGCTGTTGTCACAAACAGCAGCGGTAAAAGCAAGCTATGGTCACAAACCGCAAGCCACTGTCTCAAAACAGCAGCCATAAAGCAAGCTACTGTCAGGAAACAGCAGTTTGGAGTTGGGTGGGCAGCTGTTCTCTCTTATCCACGGTTTTTCATTATCCACGGGAAGGCCTGGAACCAATCTCCAGAGGATGCCGGGGTCCTACTGTATATACAGTACAGTACTGCATACTGTATTTCTATATACAATACAGTATACATATTCTCTCTCTGTGAGTGTCCGTCCGTCCAAGGTGTTGGCGAATCTACGGCACGGGTGCCAAACGTGGCACTCGGAGCCCTTTCTGGGGGGGCACCCGACATCGCCCCTTCACCGCCCCCTGCATACAGGTCCCATGGAGGTATTGGCACTTGGCGGGAAACGAGTGGGTTTTGAATCGCCGTTTGGGCGCTCGGTCTCTAAAAGGTTCGCCATCCCTGGACTCTGTTCTGTCCTGGCTTTAAAAAACCTGGGCAGAACAAAGGCAGTTACGCAATTTTGAAGGGGATTTTTAAAAGGCGGGGCAGCGCTTGGGTCAGGCTGGGACCTCATGCGGTTTGCTCGGGCTTTTAAAAAAATTTTTTTGCGCATCTTTCTTCTCTGGCTGCGTTTCCTCTCTTGCGCTTCAGTGGGCAGGGCGTGGGGAGGGAAGAGGGGTCCCCTCCCATCCATTGCAACCGCTCACTTGGGTTTTTCCCCCCGCTTTCCCCTCCACCTCGGCGCGCCTCTCCCCCCCCCCCGGCCTCTAGAACGCAATTTAAATCCAAAGGCGGCTTGTTTGAAGCGCCGGGAGGAAGAGAAGGTGTCCAGCGTCGTGGGAGACCCCCAGATGGCCCTCTCGGCATCTCATCCAGGCCTCGGCGAAGGGCACAACCCGGTGGGACATATGTAAAGGTAACCTTTCGGGGCGTCTCCGGTGATGAGCGCCGAGCTGAAATAGTTGAGGGGTGGGGAGGGCGGGGGAAAGCCCTGTTTCCACCCCAGTTTTTTTTTCAGTCTTTCTCCAATGTTTTTCCCCCCAAGGCTTCCAAATTTCGGGAATGGCTTCATCACTAGCTGAGGGTGTTGGTTTCTCTCCCTTTGAACGGGGGGGGGGGGGGGGGGTGGACGACCAGGTTGGGCCTGCTCAGGGGGAATTCCTTATGATGCCCTCGGGACCTCTTGCAAGGGTAGAAAGATGATTGGTACTACTTCAGCTTATATCTTGCAAATTGCCGAAATGTAATTAGTGCTTCATTTTATTTATATGTCTATATTCAGTTTATTATAGATAGATAGATAGATAGATAGATAGATAGATAGATAGATAGATAGATAGATAGATAGATAGATAGATAGATAGATAGAATGTTATACCTAGGTTTACTATATATGTATGTCTGTGTTTATGTAGTCATGTGTCAATGTAGATGGACAGAGACTAGATAGACTAGAATCAGCGGTTCTCGACCGGTGGGTCCCCCAGATGTTCCTGGACTGCAACTCCCAGAAATCCTGGCCAGCTCCGCTAGTGAGGAAGGCTTCTGGGAGTTGCAGTCCAGGAACATCTGGGGACCCCACCGGTGGAGAAGCACTGGACTAGATAGATTAGGAAGGAAGGGCTGGGTGGATAGATGGATAGATAGATAGATAGAGATAGATAGATAGATAGATAGATAGATAGATAGATAGATAGATAGATAGATAGATAGATAGATAGATAGAAAAGAAGGAAGAAAAAGAAGCAAGAAATAAGAGAAAAAAAGAGGAATAGATAGATCGATGGTTAGACGGACGGACAAACACACACACACCTACACACATGGCAAAACTGTCTTCAAGGCAGCTAACAGGCTGGACAGGAATCTTAAATCCACAAAAATAAAATAAAATAATAAAGGACTTTTTAAAAGGTCACAACACTTGTTTGGAGAATGCCTTTGTAACCCTTCAAAGGTACAGAGATCTCCAAGCCCTGCGACCTGGCGGGGAAGGGGCGGGGGTTTAAGAATATAATCAGGGCTTGTAAATTCATATGGCCGGCTTTCTCTCTTCACAGATTTGTTTTTTTCCTTTACGTGGGAAGCAGACGACCGCGAGGAAGAAGGGAAGAGCCGTTTTTTTTAAAACACACTCGCATGCAAACGCGCGCACCCACCCGGCGTGCGTCTGCGCCAGAAGCAAAAAACGATAAACTGTGTCTCGCCCGGCTTCCCGACGCCCGACAAAAAGCGGACTTACCAGCTTGCTTGGAAGGAACGTGAAAAGGGAAGCAATGGCGTTGTCCATGCAAGACGGAAAACACACACACACACACACACACACACATCAACTGAAAAGTTTGCCTTAAGTGTATATTGTGGAACTCTTGATACATATCCTTTGGGGGAATGATTATTATTATTATTATTTTCTTTTTTCCTTTTTAAAATACAAAGTGGCTTGTTCACAAAAGGCCAGCAAGAATAAGAAGAAAATTGTGCCTATGCATTTATTTTTCCTTTTGTCTTTCTTTGGGGTGGGGGGGGGGGGGGAGGGGGGGAGGGGGAGAAAGAAAAAACATTAGCTTAAGATCATTTTTTTTAAAAAATTGTAGAACAAACATAGTATTGCCTTTTTGGGTTGTTTTTTCTTTTTAAAAAAAGAGCTTCTTTTGCATATATGTTTTGTAAGCAACAACGGAAAAAATGTGTAAAAAAAAAAAGAGAGACTTGTTTTCCCCATGCTTTTTTTTTCCTGCTGCTGTTTCTATTGTTCATGTTGCATATTATTTTTTTGAAATAAGATCAATCTGAAATATTAAAAAAAGAGAGAGAGAGTTTGTATAACGGGAGAGACTGGATGTTTGAAAAGAAGCAGAGGAACCGGAGGGGGAAAATAGAAGAGACAATGGGACTTTGTGGGCGCCGTTATTTCGGCTCTGGAAAAGCTGTCGAGGGTGGGTTTGAGCACGGCGGGGCTAGCAAATGTCCGTAAATGGCTAGTGACTTCCATGATATCTGGGGGGGCGGGGGGGGGAGAACAAGAGCGATCAGAATGTACTGTTTGGCTCGCTCCCCCCTTCCCGGTTTTCCACCCCTTTTTTGGGGGGGGGGAAAGACCACCACGGAATTATCCGGCTTTGCGACCCCCGAATCTTGAAAGATGCTTTTTAAAAGTCTTAGGTTTTGCTGATCCCTCTTGGATCTCCTCCTATGGATGAAGTACAGGAAGAAGTGGGGGGGGGAAGGTGCAACCCCCCCCCCTTTTAAAGGGAGGCCAAGGGATTACAAGGAGACGTTGGCCTCCCCAGTGTCCCGGAAGGAAGCCCTAATAGACGACTTTACAACCAGCCCATCGAGCGTTTCCAGACTGGGTGGGGGCTTAAACCCAGCGGGCAGAACAGAGGACGTAGCTGTTGGCTTTCGAAAGGGACACTTGTCCCTTCGTGGGATGGAGCAAACCCAAGGAGAGGAACAAGAGATGGAGGAGCCGGGCGCCGAGAAGAAATGTGACGGCGCCAGAGCGGCACGCCGTCCATCCGATGGGCGGTTTTCAACAAAAGGGAAAGACGTGCCCCGGACAAAAAATGAATCAGTGCATGAATAAAATAAAAAAGGAGAGAAAAAGAACAAAACACCGGCAACCCAACCGCCCAGAGATAGATGTTTGTGACCGGCAGAGCCTCTCTTGTTGCAAGCAATGGCCAAGAAAAATCATCGGGTACCCGAGTGTGCACCAGGTTGGATCTGCAAAAAGACCTCGGTCGTTGAGTCCTAGGTGCTTGGAACTGCCGCCACGGAGTGGTCCGAGGGCCCTGCCTCCCCACGGATGAACCCACGCGCGCATGCACACTCTTTCTCGGAGGGAATGCCGGCCAGATCTTGGTTGCCAAAGGTATATCGCCTGCAAGGCTGTCACCCACACTCCTCTCTGATGGGGAAGGAGATTTTTTCTCTCTCTCTCTCTCTGGCAGAGGGGGCTGCGTTCCTACAGCGAGCCAGGGAGGGAAGAGGTGCTCGCGCGTGTGTGAAGGCAGCCTCCGGAGAGAGGGCAGGCTATTTTTGGAGGCCGCACCATGGGCCCTGGAGTCGACGGACGGCGAGGCTCCGGATTGGAAATCGGAGCGGCTTGTCTGCGAAGCTGCCGGCGTCTCGTCGCCCTCCCTGCCGAACCCGGCCGACAGCTCGAAGAGAGAAATCCTTGGTAGAATCAGCATCCGTCCGGCTGGACCGGTAGCATTTCTACCTGGCCGCTGACGCCGACGTTTCCTGCACGGAATGAGCTTCTTTGCAGGGCTCTCCGTTCCTGGCTGGAGAGGTGGGTGCTGGCCCTTGCGTGGGCACGCCTGTCCCGAGCTGGGAAAAGTTCTCCCTGCAAGTACTGTGTGTGTGTGTGTGTGTTTGGGGGAAGATCTGCGGGCACTGCCGGGCCAGCTTTGCTGAGACCAAGAGGGGTTCTGTTGGGTTAAAGATCTCTGGAAGGGGGAAGGTTGGAGACTTTTCTTTTAGTGCCGGATTTCCTGGAACAGCTTAAGAAACAAACAGACAGACAGACAGACAACCTAGCTCTCTGCTTCCTTTTTAAAATATCGTTCCTGGTCTCGGTTTTTCCTTTTGATGTTTGCAGGTCTCGGGGAGGGTTTCTCAACCGGTGTGTGTGTGTGTCGACACTACAAGCTCTAAGCCAGTTTCAAACCTGTTGCAGAAGAGGTCCTAATACTGTTTTCATGACCGGGGGGGGGGGTGATTTTGGGAGGAGTGTCCATTACCATAACCCATCACCACCACCCTATAAGCCCTCTGTTTTCGACCGACAGTATCCGGGGAACTTTGAAACGTCGAGGAGACGGGTTTGAAACCAGTTTAGGTTTGTAACATGAATGGTGCCCCAAAGAATCTTGGGGTCATTTTGATTATTTTTTTTGGGGGGGGGGAGGAGAGGAGTAGGCGGCCAGGGTTTTTAGGAGACAAAAAGGGACAACGTTTTTTTTAAAAGTCTTAGGAGAAACAGCATCATGGAAAAAATTATGACTTTTTAGTTTAAAATATATATGTATATGGGGGGTCAGGCAGTGCAGAACAAAATGTCACTCGATTCCTGTTAAGATATATATTTTTTTAGGAGGGGGTGGGGAGGCTGACCCCTTAGTTTTTATTTGGAGGGCTTGGGTTGTTTTTTTTTTGTTCTTGTTGTGGGAGACTTTATAAATGTTTTTTTTTCTAGCAGCGGGAGGGAGGTGGCGTCGGCCGCCACAGGTCAACGAGAGTTAGATACATGGCTATGTCTCACAGATACAAATGCACCAACCGAAGCCCCCCTTGGCTTTCTTAGGCGGGGAGGGCAGGGGGTGTTGGTGGTGGCTTCCAGTCTCATCTTAACCTTATTTGGATTGGGGTCTTGGTGGGTTTTTTTATTTTGTTTTGTTTCGGTTCCCCCCCACACACCTATGTGTAAATCCAGCTGCACCTAATGGGCTGAGAACCTTGTTATTAAATCAGATACACATTATAGTTTTGAAAGATATATATATAGTATAAATATATATATATATATATAAATATTAAAAAAATATGCCTAACCCCAATTTTAAAAAAAAGGAAAACAGAAAAAAAAGTATTTGTGGAGGGTGGGGTCGTATGGGGAACTTTTTTTTTTTGGACTGAATTGCAGTTTCTGGAACTGGGGGAACACGGGGGGGATTTAAATTGTGTTTCCGAGTGCCTCAAGATATGGATTGTGTTCCTTTTTTTAAAAAATAATAATAATAATTTTATACAAGTGTCAAGAAATGGAAAAAAAACAGCTGGCTGGATTATTTGGAATTTTTAAATAATCCTTAACTTTTTTAAAAGTAGAATTTTGAGAACTGTCTTGTATATAACAGTAATGTAGCAATAAATGTGACATTTTATAACAATATTACTTTTTTTGTTTTTGTTTTCCGCCCCTCCCCTGTATCTGTCTTTCAGATGTTGTATACCTATCAATGAAAAAAAAAGTTGTAATAAAGGTTTTACCTTGTACTAAGCTTCCTTTGGGTTGTCTAAGCTTGTTGCTTCTGTCTTGCCTGGATGGAATAGGATTTGACCAAATATACGGATATGTTCCGATTTGTTTTAATCTGAATTTTTATTAGGTTGTCGCATAAACTGTGGTTGCTTGTGGAAGACGGCAATCAAAATCAAGAGCGTACTTAAACTGCATGTCCCTTTTTAACTTTTTTTCAGGGACAAAACATTAAGCGGAAGGGAAAGCCCCAACAGAAATGGCCAAGGGCGAGTTGTAAATGTGGTTTTGATGTACGAAAATCAAGAGACAGTAGCTAGGGCAAACATATACGCATCTCACACTCGCACACATTGCATCGTTGCAAAACATGAAGGTCTCTGGGCAATATCCACACGGTGATTGCTTTTGGCACAATCTAAATAATCGGGCCAGAGGGAAAAGAAAAGGATGCTGGTTAAGTATCAAAGATGGGCCACTGGAAAGGTCCCCTTTCCTATGCATTACCTATGAAGACTTCAAGGGAGCCCAGGGTAACTAGAGCTGGCGGACTACAACCCCCATCGTTCTTGAGCACCGGCTGCAGCGCCTTTGGAGCGAATCCTGCCAAGGGAAGAGTAAGGATGGCCCTGCATCCAGGAATACTGTCCTTCATTGTCATTTGCAAGGGAGGAGCAGATAGAAGGCAGACGCTGGGGCATGTGAGGGTTATTTTGGACTACAGCTTCCAGAATCCACAGCTGCCACCAGATGATTTGTGTTTCGGGCGGGTGGGGGGAAGTAAAGGTATTAACAACCATTTCCAAGCTCTGAACTGGGGTGTCGTCTGGGGGGGAAAAGTCGCGTTTTTTTAACCTTGCTAGGCTGCCATTTCGGCTGGTTGGGTATGCTGGGGTTTGTAGTCCAGAAAAGTAACGCTTCCAAGTGCTGGAATTCTATTTTAATTTTAATTTTTTTGCGAGGGAGCTTCCTGTTTTGCTCTTTGGGCCATTAATGGGAGAGGTCTAGAGCCCCCGTTACGGCCCTATTCCTTTTATATTTTATAATATATATATAAAATAAAAAAGGAATTATATACTTTTTATATCTCTCTCTCTCTCTCTCTCTCTCTCTCTCTCTCTCACACACACACACACACACACACACACACACACACACACACACACACACACACACACACACACACACACACACACACACACACACACACACACACACACACACACACACACACACACACACACACACACACACAGTCGGCGCAATCAGGCAGTGCGAAGGACGCCTCCCCCCCTCCGTCACGCTGGGGTCCTTCCCCGAGGCGGCCGCGGGCTGATGAAGGCACCTAGAGAGCGCCGCGCATGCGCCGGTTAGGAGGGACAGTGCCCAAACA
This sequence comes from Phrynocephalus guinanensis, assembly GCA_037367245.1. Lineage (NCBI taxonomy): Eukaryota > Metazoa > Chordata > Lepidosauria > Squamata > Agamidae > Phrynocephalus > Phrynocephalus guinanensis. Next base: position 14,743,281 of record CM074750.1, read on the forward strand.
AGCGGCGCATGCGCATCCGAGGCAACACGCGGCCGGCGTTGGAGGAGGAGGAGGAGGAGGAGGTGGCGTCTCCGCCCACCGCAACAAAAGAGCCCAGGGAGCGGGCAGCGGAGTGCGCCTGCGCGCCTGAAGAGTAGGGTCCTTTTTTAAAGGAAGTGGACGGGCCCGCGCCTGCGCAGAGGGAAGGTGACTTTCGGCGCCGGCGGCAGCACCAGCATGATCTCCAAGTACCTGGGCCCCCGCTATGTCCAGCTGTTCCGCCACTGGTGAGTCATTTTTTGGGGTGTATGTGTTTAGCCCCTCCCACCACCTCGGTTTTTTTTTTGGTGGGGGGGCGGGAGCCCCTAAATTGCAGCCCTCCCTTTTCGATCCACCCGTTTCCCCTGCGATTTGGCTTTCCAGCTTCCCCCCCCCCTTTCCCTTTAAAAATTAAAAATAATCCTATTTATTTATTCTTGGTTTGGGGGGGGTGGGTGGGAGAGAAAGGGGTCCCCTTGAATATCCCTCTTAGGGTGACCTACCCCCCCCTTCTCCTCGGCCTCTGCATGACCGACCCCCTCCCTGCCTCCCCCCCCCGCCAAATCAAACCCCCATCCCCACCTCAGGGGGGTTTATTTATTTATTTATTTATTGCATTGCATTGCATTGCATTGCATTGCATTGCATTTCTAGACCGCCCTGTTTCCCAAATAGGGACTCTGGGTGTGTTTACACAAAAGCACATTAATCGATGATTAAAAGCAAATGAAACAATAAACAGCCTATACTGTATAATAAACGTAGACTAAACGCCACTAAATTAACCCCGGCTTTGGGGCTTTGCTTTCTGCAAAGGGGAAATAATGCTAGGATTGTTTTATTTTATTTTATTTATTTTTATATACCAGTCCAGTTTTTCCAAAGGGAACTCCGGGCGGGTTTACAGAGAGAACAGTAGACAGTACAGTATATGCTCTTAAAACCAACACCAATGGAAATCAAACCAACAAAAGCATGGACTACACCTCCCAGAATCCACATTTCCCAGGAGTGAGTTGGGTGTGTTACAACGGTGGAGGAGAGCTGAGAAAAAAAAGGGGAGGAAATTTGCCGGAACTTCCTGCTTCTGGCAGGGAAAACTGACCCCCCTTCTTTCTATCTATCTATCTATCTATCTATCTATCTATCTATCTATCTATCTATCTATCTATCTATCTATCTATCTATCTATCTATCTATCTATCTATTTATTTATTTATTTATTTATTTAACTTCTATACCATGCCATCTTATTATTATTAGGAGTCATATTAGAAAAAGGAAGAGTGGTTAGAAGACTCAACAGCCCTTAGAAATCGCCCAGGGTGGATTTGGGTCAAAAATGTCCCAAATGGTCATTGTTATTGTTTTCACACCCACGGAACTGGCTTCTCCCCCTTACAGGACCCCGACTCTTGCCACGTGGAGCGTCGCGGGCATGATCGGTGTGGCGTGGTTCGCGGACTGGCAGGATGTCCTGCGCTTCGTGCCATGGATCGGCAGCAAATACAAGAAGGACTGAGCGGGCGGCCTGGCCTGCGGGGTAGTTCTTTTCGGGGGGGGAGGGGGCTAGCTTGGTAGGATAAAAAAAGGGACGCCCCTAATTCGTAGCCAGAGACGTGGCTGGGTTCCCCCGCTCCCTAAAGAAGCGCACGCGCACGACCTCAGAAGCAAGGGGTCCCCAGAGGCATGCCACAAAACTGAGAAAGCACGGAGGTCGCTTAAAAAGGGTGACCTGACAGCTCGACCCTCGGGGGGGGGCGTCTTTGGCAATGCACAGTTTGCCTTAACCGTCGTCGGTTGCTCAAGCCACGGACGACACCGCAGAGAAGCTGCCACGCATACACACCCACCAATTTCTGTTCCCCCGTCTTCCTCTCCTTCCTACCTCCAAAAACCCTCTTTTCTCTGCTCCGTGTTTCAGGCAGTCGAGAGCACAAGCCGCGGTTTAACAAACCACAGTTTAACAAACCACAGTTTGTAACAAGCCGTGGTTTAAGAAACCGTGGCTTATAACAAACCATGGTTTGTAAGCCGGCAACAAACCATGATGGGCCCGGATTTTGGCAGGCAGGCAAAAGTCGTGCCTTTTCTTTCCTTTTTAAAGCTCTGCCGGCAGCCTTACCAAAACTAAACAAAACCCCACATACTGAGTAACCTTAGATAGTAAGATTTGTTTTGACTGTAAGCATTCAATGACCATAGAAGGGTCTAGGATTCAGTGAACCCGAACCTTGGCTTTGCGTGACACCCCCTAATACCTTAATCTAGGTATTATGATGCTCTCAAGATCAGTGGATTTCTTTAATGGAGTTAGGCTATCTCGTGATAGGCCTTCCTCTTTTCCTTCTGCGTTCGGCTTCTAGCATTTAAGGTAGAGTAGATAAATGCAATTTTTCTTACCTCTTTCTTGCTTTTTAAAACTTTCTTGTCCTTACAGGCTGCCGTTTCATGGGCCAGTTCCGCTCCGTTCACCCCGAGAGCTTTTTTCTTTGCTGTGAAACCCCAGTTCCCAAGAAGGCTCCGGGTTTTTTCGTCCTCTTCATCGCCTCCGTGGAGCAATGTGACTTGATGTTCTGTGGAGGCAATAAAAACTCTTTTTACCACATGGATACGTCTCACGGCCTTTCAGTATCTGTACCCACAAAACGTGCTGCACTGCTGAAGGAGATCCAGATGTTAAATAAAAGCAAGCTTTGGACGGCGAGGAAGGCATGAACCTGGGTGTTTGTGATTTAATTAATTTATTTTCCTTCTTTTTCTTCAGAGATTGGTCTTGGCTCTTTTTTTTTTAGGGTGCAAAAGGGATTTCATGGCTAGATCCTTAGAACACTGGGGTTTTCCATGTTCCTTTTCACTCTTCATAGTGGATGTTTTTCTTTTTCGGAGTTCTTTGAAGCGCTAATGTTACCTCTTAATGTTCTAAGATGCCTCTTCTAATTCCCTGCTCTTTAACTTGAATATGTCTTAAATCAGGCATGTCCAAACTTCAGCCGTCCTGATGTCTCGGACCACAACTCCCATAACTCTAACATTAGATGGCCAATGACAAAGGACTGTGGGAGTTGTGGTCCAAAACATCTGGAGGGCCGAAGTTTGGACTTGCCTGTCTTAAATGTTCTGGGCTGTATATTGTCCCTCGTTATTGTAAGCCACCTTGGGTCCTTTTCCAAGGAGAAAGGTGGGGTAAAAATATTGAAAAATAAACATAAATAAATAGATCCTATTAAATATTTAGGGGTTTTTGAATTCTGTCTGATTGCCAAAGGTCAGAGTGCCTGGCTAAGGGTGCAACCAGCACTTCCTCAGTGAGTTGTGGCAACTTCAGCTAACCCTTTTTACAGATGCGTGTAGAAATCCCAACAGGGTTCTCTTTACATCCTCATTATTAAATGGATCTTAATCCACGAAACAGAGCGGCCTTTTAAGCATTGGTCTCCCTGGGATGAGCCCTCGGAATTTATTTATTTTGAATATTTTTACCCGACCTTTCTCCTTGGAAAAGGAACCAAGGTGGCTTACAATAATGGGGGATATTATACGCCCCAGAACATTTAATACATAATTGAAGTTTGAGAACAGGGAATTAGAAGAGGCATCTTACAACAATTAAAAGGCATCGTTGAAGCTAAAAAGAGCACATGAACTGTTACGCAGTGACAAAGGAGGACAGGCATGGCATGTTTCTGATGTGAACCAGGTTTTTAGGAAGGTCACTGAATTATTTAAGAACATTTTTGACACCCTTTTACTTAAAAAAATAAAGCTTACAGTGCTTTACAAGAAATGTGATCATCACTAAAAGGCTAGAACAATGAAATTTTGGCAAAACCGTTCTTTTAAAGATTAAAATTGAAGATGAACAGTATTGATTAGGAAAATATAAAAAGAGTACAGTATCTGGATAAATAGGCTAAGTGTGTGTGTGTGTTGTGTCGTTACAGTCGTGACCGACTCTTCGTGACCCCATGTCCATGGAGTTTTCTTGGCAGGAATACTGGAGTGGTTTTGCCAGTTCCTACTCCAGGCACCTACAGCACCTGGTATTCCTTGGTGGTCTCCCATCCAAGTACTGACCAGGGCCGACCCTGCTTAGCTTCCGAAATCAGGCGAGATCGGATGTGCTGAGGGCATCTAGGCATCTATGTAATAGGCTAAGTACGTATCCTTAAAATACCACCCACACCCTCAAATCATTAATTTCAACCTAGTTATGTTATACGATGTTAAAATATTAACATACATATGCCTAGGAGGAAATTGGAATAGTTATTCTGTAACATGAAATATGCTTTCTTTTCTGCTCTTGCTAGGGAGAGGAAATGTCTCTTCTAAAAATGGCAGTTTTTTAAAAAGTCTGCTGTATAATTAAGGGGTGAGTCTTATTACATTTGATTAAATGTATTCTTAAAATTACTTAAGGGGGGATTAATAGATTATGCATTGGAAAAATCCCTGCATTTCTTGTTTTTATGACTCCGAAGTACGTCTGTGTCTTTTTCGCCGTGATTGTGGCATTGGTTGTAGCGTTTCTTTTAAAATTCAGGCTTGCTCTGTGCCTTTATTCTTAAAATTACATCGTTTTTGATAAATCTCTGATTAGGAGACACAGAGAAGGGTTGCAAGGATAGTTGCATATTCCAGGCACTCCTTAGGAGCACTGGGTTTTTTTGTTTTTGCAAACTCTTGTTACTAAATGACAGAAACGACTGTCTTCATTAAAAGTTTAGAGTAGGGGATGCCTTTAGGTTACTAGTAAAATAACAAAAAAGTTGCTAATATTTTGAGGGCAATAGCAACATTTTTTTGCTATTTTACTTGTAGCCTAAAGGTAGTCTTTATGTTTTTTTTGTGATGGCTATACGGCTTCTCAACTTGTTTTGCTTCGAGAATAAAAGTTTAGTTTCCTAGGAATGATTCTGGTTTAGCCCCCCCCCCAAAAAAAAAACCAGAATCTATCTAAAGTTTTTTTTTTAAGTTTATGCCAAATTAAAAAGTAGTGTCAGTCTTTAAAATCGAAAAGGTCTGAATTCCGTCTTACGTTCCTTCCACAATTCATGCGCTAAGCCCTAAGAATGTTTTTTTCTTATATTTAATATAATACAACACAATCATGTGCTTCTGAATAAAACACAACACAATGATCACTCTTGCAAGGTGGAGGCAGCCTTGATTGGACGGCAGCTCTGAAAAGTTACCTTTTGCACTGCATCAGCCCCACATCTCCAAAGAGTTGGGGAATTCAATGAAAACTGTTGCATTTTCTCTCTCACATGGGTGTATAGTTTAAAACGGGCTTTGCAAAGAGCCAGGCGTCCCCCCCCCCCCAAAAAAAAAAACCCCATCCTGCCTGGTGCATTCTGGGAGCTGTAGTCTCCCCCCCCCCCCAAATGCATCTCCCAACTTCCCGCAGTGTCCTGGTTTCCAAATACATTTTTCCAGTTTTCTAAGCGTGGACTCTTACACCAAGCAGAAAAGTCTTACTTTAAACGCACTCACACACCCAGGCAGAAATTCACTTGGTTTTTGAGACATTTACCCATTCTCCTTGCTAGGTTTGAGGGGAGGGGAGAAGATCCTAGCTGCACCTGATGGATTTCTGCCTGCCTCAAAGAATCATGGACCAGTGGCATTTTTAGTGTATATGTATATATATGTGTGTGTGTATGTATATATATATATACACACAGAGAGAGAGAATAATTTGCAAATACACACATAATACACACACACACACACACACACACACACACACACACAGAGGACCCTTATATAACAAACAGTTTCTATAACATAAAATCTGTACAACATAAAATATCCCGGAGATAGGGAGAAATTTGCTTAACATACATAGCCCACCTATGGGGCGAATCTGTACTGCAATAAAAATGGGATTAGTCCATTTTCAATGCATTGCTATGTGAAATTTGTATAAAGGGAAAATTTGCTTAACACGATTTCATTTGGAACGAATTAATTCCTTTATGCAAGGTACCACTCTGTGTGTGTGTGTGTCTATCTATCTATCCCTTATTTCATATCTATCTATCTATTCCTTATTTCATATCTATCTATCTTTCTATCTATCCCTTAATTCATATCTGTCTATCTATGTATCTATCTATCTATCTATCTATCTATCTATTCCTTAATTCATGTCTGTCTGTCTGTCTATCTATCTATCTATCTATCTATTTGCAAGCCATGCTCTAAAATTAAGCGTACTTATCGCTTTAATGTCTTGCATGGCTTTAAAAGGCAGGCAGGCAGGCAGAGGAAGAGAGAATTGCTTTGCCATCAGGCCGGGTTTGGATGATCTCGGGGGTGCCCACCCACCCCCCAGCGCGCGCATAAGGGCGGTGGGAGGCGGGGGCGTGGCTGGCGAGGAGGGGCGGCTGTTTGGCGACCACGTGGCGACCTCTCTCTTTGGGCTGCCCGGAGGAGGAGGAGGAGGAGGAGGAGGCGGGAGGAAGATGGCCAAAGCTCCGTCGGGACCGCCTGGGGGGTCGCGAGGGGGCCCGCGCTGCCTGCCTTTGGGGTGAGCTGGAATGCAATCGGGGGGGGGGAATGATGGGATTGTGTGTGTGTGTGGGGGGAGGGGATGATGGGTTGCATGCAGCCGATTGCAAAAATAAAGGGGGAGGAGGAGGAGGCGTGCGTGCATGCATGCATGGAAGGGGGGGGGTCCGCCTTCGGACAATGCGTTTAAGGGGAGGCGGCCGTGCATGGGGGTTATATTTTTTTTTGGGGGGGGGGGGGAGGTTCGCTTTTGCAAAAAAAAAGTTGGATGCAAACACCCTGGATCCGCCTTTATTTTTATTTTTTTTCCCAGAGATGTTTTGGGGCGGGCTTTGCAATGTGTTTGCAGCCATGGGGGCATTTTGGAGGGTCTTTTGGGGGGGGGGCGGGATCGGGAAGGTTAGATAGGGTCTTTAGGGAGGGCATATCCGCCAGGGCGGGAGATCGGGGATTTATTTATTTATTTATTTGGGGGGGGGGGGAGCGTTTGGGGTTATTTGGGGGGGAGGCAGCCCCCGCCCCCCCCCCAAAGCTGCAAAGGTTTGGTTTGGTTGCATTTGGGAACCTTTTTTGTTTTGTTTTGCAAAGCTGCAGAAGTTTATTTTTTGGGGAGGGGGGGGAGAAAGAGGATGGGTTTGGCTAAGAGTGGGGTAGTGGTGGGGCTTTCCCCCCCAAGGGGAAAAAAACCGAGGCTTTTGGGGGTTGGGGGGGTTGGAGAGGAACACCCCCCTCCCCTCCCCAGTTTTTAATGGGGGCGGGGGGAGAGGAGGAACAGGTTGGTGTCGCTTTTGGGGCCAGGCTATGGGGAGAAGGGTCTTTTTTTTGGGGGGGGGTTAGGATTTTTTGGGGGGGTTGGGTCTTTTTTGGTGTTAGGGGGAAGGTGGGGTGTGCAATCCAGATCCATGGGGTCGGGGCCAAAGGAGGGGTGTGTGTGTGTGTGTGTGTATATGGGGGATGGCTTTTCAAAGCAAAAGTTATGGGGTTTGGAAGCCAAGCCTGTGGGGGGAGGGAAGAACCCCTGTTTGTGTGTGTGTGTGGGGGGGGGGGAAACTCCAGTGCCCAGTATCCCCGATGCAAGCTTGGAGGGAGGGGATTACAGAGCCCAGCTTCCCCCAAGGCGAATGAGAACAGCCTCTCGTGTGTGTGTGTGTGTGTCCTTGCCAACAAGACCCAGCATCCCCCTGGGTTGGCCTTCCCCCCCCCCCCCCTGCATTTCACGAGGTGGTGGTGGTGGTGGTGGTGGTTGGCTTTTTGCACTACAAAGCCCAGCATCCTGAGGCAGGAAAGGAGTTAGGCGGGCGAAGGGAAGGGGGCGGGAGTGGAAATGTGGAGGCAAGGATTGGAAAGGAAGGAGGAGGATGAAGCCTCAGGGTCGGTGCAACCCCCCCCTCCCTTCCTGAGGGCCTCAGGGGAGCTTTTGGGTCCGTTCACACGTGCACAGTCGCGTGTTCAGTGCGCTTGCGGGCCGGGACGGGGGGGGGGAAGGGCAGGCCTGTTTGAAGGCCCGCGAGAAACCCCGGCTTTGGGGCTGGTTTCAGACCTTGGGGGAGGCCCCCCCCGTACACGCGTCTGCGGGGGGGGGGAAGCGAGGCGTCTTCACGTGTGGAACGAGTTCACGTGTGTTCCGAGCGGCCTCGGCTTTTCCCTCAGCGGGTTTGAAAGGAGGCGGAAGGATCCGGGGGGGGCGCGCGGGCGGAGCGCTCTCGTGGCTCGAGACGGGACGGGACTCGTTTTCTCCTTCCTGCCCATTCAGCGAAAGGCGTTCGGGACTATTTGGCGCCCTCTCGTGCGGAAGGACACCGCGCGGCGAGACGCGCGCATGCGCCGTGGCGCTCAAATGGGCGGGAAGGGGTGGGGAAGAGGGCTTCCCTTTCCCTCCGCCTTGCAACCCCAACAGTCGCGGGCTGGGCCAGAGGCGGCCGAGCACGCATGCGCGGCGGCATGGAGGGCCCCCCAGAATGAATGAGCGGGTGACGTCAGCGGCGGGCGCCGCAGCGCCCTCTTTCGGGCCGGAGGAGGAAAAGAACCCCCCCTCTGCGAGGCGCGGTGACAGCCGGGGGGAGGTGGGCGGAACAGCCGCCTTTGGAACGTTCCCCGCACAGCGGAGGGAGGCGCCGCGGGTTGAGCCCTGGAACAGCCTCGCCGCCTGGATCGCCTTTTTTTTCCTCCTTTTTTTGCAAAGCTTGGCGGGCGACGTGCGTGCAGCCGGAGGTCGCCCCAAGGGCCCGGATCGTGCCGGCTGGGCCCTTTGGCAACCCTTTGCCCGAGGAAGCCGGCTCCCGGGTCCGCCGCCACCCTGGCTGCGAGGGAGCTCGGGGCCGGCCGGCCGGCTGGTGGGGCCACGGCCCGTGCAGGCGGAGGTGGTGGTGGTGGTGGCGGCGGTGGTGGCAGCACCAGCTGGCCTGAGCCCGATCCGGATCCGGCCCTCCTGGAAGCCATGGATCGGAAGAGGTGGGAGTGCTCAGCCCTCCCGGAGGGATGGAAAAGGGAAGAAGTGACCAGGAAATCTGGGCTTTCCGCCGGAAAGAGCGATGTCTATTACTATAGGTGAATGTGACACGGCGGAGGGGGAGGGAGGGAGGTGGGGGGATCTGGGGGAAGGGGTCCACTTTGGGTGGGGGTTAACCGATCGTGCATGCGTATGGACGCCACCTGCCTATCGCCCACCCCCGCATGCATGCATGCATGCATGCATAGCTGTCACCAGCCTACCCCAAAATGCACAATGCGACGGAGGCATGCCTGCTCTTGTAGCTGCCAAGAAAGCGAGCAAAAGATTGGGGGGGGGGCAAAAAAAGCACCAGCCTCCCTCTTTGCAGTGCATGTTAGAACCCCCATTTTCCAAGACTGGGTAGTGCTCCCCCCCTCACCACACGGCCATACAGGCATTAGTGTGTGTAGGAAAAAAGTCCAATTTTTCCTGTTTTCTCAGCTCGAAACTGGATCCGGGAGAATGAGGTGGGAATGGGAGAGACACAGGAGGGATCCCCGAAGGTCATTTAGTCTGACCCCCTCTTGGAAAGGCAGGGAAGGGAGAGAAAAGGCACCCCAGACAGGAAGCTCAGTTCATCCCACCAAGTAAAATCCACGTTGACCCCCTGCCTGGGACTGAAATCACTTTTCCTTCTGCAATGTTCTTTGTCAGGCGACCCCCGAGCTTTTCAGATTTGGGACTTTTAAATCCCGCCCCTGCGCCGGCTCAGACTCTTCGTGGGGAATGTGTTCCTTCATTGACCGATGTCTCTAAATCCGTCTGGATGTGGGATTTGCAAAGAGAAAAGTAGAAAGAAGGACGGACGTTTATACACCAGGCGCGCAAGCATAATATTCACAATGCCCTTGAAACACAGTAGCGTGGGGGAGAAGCCACAATGCTGGTTCTAAATCACATTGTTGCAGTTTTGGATTTTCAAAGGCAGCCTTTTTATTTGCCCGGTTGATACATTTGATGAAGAGTTTTCTTTGTAACCGCCGCGAGCAACTTGCTTCCTCTCCCCTGGGCCAACTTTGCAGGGGGTGTGTGGGGGGTGCTTGGAAGGAGTCAGTCACAAGGAGAAGAACCAGGGTGAGTTTTCGTAGTAAAGCATCTGGAATTCAGAACATCTGGGCCTTGTTCCCTAGTTAACCCACAAGCAGGCTCTTGAGTGTGCCTCTGCTTCTCTGCCGGGCCTACTTTGCAGGCTTGTTGTGGAAGGCGTTCCAAGAGGGTGAACATTATTTACACAGAGAGGTGTGTGCCGGGCCCCGTTGCGATGCAGGGTAAATCCTGAGCTCGAATCTCAGAGGCGAAGCCGGCAGGGAGCCCTGCAAGTTTTGTGGGCTGCTTGAAGTTTACTGACGAAGATCCTAGGCCAGCCTCTTTAAGATAGAATACGTCCCCCAAATCCAGGTTTACTTGCGCAAGGAAATTCCCTGTGATTCTAGAGGACAACTTCTCTCGGCTCCTGGGCTAGGCTGCATCTCCAGTTTCTTCTGATTTTTCTTCCTTCCTTCTATCCATCATCAGCTCCTTCATTCCTTCCTTCCTTCAACTCCTTCCTTCCTTCTATCCATCATCAGCTCCTTCCTTCCTTCCTTAATTCCTTTCCTTCCTTCCTTCTATCCATCATCAGCTCCTTCCTTCCTTCCTTCCTTCAACTCCTTCCTTCCTTCTATCCATCATCAGCTCATTCCTTCCTTCCTTCCTTTTGTGTGTGTGTGTGTGTGTGTGTCTTTGAAAGGAGAGATGAGGAAAGGGGGCAGGCAGGGTGGGATTTTGACTAAACCAAATGGGAGGTGTCTTCTCCCCACCCCCCACCCCTTGCATCCACTTTCCCTCGCAAGGGTGGACATCTGGCGGCCGTCCGGACCCGCCGGAATAATAGGTTGTGACGCGTTTCCCACCCACCCCGAATCTGCACCTGCTCTCAAATAATAATAATAATAATAAAGGAGTTGCATTTTAAGAGATGCCGCCTTATAAAGGCGTTCAGAGGAACGTCACGGGGCCTCGCTCGCTGGACCTTAGTTTGCGACGGCCGGAGCGAATCATCGGCATGAAAAGCGCCTTGTGGATGATTCTGTGCACGGCCCTGTCCTTAAATTTGCTCCCCAGATGAACCCATTCGTCCGTTCTCGCAAGACCCCCCACCCCCACCCCCGTGGGAGCGGACGTTAACGAGCAATCGGCACGCCGAGACTCCGGGGGTTTGAACCCGAGAAAGCAGGGAGGCCTAGTGGGCGGGTCCTCGGGCTAAGAGGGGCAGAAGACCCTCTTCCCAGACCCCCGCCCCCCAAGGCCGCTGTTTCTGTCCTGTCCTCAGCCCGGCCTACCTTGATGGGGGGTTGTGAGAATCAAGTAGTGACGGGGGGAGGGGGGGAGAAGTCAGATTTCCCATCCTGACTTTCTTAGAAAATCCGGGAGAGAAATATAGGAGGATCTTTTAACTTGGGAGGGGATCAGTATTCCCCCCCCTTTTATGGATGCCAAAAAATGCTGAAATATGGAATGCTTACGCATTATGCGGTCTCTGGCGCCATCCTGTGGCCAGGTCTGGTAAACACATCCTGGAAATAAATACAAATATGTATTTCTGGGTTTTTTAAAAATTTATTTAGTATTTTCAGCCGGCGGGGAAGCGAATCCGCAGATACGGATCCCGAACACGGGTCTTTCTCGGCCGGCGTGGGTTCAAAATCTGACTTCTTTTCTCTCTTTCTCTCTCTCTCCGTCTCTTTTTCTGCGTCCACCTCAGCCCGAGCGGGAAGAAATTCCGAAGCAAACCCCAGCTGGCCCGCTACTTGGGGAACTCCATGGACCTCAGCACCTTTGATTTCCGGACCGGCAAAATGTTGATGAGCAAAGTCAACAAGAACCGGCAGAGGATGCGCTACGACTGCTCCAGCCAAGCCAAGGTGGGCGCGCCCGGGTCTGTGGGTCTCGAGCCTCGGTGGACTACGACTCCCATCAGGAGGCTCCGTGGTGGTCTCTCTCTCTGTCTGGAGCCTGCCGATGGCAGATGTGACGCTGAGACAAGGGTGTGCTTTAAAAGCACCTTAAAAAGGAAAGCTAGGTTCCTCTTCTGTTTACATGCGAGCAGGCAAAACCGCATGTGGTCTGGAAGCTAATTGAGGCTAATTCACAAGGGGGCGGGTGTGTCGCCTGGCATGCAACCGGCCCCTGATGAATTAGCTTCAATCTGCTTTTGCGGCTCTCATGGTTTTGGTTACGTGCGTATTTTGAAAAGGCGACATGAGAGTATTCTCCCTAACGAGCTTAAATCCCAAGTAACCAAACCAAAGTCATAAGCGTGCGTGGCACCCTGACGATGAATTACTGTAATTGATTGCGAGGTTTCGCAGACAAAGTCTCCCTCTTCGGACAGACGGCAGGGGAACGAAATGTGGCATGAAAAACCATCTATTTCTTTTAATGTTTTAAAAGCATTTACTTGAATAGTTTTTAAAATACATGTTGTGTTCCACCTTTTGCTTTTGAAAAAGCAAAAAGCAATTAAGGGCAAATAAGAATCTAGAATCACGTAAAGTTTGTGGACTCATTTCTTGAGGAACCGGGAGGTGTTTTTAAAAACTGTAACATTAAAAAAAATCTTCCTTTTTCCTTTGGATCTTGTTTTCTATTTCATTTATCTGTTTTGTTTTTGATCTATCTTTTCAGGGCAAGCCTGACCTAAACACAGCCCTCCCTGTCCGGCAGACGGCATCCATCTTCAAGCAGCCGGTCACCAAAATCACGAATCACCCCAGCAATAAAGTCAAAACAGACCCTCAGAAAGCCGTTGACCAGCCCCGACAGGTAAACAGGTTCCTTTCTAAAGACTGAGGGGGGGGGTCACGTTTCACTGTGGGTCCAGGTTTTTCAAAAGAGGGAAAGCTACCAAAAGATGTTGCCAAGACGGGTTCGGTAGGTTAGGCGGATGTCGGTAGCTGTCGGCGGATGGGAGGGCATTTTGGATCCGTACTGGGTTTCGGTCCGAACTTTACTGCAGTGACGTTTTTGCTTTTCCTCGTGATTGAATAGTTCTGCGATTTGACTTGGGAATTGTTTCCTTGGCATGCAGTTGAGGCTTTGCTTCTGATGTAGAAATTGTCAGCATAAATTGCCTTTCTCTCTCTCTTCGTCACACTCTCTCGCCTCAGCTCTTCTGGGAGAAAAAACTGAGCGGCCTGAACGCCTTTGACATTGCGGAGGAGCTTGTGAAAACCATGGACCTCCCCAAAGGGCTGCAAGGTACGGCTCCTGAGGCATTGATCCGGCGCCAATCCTTGCCGGTGGCCGAGAGAACTTTCCCAGGTTTCTGTCCTTCCCAAGTTTCTGTCCGAACCTTTTGGAAGCGCCGAAAGGAGGGCCAAAAACCTCCTGAGGAAGGGGAAAAGTTCAACTGGGGGGGATTAAATGGACTGCAGAGGATATTAAGTCACGGATGGGTTGGGGGGCTCTGATTCCCCACAGGCGTGGGCCCAGGATGTACCGATGAGACACTCCTGTCCGCCATTGCCAGTGCCCTCCACACCAGCACGATGCCGATCACCGGGCAGCTGTCGGCTGCCGTTGAGAAGAACCCCGGGGTGTGGCTGAACACCTCGCAGCCTCTCTGCAAAGCCTTCATGGTGACCGACGAGGACATCAGGTACAAGGGAGGCAGCTGTGGGTGTTTAGAAATCCTCCCCCCAAGGCATCTACCTGAGCTAAAATGATACCCGCAAAACGGCAGAAAATAGCATCTAAAAGAAAAGGGAAAATATTTTCATCGGCATTGTCAGAATTGGCCTTCAGGTGGCGCCAGAGAGCATGTTACATACTCTTCTACAAGACTACAAAACAAAGTCTCTGCTTCCCTCTAGTGGCCAGTTTTGCTAAATACTTAGTAAAAATATTATCCCCTCTCCCCTGAACATTTAATGTTTTTAATGAATAATAAAAAGAAACATACAAACATTAAGACATTTTGCCCCCACCCTTTCCCGAATTAATTTTTTAAAAAATATTTTTGGGCTGCGGGTAAGCTGAAACAGCAGGGGCTGATTCCACAGATACTTTATTTCCCCTCTGGGTTTTATTTCTGTTCGGCGGGTTGGGTGGGTTTTTCTTCTTCTTTTTAACGCTGAATTGAGTGCCGGGCATGCCCCTGCCTTGACCTTTTAAAAACACCCCCCCTTTTACGGCAGGAAACAGGAGGAGTTGGTTCAACAGGTGCGGAAGAGACTGGAGGAAGCCCTGATGGCGGATATGTTAGCGCACGTGGAGGAGATTGCCCGCGATGGGGACGTCCCGGGGCCAAAGGCGGGGCCCGAGGAAGACGGAGAAGAGGAGGAGGAAGAGGAGGAGGAGGAGGAAGATATGGAGTGTGACCGAGAGGCAGAGAAGGTATAGTCCAGGTAAGAGCCACCGTTGGGTGGCTTTCTCAGCTCGGTGGCCTGCAGAAGATCCTGCAAAATGGATCCTATTAGAATAGAGAATAGAATAGAATAGAATAGATTACTTTTATTGGCCATGTGTGGTTAGACACACCTAGAATTTGTTTTGGTAAAAATGCTCTCTCTATATAAAAGGAAATAAAAACACAGTGCAATACTACAATATAGCCTATTATTTAAAAAGGAAGAAGAAATGTAAAAATTAATTATTCAACAGTTTGATAGCACTTGGAAAGAAACTATCTCTATATCTAGTTGTCCTAGTATGCAATGCCCTAAAACGTCGCCCTGAGGGTAACAATTGGAACAGATTATGTCCAGGATGTGTGGATTCTGTATATATTACACCAGGGATGTCCACACTTCGGCTCTCCTGATGTTTTGGACCGCAACTCCTAGAATTCTAAGCTTTAGATTGCCAGTGGCAAAGGAATGTGGGAGTTGTCGTCCAAAACATCTAGAGGGACGAAGTTTGCACATGCCTGTATTAAGGGAATCCTCCAAAAAAAAAAAAAAAACAGAATTGCTTGGTTGGCCACAGAGACCAGGGCTTTTAGACGCCGCGTCCATCGATGACGGGATTCTAGAGCTCGGGAACTTTTTGAAAAGGGATCCCAGAAGTGGTCCTCCCCCCCCCCCCCCCCGCCACATCTGCGGGGTCAGGATCAGCTGACGAGCTTCCCCGGCGGTCTGAAAACGTTGATAGAAAAATCCCCTAAAACAATATTTTTGCCAGAGCGATGTTGGCTCATCTCGGAACATGAGGGGGGGGGAGCGAGAGACCGCGCTACGTCTGCTTTGACCGGGGGTTCCTGCCATGGGATGGGGGACGGGCGCTCTTCCCCACCGCCGGATTTTAAAGGAGCTAGTCCTCAGTGTCTCATGTCGGCATTTCTCTTTTCTTCCAGGCTGTTCTTCCAGAGGTGATTTGAGCTTCCGTCCTCTTCTCTCCCGGGGGGGGGGGCCTACACGGTGCATAGACCGAGCGGCCGAGCCTCTGCCGATTTGCAGCAAGCCGGGGTGGGGTGGGGGGTGGAGGAAGGGATGGCTCCAACAAAAGGACAATTTTTTTGCTTTTTTCCCCTCACATTTTTGCCCCCTTTTCTTAGTCAAGAAGAGGGACGCGGGACATTCAGACGCTCAAAAGCGCTGACGTAACAACGACAACAACAAGTTTATTGATTAGCCATTCAGGCCATATCAAGTGCTAAAACTACATAAGTCCAGGAAAATTAATTTTTTTTAATCTTTTCGACCTGTGGCGCTTGGCAGTCACCGTGCATTCGTTAATTGCTTTGGGACATGTGCCGTGAAAATGTCGTTTTTTTAAATTATTATTATTATTTTACCCCCTGTCTGATTTTACGCAGGCGGAGGGCGGGAGCTTGCCCGCCGTTTTATCTCCTTTCCCGAATTATCCAGCTGGAGGTTGTGCCTTTTGTGTTTCGTTTTGTGGAGGGGTTAGAGAGGGCCAGAAACATTTTGGAGTGCAAGTTTAAACCAGAAACTTCCTCCTCCCCGCCCCCCAATTTTTTTTTTTTACACCGGACATGTGTAAGGCTGGCCTTTTCTGGTCCGAACCCCTTGTTCCTTTCAAACAGGACAGCGTCCTAATTCGGTTTCGGGGAAAAGCCGATGCCCCGAAAGCGTGAAACTCCCTCAGGAGAACACTTCGGAACGGCAAGGGTGCTTTCCCCCCCCCCCTTTTTTTTTAAATTAATTAAAATGCCCTTTAATGAACGAGTGATGCCCGGACCGCAGCGTACCACCGCCGCCCCAGTTCTGCCATGGTGGCGGTGGGGATGATGGGTTAGGGTGGCCTTTTCGGACAAGGGAGGGTCGTTCATCCTGGAACACTTTCCTTCTGAGATCACGCTGGCGGATTGGGCCGTTTTTCAATCGGATCGAGACGAGACGTCGCCGTGAGCTGGACATCTTCTGCTTTTCGGGTTTGTTTGTTTTCGCCGGGACATTGGGGCTCTTGTTTTTTTTTTGGGGGGTGTGTGTTAATTTTCCTGTGCTGACTGTTGTAATCTATAATGTAAAACCAAACAAAACATGACGTACATGTGTGCATATGTACGGACAGACTCTTGGCTTGGCGTCGCAAAGATGTCCCGGGAATATTGGGAGTTTAAGACGGGCGCGAACGACCGGTTCAGCGCCCAAACGAACCAGCTTTCAACGATGCCCAGCCCTGCGGACTCCGACGGGGCCGGATCCAACATCTGTTTCCCCGACGGATCGCCACGACGGTTTGAACTTCTACAAGTGGTGTAATAATTCAGTTTTAAGGAAACGCCCGTGGACTCTTTGTGCTTGGTTTGGTTTTATGCCTTTAAAAAAAAAACGCACACGCCTGTAAGAGCCTTTCTGTGTACAGCCTTGTTTGCCGGGGTGGGTGGTTTGGAGGGGGTTAATTAGTTTTGTAATAAACGAAGTGTGGCTTCTTTCATGCTCGCCAGTGCTTGGTGCAAATGTTTGATTAGCCATTCAAGGTGCGCTTCACACACACACACACACACACACACACACACACACACACACACACAAAATCTGGGCACAGGAATTGTACAAGGGCATTGAGGCTGGGGTCTGGCCAACGGATCAAGCGCAATTAAAGAACCCTGTTAACGGGTTAGAACAAGAGGTGGGGATTTGCCAAAATTGGGCTAGTTAAAACTTTTTTTTTGGGGGGGGGGTTGCAGATTTATCCAACGGCCTTGGTTCTGAAACCACCGGCTTTGGCAGCCACCACCCGTGGGTGTGAAGGGTGATGGGCTTTGTAGTGGCACCCGCTCTCCCAACCGAGTGGGAATTAGGTCGCCTGGTGTCCCCTCTGTGTGTGTGTGGCATGGCCTTGATATCTCGTGAGAAATATTTATATTTAGGGCCTCGAGGGTGTCCCAGCAGCCCCTGGAGAGCGGGCACATGGGCCAAGATGTCGTCCCCCCCCCCACCTCGGGAAGGGGAGTGATCATTCTGTTGGAACTCGGTCAAGAGTTGCCCGATTTTGTTTCAGGACATGCAAAACTCCTGTTTGGGGGGGGGGTGGAAATTTGGAATTCCTTCATTCATCTGTGGGGCAACAGGGAACCCCGGCTAGATTGATTTAACAAATTTAGAATATTGCTTTCCCACCGGCCTGGAGTCCCTGGGGGGGCAGTGGGAACAAGCCGTACGCCCCCCCCCCCAAGTTTGGGGACAGGGTGTCTGGAGAAGGTCTGCGTTTCGCCCTGAATGTGGGGAAGATTGACTACATGTCCCAGACTCCCCTCACCCTGCTGGGTCGGAGGTTAATTGGGAGTATTCTGGAAAGTTAGGCATTGGGCATGTAAATAAATCGTGGCAGGACCTGTTTTGAGGAAGGCAAATTCCTGAAATCCAATGCTTTGCATGGAGAATTTTAGCTGTGCAGGCTGGAGGGGGGGGAGTATGGGTGCTGTAGTCTAGCTCTCTGCACTCCCCATGCCATGAATTCAAATCTGAATGGAGCAGAAAACAGTACATTGTCCTTGAGCAGGAAGGAGGGGGAGGGCCCAGCAAGACATGCTGGGATGGGATTTGTAGTTCCCCCCTCCCCCCCCCCCCAAAAAAAAATCCCTACTGATATTCCTAAACTGGGAATCGCTGGCTGGAATAGAGGTGGGGGGTGGCTTTTAAAAATTAGCTATATGCTTTCCCCAGACTGGGACAGCGGAAAGGAACTTGGGCTTTGTAGTGCCACCTGGGAGCGCAGCTAAGGCCAAAGGATTCTGTGCCTTAGGGGAGGTGGAGGAAGAAAACGCACGAGGTCCGAGGGGATACTGGGCTTTGTAGTCCGCCCCCTCCCCTCGATGGGGCAAGGGAGGGACGTATCAAAATGCACAATGGGCAGGGAGATTCTGGAAAAGGTGGTGGGGGGAGGGGTGGAAGGGAGGTCCGCAGGGCAACGCCGGCCCGGCCGTGGGGATGCTGAGCTTTGTAGTCTTCCAAAGCCCGTCCGAAACGGAGAAGGTGGAGCAGAGACACACAAAGAGAAGGGGGGGGCAGATCTCGCCTTCCCCGCGCATGCGCCCTGGGCCCTCCTCCTCCTCCTCCATCTCCCGGTTCATTGTTGGGGCTTTGGGAAAGGCAAGGCGAGGCGCCCCAGGCGCGCTCCCGCGGCGGCCGTGGGGGGGGGAGGCTGGTCTGCCGGGGCGCGCGCCCCCCCAGCCTCCCTTCCCTTCTCTTCCCCTTTTCCCGTGGGTTTCTTTCCCCCCCCCTCCCTCCCTGGATCGGGCCCGCTGGATGCCAGGAGAGGAAGAAGAAGAGGAGGAGGAGGAGGAGAGGAGGAAGAGCGCGCCCGGGGTGGACCCAGCCCCGAAGGAAGCCCCGACGAAGGAGAAGAAGAGGAGGAGGAGGAGGAGGCGGCGGCGAGGGCCGGGCCAAGCCATGCCCAGCGCCCCCCGGGGCCACCCCTTGGGGGGAGGACACGGCCCCGGCGGCCTTCCTCCTCTCCCTCCTCTTCCTCTCCCTCCTCCTCCTCCCCCAGGCCGGGGTGGCTTGGGCGATGCCCACCTGCCGTTGCCGGTGCCTCACCATCGCCGCCGCCTCCGCCGGCTTCCGCGCTCCTCGCCCGCCGCCCCTTCTTCCTCCTCCTCCTCCTCCTCCTCCTCCTCCTCCTCCTCCTCTTCTTCCTCCTCCTCTTCCTCGCCCCCTCTGCTGCCCGAGATGCCCCAGGAGCCGGAGCCGGAGCTGCCGCCGACGCCCGCTACCCTCCGCCTGGCCTTGGACCAGCTGGCGCGGCTGGGCTTCCAACGAGAGGAGGAGGAGGAAGAAGAGGAAGAGGAGGAGGAGGAGGAGGAAGAGGAGGAAGGCTGGGGGAGAAGCCCGGGTCCCGAGGCGGTGGGCCGAGGAAGAGGAAGAGGAGGAGGAGGAGGAGGAGGAGGAGGAGGGCAGCCGGAGGAAGAAGAGGAGGCGAGGAAGGGCGCCCGAGGACCCTTCGGAGCTGAGGATGCCTGCAGGGATGCTGGCAGGGATGCTGGCAGGGATGCTGGCAGGGATGCAGGAACGCTGGACCACTTCGGCGGCGGCGGCGGCGGCGGCGGCGGCAACAGAGGGATGCTCCTGTTGTTGGACGGGCCAATCAGCCCCCCGGGCTCCCCCGGGCCCCTCTTGGGGGGCTTCCCCCGGATGCACCCCCTTCGTGCCCCACCCGCCGGAGCCCCCCTCCCGCCAAGCCCCCTCCTGGCCCCCCACAAGCGGAGCGTCAACATGACCCAGTGCGTGGCCGTCCCCAGCTCGGAGCACGTGGCCGAGATCGTGGGCAGGCAAGGTAAGGGGTGGGGTGGGGTGGGGTGGGGACCCCCCTCGGTTAGGGGCAGGGGGGACCCCCCCTAAAGAAAAAAAATTGGGGTGGGGGGTGGGGCGGCCACTCCCGGGTCCTGGGTTCGAATCCCCCCTACTCCCTCCAGAGAGAGAGTGTGTGCGCGCATACCCCAATTCTGGGGGTCCTCCCCGATTCTCTGGACTGGCCAAAGTTGGGGGGCCACTCGTGGGGAGCAGAAAAGGGTCCCCCCCCCACATCTATGGGGCGGAGGTGCTGTTCAAGCGGGTGCCCCAAATCCCCTTGGAAGGGAAAAGACGCCCGGTTCTTGTATTGTTTTCCGGTGCTGCTTTTGACATTTTTCTGTGGGGTTTTTTGGGGGGGGGGTGTTAAAAAAGGGGGGGTCCCTTGGCCACCCCCTTTAATTCCACTTCGGGGTCTGTGAGGGCTTCCTTGAAACTCGGGTGGACCCTTAGAACAAAACGAAAAAAAAAAAAAAAAGGACAGGGTTGTCTTTAAAGATAAAAATCCATGTTTTTTGGGGTGGGTGTGTTACCTCCTTGATCAAGCTTTTTGCAGGAGTTATACTTCAGGGGAAAAAAATACATTGCTTTTTGCCCCCATAAAAATAGAGACGGTCAGATGGAGCAGAACTTTTCCCCCCCTCTCATCTTCCTGTGGTTTATAAATCACAAAAATCGTGGTGTTTCAAAATACATAAATAACGATAATGACAAAATAAAATCCCTTTCTCTTTTAGAGGGAATTAAAAATTCCCTCAAATGGCATAAGCCGGAACTGGGCCTGTTCCAGGTTTTTAATTTCACCACTTTCAGATGATTTTTAAAATAAAAATCTCTTTTGTCCATTGGTGCCACTGAAAATGTGAACAGGGCAAGGCCAGCTTAGAAGTTACAAAGGGGGGGGATGAAAATAAAAAGAGCCACTGTTGATAAATAAATACAAATTGATACTCCACCTCAAATGCATTCACCCTCCATCCATTGGGGGAGGAGGGGGAAAGCGATAGAAACAAAGAGAAATACGATTTATAAAGACATTTTCGTTATCTATGGCTGCTCCTCTGTTTTCAGTTCAGAAGGGGGAATGATCTTCAGCCTGCCTTTAAAAAAAATCACAGGCGTGGAATAGATCTCCCCTACATGTTGCGTGCTACAAGTTGGGTGGGTGGGTGTGACTTGAATCTCTTGCCAAAAAAATAGAGAGGGTCGTTAAATGGCAAAAAAGCGGGGATTAAGTAAGACTCTCCTTTATTTACCTCGGTGTGCTTTGTTAACTTTGGGTGTGTTGCAGCTTGTCTGGTTTGTCTATTTATTATTATTATTATTATTATTATTATTATTATTATTATTATTATTATTATTATTATTATTATTATTATTATTATTCACACACTTGGGTCAACAAAGACCCGGTTTCTCAGCCAGGCGTGTCCAGGGAAATGTCTCCTTTTGCAAAATAAAAATAAAAATAAAATGGGGGGGGGGAATTGTGCATGCATTTGAAAAAAAAAGAATTTGCAAAATCTCAGGCACCCAAACTACCTCAAGCCATGCAGCAGCAACCCCCCCCCCCACACACACACACACACCCCTGGAGAAAAGAGGTCTCCTCAAATATTTTTTTTGGGGGGGCATGGCTTCCTTTTTTTTTTTAAAGGCCCAAAGGTATCAAACTCCGGATCTCTGGATTGTTAAGGCCGTGGAGTTTTCTGTTGTTGTTTTTTTAAACCCCCCCTTTCTTTGCAAACAATAATCATTTTCTTTTTTTTTTCCAATGCACATTGTCTTTCTGCCTTAAACTCACAGCCGGACAGAGAGAGAGAGAGAGAGAGAGAAACACCAGTTTGCAAAAATAAAAAATTAAAAATTAAAAACGGCCTGGGTGTCTCCAGGGCCATTGTTCGCTTTGTTAGCTGAAACCATGCCTGTGTGGAGTGGGTGACATCATGCTTTGGGCTTCCCATTGGCTCGTCCGGGCGAGCAACCCCCCCCACCAAACTTTATCCTTAAGCCACGCCCCCATTCATGCCCTCACCCCCCCTCGCTCAAACCATGCCTCCCCCCCCCCCCCCGGCTGTTTTCCAACTCTCCACCCTGGCTTTGTTTCCAGACAGGAAACGGGATTTAAAAAGGGAGACGTTCCACCGCTGGGTGTGCGCCCTGGCGCACAGATTCCTTGCAGGGCGTGGGGGGGGGGCGGCAGGGGCGCCACGGGCGCTCTGCACCAGCTCAGAGGCGGCCTTGTCCTGCTTTTGCTCCTTCCAGGACTTGAACCCTGGTGGGGTTTTTTTGGGGGGGTGGGGGTGGTAGGGATGACGAAATCCTTGCTCAAAACAAGATGGTCTTTGAAGGTAGAGGCCGGGAGGAGGCCGGCCCAAAACCCGTTTGTGGCCGAGAACTTGTATACCTTCTGGAAATGCACCTTAAGGACTAGAGCCTTGGTTCCGTTTTGAAAGCCAATCTTGGCAGGTTCCCATTATTACCCCTCACCCTTTGACTGAAGTTGCAAATGCTGCCCAATGATATCCGGGCACAAACTCTGTAAAAATTCGCAGTCCAGGGTGCCTTAGATTCCTCCGTCCCCGCTTTCTATCTTCACTGTTAAATTCTCCTATCCCAGATGGAAGAGGGGTGGAGGGGGGGGGACCACGTCCAGGATGTCCGGGGAAAGTTAAGCGTGATCTGAAGCAGAGGGCGCGATCTGATGGGCGCCGTTCGGACTCCGTGGACTCGGCGCCCGGTACTGTGACATCAGTTTGATGCCAACTTCAGCTACGATGGCCCGTCCTGGCATTCGGGTGTGGGTTGGGTTGGGGGGTGTCTTGGGGGTTCTCTGCGGGGGTCGGGGGTGAGGCAAGGACACCTCAGCCCCCCCCAACACAGAATTGAAGCTTTGTTTTCAAATTATACATATCAAAGTTCTTGAAAATAGAGTCGTGGCCCAGGAAGTGGTACCAAACGGCCTTAACGGACCTGTTCTGTCCACACAAAGGACGGTCCACTATGCTGGCATTGACCGCAACTAGGGAAAATCACGTCCCTCCTTTAATCTATTATTTGTTATTGATTTTCGTCTGTGTTGGCTTTGCTGTTATTGTTCCCCACCGTCCAGTGTGGCCTCGTAGTTCGAGGAGCGGTGTATAAATCTAATAAACCAATAAGGAAACGAGCATGATTTACCCATCGGTTCCGAAGGCGATCCTTAAAAGCAGGGGGATGGGGTTCTTTTTGATCTGAGTGTCTAAACTGATTAAGATATTTCTTCATCCTCGCCACCATTATAGAAGCCAATCTCTTATAGTCCACACCGAAAAGCGAAGTTCGCCTTCGCAGACGTCAACTCTATAATTCCCTGTTGGCGTTAGCTCCGTTCCTTCTTTTGGTATTAATGTGACATTTGCTTCTCGCCAGGATTTTGAGTATCTCTGCTTCTTGCCCCCTTGGTGGACGGGCAGACCCGTTATGAGCCCACGGTGGAGGCACTAACCTGGGGGTGATGTTGAATATGACCCGTGGAAATTCAGCAACTCAAAACTCTTGATTTCCTCCAAATGAGAACGGTGGTGTTTCCGTTTATTAGTGCTCCTAAAGGGAGTCCAAGGATCGTGAGTGTTTTGGGAAACAAAGAGCCAAAGTTGCACTCTAAAAACGTCAACGTTCTGGGGTTCTTCAAGCGTTTTCCAATTTCCAAACATCTCGCAGGAGAATATTTCCGTATCCATCCTTCCCCACCCCTACGAGTTGGAACGCACCACCGCGTTCTACAAATGCACCAACACGCCTTTAATCCTCCTCCTTCTCTTCCTGTGTTTCCAGGTTGTAAGATCAAAGCCCTACGGGCGAAAACCAACACCTACATAAAAACGCCGGTGCGGGGCGAGGAGCCCGTGTTCATCGTGACGGGGCGCAAGGAGGACGTGGAAACAGCCAGGCGGGAGATCCTTTCGGCGGCGGAGCACTTCTCCATGATCCGGGCCACGCGCCACCGCATCCACGGGGCCGCGGGCTCGGTGGCGGGGCCGCCCAACCTGCCGGGCCAGACCACCATCCAAGTACGCGTCCCTTACCGCGTGGTCGGGCTGGTGGTGGGGCCGAAAGGGGCCACCGTCAAGCGCATCCAGCACCAGACGCACACCTACATCGTCACCCCGAGCCGGGACAAAGAACCCATCTTTGAGGTGACCGGCATGCCGGAAAACGTGGACCGGGCCCGGGAGGAGATCGAAGCGCACATCACCCTGAGGACGGGCACCTTCGTCGACGTCCACTCTGACAACGATTTCCATTCCAACGGCACCGACGTCTGCCTGGATTTCCTGGGGGGCAGCTCTCCCGGGCTCTGGTCCAAAACCCCGAACCCAACCCGACGGACACTCTCCGGCCTGCGCAACCATCCCCTCGGCTCTTCGGACACCGCTCCGCCGGCTGACGAGCTTTACTCCGAGGGAACGCCCCGCAGCCCCTTCGGCGCGAGCGGCAGCTTCCCGTTCGGCGAGCCCCCGGCGCCTCTGCTAGGCTCCAGCGAGGGCGATTTCGGGTTCGACTCCCTGGCCTTTGACTTCATCCCGTCGGCCGCCCTCTGGTGCCCGTTCGAATCCTCCGCCAACCCGCTCCAGGCCGTCGGCAGTGGCGGCTCCTCCTCCTCCTCCTTTCAACGGCGGCACAACAGTTTCAGCGGCCCCGCCTCGCCCCGCCGGTCGCCGACCCTCCCCGAGAGCGGGGGGTCCTTGGAACACCCGCTGGCCCGCCGGATCCAGAGCGACCCTGTCAGCGCCCGGCCGTGGGTGCCCTCGCGGGGGTCCTTCTCTTCCTTCTCCAGCAGCACCGGGTATTCGTCCTCATCCTCCTTGCCGAGTCACCCCTCGGGCTCCCCGACGGAGTCCAGCAGTTCCGACGGGGCCGGCAAGAACTCGCGAGAGTGCGTGGCCTGCTTCGAAAGCGAGGTGATGGCCGCCTTGGTCCCGTGCGGCCACAACCTTTTTTGCATGGAGTGCGCGACGCGCATATGCCGGCTCCCCAATCCCGAGTGCCCCGCCTGCCGCACCCCGGCCACGCAAGCCATTCACATTTTCTCGTAGCCACTGGCACAGGGTGTGTGTGTATACGGGGAGCAGATGCCGGCCCCGGTTCCCTACTTCCTCACTTCCTAAAACACGGCTCTTTCACACACACACTCGAACTTTGAACCGTTTGTATCAACTTTTTTACGCAAACGCACACGCACACCTCCTGAGACACGTAAAGAAAATGGAAAAGGACGAGAAAGGGGATGCAGCGCCGTTCTTTATGGCCTGTGGTGTAAAAAAAAAAAGGGGGGGTAAGATAAAGATAAGGGCAGATAAATTAAATAAGAAACTGCCAAGATTGTGTGGTTGCGTGCGTGTAGGAGAAGGAGAAATAGAAACAGGTGCAGAGTTCAAGGTGTGTGGGGTTTTGGGGGGTTGGGGAGGGAGAATAGGGATGTGATTTTTGGATTTTTCTGGATTATCAATCCACCATTCTCCCATCTGGGAGTTGTATCTTTCTTAGAGACGCCTCAACGCAACACACTTTGCTGAAATGCCTAAATGGCCCGTTTTTGGCCTTTCTCTCAAGCGTGTTGCGTTGAGCCGCCTTTAGGGTAGGGAAAATGCCCGGACGAGAGAATTACGTTGTTCGCAGAGTCCGGAAAAATTGGCCGTCCCATCCCTGCGGGAAAGCCTAAAAGACATCAAACTATTGTTTACAAAATAGCTTTAACTCTTTCAACCCAGGCGTGCAAGCCAGGTTGAGCGAAACGTTTACGGTTCATCCCACCGATTTCTTTCTGAACCATCAGTATTGCGTCACGGGTGTGGGTACTTTTATTTTTAATTTTGCAAAGATTTGGGGCAGTGTGGGGGGTGGGAGAGGAAACAAGCAAACAAAAAAAATGCAGCTGAGATCCCTGTGTGCTTGTTTAGGGGACTCAGCGGGTTTTCTTTTTAAGCCGGAAAAAAAGAAATTCACGATTTTCACTCTCATCTGGGCGTTCTTCTGCTTCCAGGCATCCAACTGTGCCTAGCTTCCTGTTCGGAAGCAAATCTCCCAGCTTGCACTGGGGCAGGAACAGGAGGCATTTCTCGTGAATTTGTTTTTTCCGAACGGTTTGTGTATGTGTGTGTGTGTGTGTGTGTGTGTGTGTGTGTGTGTGTGAGAGAGAGAGAGAGAGAGAGAGAGAGAGAGAGAGAGATTTGTTATCCAAACATGTGATGTTGTATTCTCCCACTCTCCCAAATCCAGGTTGAGAGCAGGGGAGATCATACAGACCAGTGGTGGCGAACCTTCGGCACTCCAGATGTTTTGGACCACAACTGCCACATTGCTCTGTCATTGGCCATCTAAGCTCGGAATTCTGGGAGTTGTGGTCCAAAACATCTGGACAAGAACACAGGCCTTTGCTGTTGGCCATCTAAACTCGGAATTCTAGGAATTGTGGTCCAAAACATCTGGACAAGAACACAGGCCTTTGCCGTTGGCCATCTAGGCTCAGAATTCTGGGAGTTGTGGTCCAAAACATCTGGACAAGAACACATGCCTTTGCCGTTGGCCATCTAAGCTCGGAATTCTGGGAGTTGTGGTCCAAAACATCTGGACAAGAACACAGGCCTTTGCCGTTGGCCATCTAGGCTCAGAATTCTGGGAGTTGTAGTCCAAAACATCTGGACAAGAACACAGGCCTTTGCCGTTGGCCATCTAGGCTCAGAATTCTGGGAGTTGTAGTCCAAAACATCTGGACAAGAACACAGGCCTTTGCCGTTGGCCATCTAAGCTCGGAATTCTGGGAGTTGTGGTCCAAAACATTGGGAGTGCCAAAGGTTCACCGCCACCGATGGTAGGCGTTCCGAGGTGTAATTATAGTCGGGTGCCCGGGGCTTTGCCCCAGGGTGGCAAAATCGAGAGGGGCCTGCAATTTGCTGAGTGGAGGGCATGAAACCGCCGGCCGTAAGAGCAAGGGTCACTTCCAGGCACTCCAAGCAGACGGAAACACGGAGCAGACCTTTTTGGTGTGAAACCAATAAGGGCATTGCATCGTACTGGTCTCCACTGGGAAAGGCCACCAGTGAAATGCCACTGTTGCTCACGGGAAGGATTCGGAGGGAGACCCACTGTCCACTCCATGCGCACACGCAGAAACAATAATGATAATGATAATAAGAACAATAATCTCTTTTTTTCTTGCTGTTGTTGTCGTTGTTCTCGGGATCTTTTTTTAAAAGTTTTTTTTTTATTTTTTACCTCTGTGTATATATATATGTAGGGAATTTCTAAGAGAATAATTACTTTATTGAATCAATTTTAAGGACTAAGATATATATTTTATTTTTGAAAGCGGGGGGAGGGGGAGGGGGGAGTTGACTGGGGTCCCACCAGACCTTTAACCTTATCATGCAAGTGTTCCAATTTATATATATATATATGAGTGTAGATATATCTATATATCTATATCTATATCTATATATTTGCTGATCTTGACAGTTATGAAAAAATTGTATCCAGAGTTTTGTTTTATTTTTTTGGAACGTCAAAGCCTTCTTGATAAATGATCATAATAATAATGATGACGGCAATGATAATAATATTAATAACAATAAAGACTTTTTACGATCTCACGGAGACCTTTTTCTGGAGAGCGCGGGAGTTTGGGGCGAAATTCAAGTTGCGCGAAAAGAAGTGTGGCCTCCTTTATGGCCACTAGAGGGTGGTAGTCCTCCATGAACAGAACTTCAGGGTTTCATAATGTTCATTCTTAATTCACATTTGGTGCCCAGAATTTTGTAAGAATATTTGTTTCCCCCCCCCCCCACACACACACACACACTAGGACTGATGCTTGTGTCTATGTCTGTAAAAACAGGAACAGCTACTCTGCAAACTTAGAAAGAACGAGGCAGATGTGTAATGCTTCCAGAATGCCTTTTAGCGATAGTGCTGCAAGAAAGAGCCCTACACACATTTATGGAAACCCACCTGTGCTTTGGGGAAATGCCAATAAACAACACAGATGATTTCCTCTCTCTAAAATGGGAAAACAACGAATATTCTGACTTTTTTAAAAGGGGGAAATAAATCTTTAGAATATCCATCTGAATTATTTGAGCAAGAAAAGGAGGAACGGAAGGAAGAGACCTGGTCTACCTATTCCCAATCTCTGTTGTTGCCCACTGGTAAAAGTTAACTTATCTCAAGCATTGTTACCTAACTCTGGATTTCTTGACTATCCACGGCCCCTCCTCACAGTACAAGGTCTCCGCTCTCACTTTTTAGGGCTTAGTTTTTAGACTAGGCTGGATGACCGTTCAAACAGAGAGCCACCCTCCATAAAGCTGGCCACGTGGCTCCCCGTACAAGAGGGGATGGTATGAGGAGAACCCTTTCAAGAGAAAGTAGGGGTTAACCAAGTCCGAGTCTTTGATACCAAGTCCCAAGTCTTTGATACCAAGTCCAAGTCTTTGATGACGAGTCCCAAGTCCGAGTCTTTGATACCAAGTCCCAAGTCTTTGATACCAAGTCCAAGTCTTTGATGACGAGTCCCAAGTCCGAGTCTTTGATGACGAGTCCCAAGTCCGAGTCTTTGATACCAAGTCCGAGTCCTTGATACCAAGTCCAAGTCTTTGATGACAAGTCCCAAGTCATACACAACAGCCTTTCAAGGTAGAACAGTCCGAGAGGGATTTGACCGGCCCCAAGGCCTGCCGGATCGCGTCCGGTGCTCCTACTTCTGACGCTCCCCTCGGCTCCGGAGAAAGACTTCCTCCAGAGAGCGATTTCCCAAAGAGTCCACATCTCGATGAGGAAATGCTGTCCCCAAGGAAACTAAGGGGGTGGCAGCCTAATCCTGCCAGGTACATTCATGTCTCCAGCTGAGCTCTAGGTGGGGATTCCTGGCGGGGTGTGGTTTTTGAGACTGGCTTGGCTACACTCCGGGGGCTCCCCTTGTAGACTGCCGTGGCTCCCAGCTGTGGATTTCCTCATTCACTGGATTCTCCGATAGGATGCTGTTGGCTTTGCCTCCAGGTTCTGGACTTGGGGGGGGGGGGGGTTTGCGCCAGGCCTGCCTCGCCTCGCCATGCCCCGAGTTGACAAAATCTGTTCCAGGAGGCCGCTGTGGCCGGGGACAGGCAAGCAACCTTGTCATCCGTTCGTGGCATCCCAAAGAGATGGCAAAGTGGCCATGGAACCGTTGGCTTGGGAAGTCACCCAATCGCTTGGCGGCTTTTCCGAATTCCGGTCCGAATTCTGCACTTCCTCTGCCTGCCGGAGGGGCTGTTAACTCTCCCCACTCCCGTCATAACACCCCCGGCTTCCTCTCGGTTTCGATCGATGCTTTCCGTCCGAAACGGTTGCCAGCACCGAGGGATGCCGCGGATGGAGAGCAGAACAAGACGGTTGCCGGAGAAAGTTCCCCCACCCTTTCGCCCGGAACGTTCTCGGACGCACGAGAGCGGCTCCCCGGTTCCGTGTGCCCGCCATCGTGGAAATAAAGATGGTCTCCCTGTTTGGCGAGAGCAGGCCACACCGGCGGACGCAGCTCGCCCAGGAACCGTGGTGTCAGCCCAGATACATCAACCCGGTCCCCCGCCTCCATCCTTTCCCCCTCTCTGAGCTGATTGCTTCTGACGACCCAGTGCTCAGGGAAAGGGGTCTCCCCCTTCTTCCCTCCTTCCCTCCCCACCCACCCACCCATGTGCAGCACCATTGAAGCAGCGGGGGCACCACCATTTCCCTGTGCAATGGGGGGGAGGGGAGGGGAGGGGAGGGGAGGCCCTAATGCCTCCTGACAGAGAATGCCGTGTCAGCGGATCAGCCCCCCCCTCCACCATCCCACCATCCTTTCCTACCCCGCAGGTTCGGGGTGGAGAAGATGGGAGGGTCCCAAATCTGGGGGGCAGAGGCATCGGGCGAGGTCTTTTGGGCACATCCCGCACCCTGGCCCCCACCGCAATGGATGTGGATAACGCGGCTTCCTTGGGGGCCCCCACGGAAGATGGAGCACAGGGGGGCAAAGGCTCTGTTTGGGGCCACGTTAGGTCTTGCGTGGGGGAAAGCATGACGTAATCTCACACGGCAATCGGAACAATTACGCAAATGTTCGTATTATTGTTTTAACCTCATAAGAACATAAGAACCTAAGAAGTGCCTTGCTGGATCAGGCCAAAGGCCCATCTAGTCCAGCTTCCTGTATGTCTCACAGTGGCCCCACCAGATGCGTTTGGGAGCGCACAAGACTAGATCTCTGTCTCCTGATCCCACTCCCCTGCATCTGGCCCTTGAAGTACCCTGGTTTTAAGCCTGGAGATGACACATCTTCATCATGGTTTGTCACCTGGGATGGACTTCTCCTCCAGGAATCTGTCCAATCCCCTTTTGAAGGCATCCAGGCCAGGTGCCATCCCCACCTCCTGTGGCAGGGAGTTCCACAGACTAACAACGTGCTGGGTGAAAAAAAAATTTTTTCTTTTGTCTGTTCTTACTCGTTCTGGTAGTTTGTGAGAGGGAGAAGAGCGTCCCTCTGCCCACTTAACTCATGCCCTGCGTTGGTTTGTACGTCTCAATCCTATCCCCCCCCCCAGGCGCCTTTTTTCCAGACTAAAGAGCCCCAAATGTTTTAGCCTTTCCTCCTAAGGGAGGTTCCCCCAGCCCAGGAATCCTCTCGGACGAGTGTACCCAACTCCACCTTGGCAGTCGTCTTAAACGCACCTCTCTTTGGCTGGTAGGCCAGTGGCTGGGATTGTCCGCCATGTGGTGTCCACTTCTGGGTTCGAATCCCTGCCCGGCCACGAAAAATTGCCGCAGGGCGGGCCGGACACGGGCAAAACCATTCTTTCAACTCCTCACTTACCTTGACAGCGCTTTTAGGGTCTCCGGTAAGTCGGCTCTGACTTGGCAGGTGGCACGGAAGAGCCACGCTGGGGATCTTCTAGTATCTTTCCTAAAGAGACCGACTCTACGTCAGCGGCTCCGCATAATTCATTCCCTTCAAAGGATGCTCTACGCTCTTTTCAACCGAGGTCTCGCTGAGATGCCCCCGTTTCTTACTCATTGTTTCCGGAGAATCTTCTAGAAAGAGCACGTGGGGGAAGAGAAAGAAACCGGGATGGGGTGGTGGTGGGTGGGGTTGGAGAGAGAAAATGTAGACCAAGTCACGATCTCTTTTTAAATGGACGGCTCGCATGCTATTTTGTATGTGTGTTTGTGTTTTTTTAAATCACATTTTTTTTTGTCTGCCGTACGTCTTATCAAAGTTTTTTCTTTAAACCGGAGTTCCATTGGAAGACGGACGGCATAGAAATAAATAAATAAATAAATAAATAAATAAATAAATAAATAAATAAATAAAGGACATCATATACAAATGTTTCCATTTCTAAGGGAGGGAGAAGAGACGCAATTATTATATAAATTCCATTTTCTTATAAAACCTCTTAGGAGTGTTTGTTCTCCCTGGTTAATTTTGGTTAACTGTGACAGTTCATACGTTCCTGTGCTGGTAATTATTGAACACACTGTAGTCTAGGTGCAAGGTGGAGGATAAGATTCCGATGAATTACCCATCACTTATTTTAAGAGAAAGATGTCTATATACAGCTTATTTTAAACATCCTGGGTTAACATTGGTTTACTTAGATGGCCTCTCTTTTCTATAATGAGGTCAAAGATAGATAGATAGATAGATAGATAGATAGATAGATAGATAGATAGATAGATAGATAGATAGATAGATAGATAGATATAGATAGAACAGAACAGAACAGAACAGAACAGGACTAGATAGATAGATAGAACAGAACAGAAAAGAAGGAATAGATAGATAGATAGATAGATAGATAGATAGATAGATAGATAGATAGATAGATAGATAGATAGATAGATAGATAGATAGATAGATAGATAGATAGATAGATAGATAGATAGATAGATAGATAGATAGATTAGGAAGGAAGAGAGATACTGTGGATAGATAGATAGATAGATAGATAGATAGATAGATAGATAGATAGATAGATAGATAGATAGATAGATGCCTTCTTCACCTATTCTTACAACAATCTGGCGAGGTAGGACAAGGTAACAAACAGCTCTTCACTGTCTCAGGTCACAGGGAATATTTGTTCATTGATTCTGCACATGAGCAGAACTGCATGCACATTATTGTTGGAGAGATGTGATGCCGGAAACCCCTTTGAGTTTGAGAAATCGCCCTGCTAAGGAGTCTCCTATTTACGTCCCTGAAGACAGACCCCAAAACCAGGCGAGTTCTTTTTTTGGGGGGGGGGGGAGAATCACGAGGAGAGGGCAACTCCTGTTGTGCACTCAGAGGTATTTCAGCTGTTACGGAATTCCTCTTCCAATGACGGGCTGTCTATAACATCGGCTGGTTGTCTCAAAGGTTTGGAGAACTAGACAGATCCACCCTCCAGCTTCGGCCCCCTGAAACGGCCACCTCACCTTGCCTAATGGTACAGCTGGTTCCCGATGGTAGTTCCCTAAATTCAATGCTGAGTTTCTCATTTGCCTTTTTCGGTTATCAAAAGGGATAATCCCTAACCCTAACATAAGAACCTGAGAAGAGCCCTGCTGGATCAGGCCAAAGGCCCAGTTGTCCAACTTCCTGTATATCATAGTTGGCCCCACCAGATGCGTTTGGGAGCGCACGAGACTAGATCTCTGTCTCCTGATCCCACTCCCCTGCATCTGGCCCTTGAAGGACCCCGGTTTTAAGCCTGGAGATGACACACATCTCCATCATGGTTTGTCACCTGGGATGGACTTCTCCTCCAGGAATCTGTCCAAGTCCCCTTTGGAAGGCATCCAGGTTAGATGCCATCCCCATCTCCTGTGGCAGGAAGTTCCACAGGCTAACAACACGCTAACTCTCTCTCTCTCTGTGTGTGTGTTTCTATCTCTCATTACCATCTTTTTCAGCAGGCTCACCAGGCAGAGGAGAAAGGGGGAGTGAAAAGCAGGCAAGGAAGGAACTGTCGGAGGGGTCGGCCCAATACGCGGGGAGGCCTCTCCTTCCCTCCCACCCACCCACCCACCCCAGACGTCAGAAAGCTCTCTGCCAGCGTCTCGGGCCTAATGGAGAAGTCATGTCGGATTAAGCCAGCCACGGTGAAGACCCATCTGCCCGGCTCCCACTGCCGCCGAGGGGTCGGCCCCGGGGGGAAAAGCGTCGGCGTGGGGCATCCATGTGGAACGGCAGATCTGGGCCAGTGTGCCAGCGCCGGGCTGCTGAGCTAGGCTTCCATGGCGGAGGACGGTGGCACTGGGGGTGGGGGGTGGGAGGCAGCACGGGGCTGGTTCTCTGACGCCAGGCACAGCCCCGAGCCCCAGAACCTCTTAATTGTCTATCTTTTTAAAAAAAAATTAAAAAGATAACACTTAGCATCCCCAAGACATTCTGGCACTAGCTGTCCGTGTATTCCATCATCAAGCCTCCTTCTTCTCCTGGGCAGATCTGTACATGGGGAGACGCACACCCTCGTCAGGTGGAAGGCAGGGGTGCAATTGCTAGGATCCTCTTTGCCCCCCCCACCCCCCACCCCCCGGTTGAGGGGGACACCCGTGGCAGGGATTGCAAGGGAGGTGATGAGGGGGGGGGTTACAAGCGGTGCCTCCCACTGCTTCACACACACACACACACACACACACACTCCTGCCTGCCCGCAAGGGAGGAAAAGTAGGCCACGGGGACGTGGGCCATCTAAGCGGAAGGGCGGGGGGGGGGATGACGAGGAGGCTTTGACGTTCTCGCTGCCGCAGAACGGCCGGGATTTCGAGATGTCACGTTGATGACTGATCTGCCAGTCGGATGGAGAGATGGCAGGGCGATGATGAACCTTGAGAGAGATCCTTTTAAAAAACCCAACACTCCAAAACTGTCATTTTACCCTACCATCTCTCTCTCTCTCTCTCTCTCTCTCTCTCTCTCTCTCTCTCTCTCCCTTCTCTCTCTCTAAGAAGGAAAAAATGGAGACAGAACCAATGCTTTGACTCGTGAACTCGAAATTTCGAAATGCAGACGTCAACAGACCAAAAAAAAGAGACCGTAACGCCATAACGAGCGAAAAACAGCACTCGTTGCGTGACGAGCCTTACTTCACGGGCTCTCGTCTCGAAACAAGAACCGAGACAAGAGGATTCCCGAGGCCAGGGAGGGGTATGGCTCATCATGCTTAAATCCCAGTTCAGGGTGGCGTGGTTGGGTCGAACTCCCATTGTCACGCAATGGATGTGCGTTAACATTTTTTCGTACCGGTCCCAAGTGGGACGGCGAACCGCGATGAGAGGGACGTGAAGTAACTCTCCTCCATTTAAAAAGGATTCTATCTATCTATCTATCTATCTATCTATCTATCTATCTATCTATCTATCTATCTATCTATCTATCTATCTATCTATCTCTTCCTTCCTAATCTATTTATCTAATCTCGCTGCCCATCTACAGTGATGCCTATATACATACATAAACAGAGATGCACATATACATCCATGCATAACATTGTCTCTATATTGAAGCCTGGTAGTAGTAGAGGTAGTACAGCAGTACCTTGGTTTAAGCAATTAATTCCTTCTCCAGGCTGATTTGTATTGCGAAAAATTCTTAATCCGAAACGTGGTTTCCCATTTAAATGATTCTTAAACTGAAGCCTCCCCAATTCCAGTAATTTCTTTTCTTCAACCAAGTATTTCTTTAACTGAGGCATTCTTAAACTGAGGTACCACTGTAGTAGTAGTAGTAATAGTAGTAGTAGTAATGAGCCTCGTGGCGCAGTAGTTAAATGCCTGTACTGCAGGTAAAACTGTGTTCACGACCTGGGTTCAATCCCCGGTAGAAGGCTCAAGGTTCAATCAGCCTTCCATCCTTCCGAGGTCGGTAAAATGAGTCCCCAGCTTGCTGGGGGGGGGGGGCAATGTGTAGCCTGCACACTGTAATCAAAATTGTAAACCGCCCAGAGACTACTTGTAGTGGTATGGGGCGGTATATAAGCAGAACACTTTGCTTTTGCTTTTAGTAGTAGTAGTAGTAGGTGATTTTAACTTATTTTTATATAATTTCAGACAGTAGCAAACAGGGATAGGAAACACTCCTTTGAAAAGAGAGGATGAGAAGGCAGCAGGGGGAACAGAAGGACCCGAGATGTGATCCACGGCCTTGAATTTGCAAGGGACTCCTTGGGAGGAGGTCTCTGAGACGCTACTCCTTCCTGAGACGGGTAGGGTTGCCATAAATCAGAAGGCAGACGGCGGCACAGAACTGGATTAAAAAAAACAACAACGAAAAGCGAAAGAAACCAAAGCCTCTTTTCCACGGAAATAAATGTGAAACGGATGAGGGCAAAATCTGCAGGTTTGCGCCGTGGGTCAATAAAATGGACAAATAAACGAATGAATAAATAAATCTAGCTTGCAATCTGCCTTGCCCCAAATTGCGCCTCCAGCAAGTGGCGGTGTGGTCTAAAGATTAAGTGGGATTTAGAAGGTTAAACCCCTGCTGAACCATGAAACTCACCATATAATCCTAAACATCTCTCTCTCTCTCTCTCTCTCTCTCTCTCTCTCTCTCAATCTGAGCCAAGCCTACCGCACAAGACTGTTGTTATGAGGATGAGTGGGGAGGGAGAGAGAGAGAGAGAAAAAAGATAGAAATGGAACTAAGGGGAAATGAATGGATGGATAAGACCAACAGGGGCAGCCCTATAACCCAAAGGGTACAGCCAATGCGTTACAGATGGCAGTGGACAGTCCGATGTCCATTTGGCCAAAGCCCCACCACGATAAAACTCATCCAGATGGTCCGCGGGTCTGAGTCTACAGATTCACACACACACACACACACACACACACACACACACACACACACACACACACACACACACACACACACACACACACACACACACACACACACACCAGTCCAGGGCTGGTGGGGTCTTGAGGGGGGGTGTTCCTCTTTGCTGTCCATATTTCCTCTCCCTAACGAAAGCCGTTTTTCTGCTTCCGCTGGAGAAAACGGGGAGGAGGGGGGAGAGAGAGACCGAGGGCTTCACAGCTGGGCCTCCGTTCTGCTGACCTACTAACCCAGAAAATAAAAATAAAAATAAAAAGTCCTGAGAGAACCTATTTGGGAAAGAAAAGAAAAAGTCAAACCGGGCACTCGGGATGCCCTCTCCGGGCCTGGGATTGGATTTTTAAACCCCTCTGGTTGTGTAACTCCACCACCACCACCAACACCCAGCCCGGATCATGTAAGCATCGGCCGGAGCAGCGAATGGCTCAGTGTATTATCCGGTGCCAGGAATAGCCGCTCCGTGGAAAAACACGGTTCAACCCCACATAATACAAATTAAAACAAAGCAAATATCCCCCCCCCCCACACACACACACCCTTTGCAGATCCAGTAAGCCGGGCCCGGCACGCAGTGTGTGATTGAGTTTCTTGGTTCCTTATTTCGCTCCCCCTCAATCGGCCAAATTCAAAATCATTTTCATGCGGGCGGTTTTATTGGCCTTGAACATTGCACTCTGGCGACGAGGCCCATAAAAATGAGAATTACATTCTGCTTTTACGAGTCAGAGTCAGAAGGCAGGTTCCCTGGGGGGGGGAGGGGGGGGCAGCCTGTTTTGCAAGCCGTCGCCTCACCTAAAGGCCACGACCAACCGTGCAGTGTTTATTTCACTTTGGGCGCCATGCTTCCCGCCGCCGCCGCCCCCCGGCATTTGCCGCCTGAGGCAAGCATCCTCCTCTGTCAAACTGTTGGGGTTTCTCCGAGTTATGAGTCCCTTACATGGTTGCTTTCTCGAGCTGTGGAGCAATGCATGTCCCAAAGGGAGTGGGAATCGCAGGGGGTTGGACTAGATGGCCCTTGAGGTCTCTTCCAACTCTATGATTCTATGATTCTATGACACTACTAGTGAAAAGAATAGCAATAGAGTAGTTAGTTTGATAAGTTACTTTTGGATGGGGTTTTTTTTTAATAAATATTTGGCACTGTTCGGGAGCAGGACCTTTTGGGTGTTTCTCTTCTATAAACCAATTTTTTTAAAACAAGTAACAGAAGATCACAGATAAGAATTCCACCCATGCTACAAGTTCTCCATTCTCTCAACAAGCCAACAACTCCAAGTACGGGAACACGTAACGGGAACTATTTTTTTTTTAAAAAAAAGGAATTTCTCAAACCCTGTGCAGGTTTCCGACGGTGAGTGAAATGTCAGGCCTGAGAGATCTCCTTCCAACCTTGGCCGAAGGTCGGAGATCAACGCTCCCGAACCCTGAAAAGTAAGGTCACTCCTCTTTAAACGCCCTGCGGGGCTCAGCCTATGAAACCAAGTGCGGGTGGTGATGCTATATATATACCCTCCCCTGCCCCTAAGCTGCGGCATGCTGTCTTTCCAGTAGCCTGGCCAAGGAGGGTCTTACGCGGCCAATGATAGACCCGGGAAGCCTCAATTAGAAAAAAAAAATACCCTTTACTAGAGCACTGTGCTAAAACCTTCTCCCTTTCACCCACCCTCACCGAGCGGGATTAACCTGGCCTTTAAGGTCAGCTCACAAGCCGGCCCCTGCAGTGGGTGGCTGTGTGTGCCTGATAGGTTGTGCAGGGTTGGGGGAATACGGATCCTTGTGTGTGTGTGTGTGTGTGTGTGTGTGTGTGTTGTGTCGTTACAGTCGTGACCGACTCTACGGATCCTTAGGGCAGTGCAAATGGTCTCACCGGGGGTGGGCATGGCCAGATCCGAAGGCTCGTTTGGACTTTTTTTGGAATGCGGGCCCTGATCGGAAGTAACCGATTCATGCGACCCAAGTTCAGAGAGGTGGCAAGGGTCAGCCCCTGGGGCTGCGTGCCTTCCACAACGGCACCAGAACCTGGAAGTTGGCACATGTTGCCAACAGATAGAGCAAACATCTCCTGGTCCAATTCACTTAAAAACAAACTTGAAAGCCCCCTCCTCCTCCTCCTCCTCCTCCTCACCTCTCTCATTATCGGCCATGATCGGCTCACTCCGTTCAATTCCTGCCCCAGATCCAAACCGATCGGTCCGTTTTGTGAACTTGACGCACGGATCAAAAATCTGGGAGCATCTCATCTCCTTCTGAGGCACGTTCCAGACCCTCCAGTTTCCAAGGCCAAAGGAAATATTTTAAAGAAATTTTTTTTCACCCAGCACATTGTTAGTCTCTGGAACTCCCTGCCACAGGGAGGTGGGGATGGCATCTGGCCCGGACACCTTCAAAAGGGGATTGGACAGATTCCTGGAGGAAAAGTCCATCCCAGGTTACAAACCATGATGGAGATGTGTCATCTCCAGGCTTAAAACCAGGGTACTTCAAGGGCCAGATGCAGGGGAGTGGTATCAGGAGATGGAGATCTAGTCTTGTGCGCTCCCAGACACATCTGGTGGGGCCACTGTGTGATCCAGGAAGCTGGACTAGGTGGGCCTTTGGGCCTGATCCCGCAGGGCTCTTTTTGTGTTATGTTCTTATGTTCTTATGAGTCTGTTGATGTGTGGACTCCCTCCTCACCTCCTGTCTCACCCCCTGGCCACCCCAAAGATTTCAAACTGAAGCTGAAAAGTTCCGCTCACTGCATACTTATTGACATGTTCCCACCTTGCAAGGCTCTTTGGAAGACAGAAATGAGGAGGGGTTTTTTTGGGGGGGGGGGACAGGATTTGTTGAAAGCCTGTCCGCCCCACCCTGTCCTTTGTTTGTTGATGCCTAGTGTGTACCTAGTGACCCAGTGTTACATTAGATTTCGAAGTGCTTTTTAAAAAAGACCCACGCTATTTTCGAACCTTGGTCTTAGCAGCTCAGCGGGATTACGTCTGCGTAATGCCGCGCTGAGCCCCTGTTCGGAACATACAGGTAAGATCACCGCAAGCCCTTTGGCGCACACGGGGACATGACAAAGGAGGGGGGGGTGTCATTTACGGGGCCAGCTTGGGACTTGTAAATAACAGAGTGGGGGGGGGGGAGGCCGGGGGGGGGGGTTGGGAGCACACAAACTTCCAATATACTAGCTCCGGTAGTCCCTTGCCAATTCCAAATAGGCGACGATGGGGAGAATCTTGTGCATAAAATCTGTATTATATTGTATAGTATTTTTATAGTATTTCATTGGTATTGTGTTGTTTTTACATTGTATGGATTTTATTGTACTTTTTTGAATTGTTGTAAGCCGCCTTGGGTCCCTTTGGGGAGAAAGGCGGCATAAAAATAAAGTTGTTATTATTATTATTATTATTATTATTATTATTATTATTATTATTATTATTATTATTATTATTATTATTATTATTAATTTCTTTCCTTTTAAAATGGGTCTCGGCGGGTGGAGACCCATTGTGATCAGTGGGGTTTTTGGAGTGAATACCGAGATAAGCCCCCTGGATGCAATGGGTCGAACTGGATTCGGGTCGATTTCGCCTGCTCTCTTTCCTGCCTAAAAGACGGGCAGGGCATCATTCATCTGGCCTCAAGCGGGCTGATCTTTCTGCCGAGAAAACTGGAACTATTAAACGTTCCGTTTTCTGAAGTTCCGGCCGGTCTTGGCTGGCCATCGCGAGAGCTAGAAATCTGAGTTCCGGCTGGTGTGATTTTCGGAGAAAGCGGCAGGTATTTGTGTGTGGCCACCTCTGTAACCGCTCAGGATTTCAGAGCGGGAGGTTGGGAGTTTCTCCTTGATAGGGTCTGGACTGGATGACCTCTGGAGGGCCCCTTTCGGCTCTGTCCTACGATGGTCGCTTGCTGTTAAGAAGAAATGATTTTGAGACTTTAAACAGAGACACACTGGGCTTTTTTTACTTGGACGGAGAGAGTGGGGGGGGTTAGGTAAGCCAGGCCCTTGTGGCACCATCGTCCACACCACAGTGGACAATGGGTTAGGGAGTCCAGTGGTTCTCAACCTGGGGGTCCCCAGAATGTTCCTGGAACTGCAAACTCCCAGAAGTCTTCCTCACTAGCGGAGTTGGCCAGGATTTCTGGGAGTTGCAGTCCAGGAACATCTGGGGACCCACCAGTGGAGAACCACTGGGTTAGGCCAAAGGGCCTTAAATCTCTCTTCCCTGGGTCCTGGCGGAGGCCGTGAAAAAGAGGAACCCCCTTCCCCTGGAGACGCCCGACTAGGCTACCTTTTAGGAGGGAGAAACCCCGATTCCCTTTGGGGGCTTTCAAACGGAACTTGGGGCTGCCCGGGAGCCAAGTTCTGCACCCGGGAAGTTGGAACACCACATCCAGAGGACAAAAAAAAATCCAGCATCAAAGTTGTGTTCGAAGCAACGGCGCTTTGGGGCCCCCACCCCCGCCCCCTCCTCCACCTGCTCTACCCTCCCTGCTCGCCGGAGGAGTGGAGCGCTGCCCTGATTTAGACGGCGGAGAAAGCCACGTAACACCGAGATGGCAAATTACATAAGCTGCTAAATAGGCTTATAAACACAAGCTGGTGTTTGCCTCCGTTATGATTGAGCCGAGAGGGGTGGGGGGGGGAGAGAGAGAGATAGAGAGGGAGAAGGCCTTGTAAAATTCTGATTATAAACCTTTCTGCCGGTACAGCAAATAACGTTAAATTTCTCGATCGGGGTCATTGGCCTTCGCAAAACATAAATTTTTTTAAAAAAGGTCCACCTGGCAGGACCAAAACAACCCTCGTCTCCTAGAGAAAATATGGGAGCTATTCCCAGTTTTCAAGACGTCTCTCAAAGGGTTTTTCTCAAAGGGTTTCTAAAGCTGGCAGAAAGTGGCTGTCAAGCCACGCCGGGTATCGCTCCGAACTCTCAGGTGGGCCAGTAAGCTTTGGGACCTGTTTTAGAGACAACCTCCAGCACCTTGGAGAGCTCCTGTAAAGCCAAGGTCTGCACAAGGGAGCTCTCCGGGGTGCTGAATTCCTTTTTGTGCATGGGAGCTTGTCCTTTTCGCTCTGGCTAAGTGCAAACTAAAACCCAGAGCGGGCTTTCTGCCCAATGAAATTCACCCCCCCCAAGCTTCCGCTCCTTTGTGGAGTTGGTCGGCTCACAGCTTTCAAGGATCTTACGTGCATCTCCCTCCACATCTCGGGGACAGATATGTATAAGAACATATAAGGACCTAAGAAGAGCCCTGCTGGATCAGGCCAAAGGCCCATCTAGTCCAGCTTCCTGTATATCTCACGGTGGCCCCACCAGATGCCTCTGGGAGCATGTGAGACTCGATCTTTGTCTCCTCATCCCACTCCCCTGCATCTGGCCCTTGAAGGACCCCGGTTTTAAGCCTGGAGATGACACACATCTCCGTCACAGTTTGTCACCTGGGATGGACTTTTTCCTCCAGGAATCTGTCCAATCCCCCCTTTTGAACGCCTCCAGGCCAGATGCCGTCCCCACCTCCCTGCGGCAGGGAGTTCCACAGACTCACCACGCGCTGGGTGAAAAAAAATATATGTGTGGATCATGTGTGTGGATCTGGGTCCGGAAGTGGTTTTAAAGATGCCCGGAGGGGGGATTTGGGGTACTGTAGTCTCAGAGAAGTAATCTCTGAAGCTATGGCCAAAGAAACAGCTAGTTCCTAGTTTCGCACTGATCATAAAGGCAGAACTAAAAGTCTCAGCAGCAAATAGGGACACATTCTGAACTCGGTGACAACAAATCTGTGCCTAATTTACCCCCAAAACTCTTGGGGTGAAGGGGGAGATACCCACCCTTTGATTTTCCTTTTATCTCACACCCCTCCTGCCCTTCCCGCCCCCTCCCTCTTTCATCCTTGCTTCTTAATTATTACACTAGAGGTTTAATCAGGAGGCCACATTAGAGAAATACATAGTGCTTCTGCAAACATAATAAACTGCGAAAAGCTGTGTTTTATTTTTATTTTTTGCTTCGAGCTCATTAGTCACCAAAAACAAAGCCGCCGGCATTGCTCTCTGAGCAGCCCTAGAGAAGCTGGGGGGAGGGGGGGAGGGGATGCAGGACTCCAAGGACCATAATCCTTCAACCAGCATGGTCGGGAGCGATTATGGATGTCTTAGCAAACTGTTTCCCCCTGGTCTTTGCTTCTGCCTGGATCAAATCCCATGTTCAGGAGAAGGGAAACGTGATATGTTTTCCCTCCAGAGACGGATCTCCTTCAAAGCGCCACGTCCGAAGCGCATCAGCCTCGCAAGGAAAAGTCCGTGGCCGAGTGCCACGTAAAAGTAAACCGATTGGCAGCGTGAGAAAATAAAACCAAAGAGGAAGAACGAGACGTTTTATTTTAAAACAAAAAAAGAAACGAGTTCGTGCCAGATTAAACCAATGCCTTTTTTCTCTTAAGACAGCTCCGTGTCAAATCTCAAGGGCCCTGAGCTCAGGAATAGCTGGTCCTGCGTGCCTGGCCACCATGCCTACGTGTGCGAGGCGCTCCTATCTTTTCGCCTATATATAGCTGCCTTTTCCCTAGGAAGGCTTCTAAGCGGGTAAGGTGGAATCGAAAGGTGAAAGAAGATTAAGAAATCTAAAGCCGAGGAGGAGAGGATTGACGGTCTGGAGGGTAGCCAGAAAGGCAGCATAATTCCCCAACCGCATAGGCTGCAGAAAATAAGGGTGGGCGCTGGCATGGGAGCGCGGAGGAGGTGGCCCGTCGTGTCTCTTTGTGAGTCCCTGCATTGAACGTTGCTACTTGCTCCCTTTCATCAACCCCTGCTAGAAAGGGGACAATCATCGTGGCCTTGATCCGACAAGGGGCTTGTTCGTGTCGGAGTGTAATACGCACACCCGAAGGTGTGCCCGTTGCAACCCTGAATGTTTAGCAGCATCCGTCTCTCTTTCCCTCGAATGAGGGGCTGGTGCAAAAACAGGCCCAGCTCGGGCACCACGGCACCCTCATTCCTTCCACACACAAAAACGCAAGGAGAAGAGGGTGCCTGTCGCAACTCTGAACACTGAGGAGCACTCCTCTCAATTCCATCCAGTTAGGAGACGGACAGAGGCCCAGTTTGGGCAGATTGGTTCCCTCCTTCCTTTTACCGACTCACACATCCCACGGAAGAGGGTGCCTGTGGCAACACGGCCTCATTCGATCCTCTCTTTTCGCCTCTCCCAGGAAGGGCTGAAACAGAAGCCCAGAGTTTTGGTTTACAGTCAATTCTGTCACTTTTCTTAAACCTAAACCATGTCTTATTCTTAGCACATCCAACTGGACCAAATAAAGAACACCCTCTTACAAACCTCTGTTACTTCAGAAAACCCGAGTAAAAAAAACCAGTCATTTAACAAACAACCTTGCTCCAACAAACCCTAGTTTCATCTAACCATGGTTTCCTTCTGTGGGTGTAACAATAAACTATGGTTTGTTTCACCTGAGAAATGGATGCCGAAAAAGAACGGAAACCAATCGTCGGACTGGGGAGGGGCCTGCATTGCATGACTATCACTGCTTAATCCCCCCTCTCTCTCTTATTTGTTTTACGTTTAGGGCTCCTTTCCCCAGAACGCTGGGCTTTGTAG
This sequence comes from Phrynocephalus guinanensis, assembly GCA_037367245.1. Lineage (NCBI taxonomy): Eukaryota > Metazoa > Chordata > Lepidosauria > Squamata > Agamidae > Phrynocephalus > Phrynocephalus guinanensis. The sequence continues at coordinate 14,786,526 of CM074750.1, forward strand.
TTTGCCCCCACCGTAAAGCAACACTCTCCCTGTTAGTTACCCGCTTTCGAGACGTAACAGGGAGGCTGGGGAAGGTTGCCGTTGGCTTCTAATGCATCGAGGCCGAACGGTTCTCTCTCCGGTGCCTGTGCAGACCAAAGGAGACGGGTGGCCGTTTGGGGGGGGCCTGTCCTTGCTGAACCCCCGGCCCTTGCCTCTATTTCCCTTCCCTACTTTTCATTGATGCCTGCTCTCCCCCGTCCCCGCCGCCGCTGCCCTTTCCCCCCACCAATGCCGCATCTGCTGTAGTGAGTGCGATCTTGTCATGCACTCTTAATGGCGATTATGTCCAAAGTAGGTTAGTGGGCCAGGGTGCTAGGAAACCAGTTGTGGCTCTATTACTCCTGCTTTTATTTTCCTCCCCGCAAGGCTCAGAGAGAGCTACTTTCCCCTTTTCTCTGCTACCCCCTGCAACCCTCGCCTTCCGGCCCCCCACCCCGCCCTCCGAGCCTCTCCGAGCAGCCTTCCCAGCGAGGCCTGTGGTGGAAGCAATTGAAGGGCCTCCAAGATTCGGAGATTCGGTGTTCTCCAAACTGTGGGCATCCGGCTGGCTGAAGCCAGAGTTTGAGCCTCCTTGAGCGGGGCATTGTGGGAACTGGAGTCCCTGCAAGGAACTGGGAAGAAGCCCCCCCCCGGGAGGGGAAAAGATGTCCCCAGGGGGAACGCGAAAAATCAACCATTTTGGGTTTAAATGCCACTCGAAGCGAGAAGCGGAGCTCAAAAGGCGACAATGGGTGGTGCAAATGGAATCTGCTGGTTTGATGGTGTGTTTTATCAGTTGTCGAGAAAGTGGGTCGTTTTTTTAAAAAAAAATTGATTTTGGACTACAAAGTCCAACATCCCCAGCAGGCTGGGGAATTCTGGGAACCGCCGTCCCCATCAAAAAATCGACATTCCCTCGCTGTGGTTCTTTAGTGCCATCAATTTATTTCTCATTTAAGGCCACCCCGAATCAGGTTGATGTGGCATGTTTGAGAAGTGGTTTCCCCACGTCTTCCTACGGATTCGAACCCAGGTCTCTGGGCTGTCAACCGGGCAGTCGGGATGAAAAAAAAAAAACGTAAAAGGATTTTTCCAGAACGGAGAGGGGAATGACAACGCCAAGGCTAAAATGGGGAAGCCAAGAGAGAGATGCCGGACCTCTTCATTACATGCCACCAACTAGTCCTGAGCTGGGGATTATGGGAATTAGAGTCCCTGCAAGGCCCGAGGGGGCTCCAAGAACTCAAGGCCGGTGGGCTAAAAAACAAACTCACCTTGGGTTCTTTCAGCTGCCCTGGGATCCTTTTAAGGAGGAAGATATTTATTATTATTTATTTATTATTTATTTGTATCATTTCTATGGCGCACCATCTTCCAAGACGGAACTCTGGGCGGTTAACAGGTTTTAAAAAAGTACACAGAACTACAAATGGGATTATAAGTGGACGAATGAACGAAAGAATGAAAATCTCATCCTTCGGCTCATCTTCTGGTTTTCATTCCTTTGTTTTGCCGTTAGCCCAATAATCGAAAGGAACAGAACTAAAGCAAGAGGAGAGAGGTTAAAAAGACGATCCAACCGCACGCTGGCGAAAGCCCAGCTGAATAATGAAAAGCGAACTTTCGAAAAGCCACCGTCCGGATGGCGAAATGGCCTGCCCGAAACGGGGGGGGGGAGCATTTTTATTCGCCGCCCTGACGAAACAGAGGCTGTGGTTCCTAGTGGGCACAGCGCCTGCGTTGGGAGCGAAAGGCCTGGTTTCTCTGCTAGAACGGGTGGTGTCATTCCTCGACTGAAGGTCCTGGGGTTTAGAGGGCGTTTAATGTGCCCTCTGTTGATATGGGACCCCTTTCCCTCTGCGGTTTGAGTCGGGTTGGGGTTCCACGGATGAATGTTTAATATTTTTCAAAGCCAGGCTTGCTGTGAATTGCGATTTCGAATAGGAAGGGAGCGAAACGCGGCTGCCGATCGACCTTTAGAGCTGCTCCCTGCGCCTGGCGGGCCTCTGGCCTGCTTGAAACCCGGCCGGGCGTGTCTTCACGGACCCTGGCTTCCTCCCTACCTGCACTCTGCCCATGCTCAGGAGGGTTCCTTGTCTAATAATCGCAAGTATTGTTAATAATAATAATAATTGTGCTGATGACGAATAACCACAGTCACGGTCGATCTGCGCCCGGTGAACGAAACCTTGTCCCTCTCTGGGTTATGTATGTATGTATGTATGTATGTATGTATGTATGTATGTATGTATGTATGTATGTATGTATGTTTATTTATTTATTTATTTATTTATTTATTTCCCTTTCCAGAGAGCTGCTGGGCGCCCTGAATGAGCTGCACGCATATCTGGCTCGGACGCGTCCGAACCCATCGCGTCTCCCGACTTACTCGAGCGAAAACGTCCTCCCGTCTTGCTAGGGGAAAAGATGGGGTGGAAAGCGGAAAGGGCAGGCGCATGAGAAGACCGCTCGTAGGGTGCCGGAGTCAGCAAAACCTCACACGACAGCCCCAGAGGGGGTCACCCACTGCCTTCTGCGAAGTCTACCCTTCGGATGGATGTAGGGCCCAGGTCCCCTCGCTGTCCGTCACGCTGTCCTCTGGCCCGCGTCATGCCCAACGCCCAGATTTTTTTTCCAGAGCCAGATGGGCCAAAGGTACGGCGCTAGTCCTCATGAAGAGCGCCTTTGGTTCGGTGGTTAGGGTATCACCCGGCCAGGATTTAAGAGTGGCTCACCCTTCCGCACGACGTTGGAACTGTACGCGGGAGAGGTGGCCGTTGAATGCTTCTGCTTCCGTGGGCCTTAAATGTCACCTCCCCGAGAATGGTATGGTGCAAGTACAGCTAAATGCACAAATGTTCCCTGATGGCGCACAAATTCTATAATCCACCCCCAGTCAACCTGTTGCATTTGGTTCCGCCAATCACCGGGGAACAGGAAGTGCATGCGTAGCCATATTTTCCCATCTATAAGATGTCCCCATCTATTATTTATTTATTTATTTATTTATTACATTTATATACCGCCCTATCTTCCGAAGCGGAACTCAGGGCGGGGTACACTTACAAAACAACAATAAAAGCAGCAGTAAAATACCAAAAGTAGCAGTAAATTATGAGTTATTCACACTTTCACAAGCCAAAATTACTGTTTTGCAACCATGCAAGCTTAATTCCACATATAAGAAGACCCTCAATTTTTAGTCTGACAAGTTTAGAAAAAAAGATAGTCTTATACACGGGAAAATACTGTAATTTCTCTGTTTGCTTCATTCCCATCCCACCTTTCTCCTGAGGCAGCTTGCCAAGAAACAAAATGCAAATATCCAATCAATCGCAACGGTCTTTAAACCAAACGAACCATTGAGCACGTTGACGAGCAGAAGTCCTAAACAAAAGCACCTCAAAACGACTAAGGGCGTCGATTTTAAGCGACGCTCAGTGGCATTTCCGTGACCTCCCATTTTTAAAACCTTCTCCTCCTTCCACTAGGTGGCGCTGTTGGGACAGAGGAGATGTCTGAAAGAACAAGTGGTTCGCTCTAGCTGACCCCTCAGTTCTGCCTGGTGAAACGAAGCTAGCGGAAGGTGCTAGTCCTCATGAAAGAGGGTTGAACAAAGAAGAGGAGAAACCGAAGTAGAAGCCAACGGAGGTGGAACCCTTTCGGGCTCCTGAACAGAATCCGAGGCCTGCCCCTCGATTATTTGTTTGGCCGCAGCTTTGCGGTCCCCGTTCGAAAGCTGGAAACGCTCTTAGAACAAATGATACAGCATGCAACATATAATAAAGATAAAGGACACCGAGCAAGACCATGTCTGGTTAGAAGCCACAAAGACGCAGCACAAGAGGAGAAGCGGACAAGGAGGGGAGAGGAAAACACCAGGCACTGACTCTTAATTTTTTCGACGCGTTCTCTGCCTGGTGGAATGGCTCTCAGATGATATCGGGGATTTATTTGATCCCTTTCCTCTCAGGTCAGCCTCGCTTTAGGATCTACGTGCTCCTTCTGTTTTGCACCTTAAAATGGCATGCGGCATAGGTGGCCTTCACGCCCGCATGTATAACAACACCTTGCTTTTTTAGCGGCTGCATCCCCCAGAAAAAGGCAGGCCCAAAAGCTTGCCAAGACCTTTTACGATGCTGTTTCCTGGGGCAGTTGAAATATAAATTTATTGTGTGTGTGTATGTGTTTGTTTGTTGTGTGTGTGTGTGTGTGTGTGTGTGTGCGTGTTTTCTGTTTTTCTCCTACACGCTGAAACACGGGGGAAGGCACAGCCCAAGGGGAAGAAAGTAGCGAGGAGCCCCGTCAAGGGGGAAACCGGAGGAGAACGAAAGCAAATTAAAAGAAAAGATGCCAAAAGCAGGATTCAAAATATATTTCTTTTAAAAAAAACTAGGAGGCGGAGCTCCTTAGGGGGTGGGGCTTTGAGGTGGAATTGACAGGTGGTGGGTGGAGCTTCAGCCCCAGGACTTGTCATGTGAATTTCCTCATGGGTTTTTTTTTCCTCCTCCTCCTCCTCCTCCCTCCTCCTCCTCTTTTTTTTTCGCAACCAGGCTGTTGCAGAAAGTAGGTTAACAGTACTGGACGAGCGCTTGGCAGAGGAAGAGAGAGAAAAGAGAGGAGGAGAGAAAGAAGGAAAAAATTTTTTCTCTCTCTCTCTTTTTTTTTAAAGAAGGAAGTGTGGAGAGATTGAGAGAGAGAGAGAGAGATCACAAGGAGGAAACCACAGCTTATTATCTACTACTAATTAAAAAAAAAGCCACCTGCCAAAAAAGCAACCAGGGACAGACGGGCTGCTGGTGGTCACGATACAAGGAACCCAAAGGAGAACCCTCAAAAGTGGACCTTTTTTTCTAGATCCGTCCTGCATCACACATCTGTTTCTTCCTCATCACCCACCTCCTTCACCCTGAGGAGTTGCGCTCCTGAATCTTTCATGCGATTCCCAGAAGAGGGATAAAAGGACGCCGGTGAAAATGAGGGGTAAGTTGGCTTTTTTTACAATTTGGATTTTATTTTATTTTATCTTATTCCCCCCCACCACCACCACCTTTCCTCCCTTGAGGAGAAATGGGGAAGAGGTTCGCAAGGACCGGGCATCATTTGGCTACCGTGCTCTCCAAAATAACAATAATAATTTTAAAAATTGCATGCGTTTGCTAAATAGTTTAGATTTCAAGTTCTTGGGTGAAGGAGAGATTGACTCGCCTTGCTGGGGTTCTGAGCACTGAAACACCCTTGCAAAACAATCCCTAGTTTTGTGTGTGTGTGTGTGTGTGTGTGTGTGTGTGTGTGTGTGTGTGTGTGTGTGTGTGTGTGTGTGTTTGTGGGGTTTTTTTTGCTGTGCCTGGTTCCCTCGAAATGCACACGTCAATTTCCTCCCCTTCAAGCTCATTCTTTCTGGCTGAGCTCCTTGAAAAATAAGAATTGAAAAGTGGGAAAAAAAGTCTTGCCGGCGTGATTTATCCGGGTGGGGAGGGAAAAAAATGCGTGCTCTCTCTCAAATGTTTTGCCTTTCGAGGTACTGGCTTGGATCACCGTTAAACAAAACCAAAACACAAACATACAGAAAACAAACCCTCCCAAAACATAAACGTTTGGGCCGGTTGGTGAAAAAAAAAAATAATACTGTCATAATAAAGCCAACTTAAAAAAGTATGAAGAGGCGCCGCCATCATCATCATCATCATCATCATAATCTTTGCCGTGCTTATGATGTAATTATTCAGAACGGCAGTGGCTTAAGTAAAGGGTACGACACAAACCCCCAAACCCATAAAAGAACCTCACGGAGCCATTATTGCTGGTTTTGCTGTCTTGTTTGCTAGGAAAATAACGATGAGAATAATCACAATAATAAAAGACCACAACGGAGAGAGACATGACTTTCATGCACAAATATGCAGCGGTTAATGTGTGGTTTCTCTCCAAGAGTATTTAAAACAAAAACAGCGTTTTATAGGAATATTTCCCCCCCCCCCATTAACTGACGACAGTCCTATAAAGGAACAGCAAAATCCGCACCGGGTTGCCAGCCGAAATAGAATTAGATGGGTTCTGGAGTGGCACATTTCAGCTGGCGTTCATAAATTGCGAACGGTGCAGGAATGGTGGAGGGTGCCATTCGACCCCCGTTATTTTCAGGCGGATGGCCGAGAATCAAAATACAATTCGTAAATTTGCAGTTTTGAAAGAGAGAGAGAGAGAGAGAGAGAAGAATTGGAAACACCAAGGTGGTTCCCAGGCGTAGATCTTAATTAGTGCAGAGAATATACTCTGTGCATGCTTGGGTGAACTCTTATTTATTCATTTTATTTATTTATTGGGTTTATATACCGCCCGTCTTCCCGTCTTGCTGCCGCCACCACTGTGCTATGATCCCCCTCATTTGTAAAGGACTTTGATTTGTTCTCTTCTGAATTTTCGTGGGTTTCGTTCGAATTGGCGAGCCGCGACAAGATGGAGTTTGGTTCGACATCAGAGCTAGACGCGGTCTTATTTCCAAGTGGGTGGGGTTGCCCTTGGACCCATGATGCCCCTTGTCTGTTTGATGGTAGAAACGGGGGGGGGGGGGTTAAGTAGGAAGACCGAGAAAATAAATTCGCCAGCAAGGGATTTATTGGGCGAAATTATGCCGAGTGAATATTATTGCTTCAAAGTCTGGAGTTATTTTTTTAAAAAATCCAAATGCTGTGTGTGTGTGTGTGTGTGTGTGTGTGTGTGTGTGTGTGTGTGTGTGTGTGTGTGTGTGTGTACATTTCCACGCTTTGGGTCCACAAGGGGTCTCTTGTGGTCCAAAAGGCTGGTTCCGAATTCGTACGTGGGAATTTACATGCACCCGATTTGCACAATTGGGGGGGGGGAGAGAAGTTACGCCGGAAGTGTGGGGTGGGGGTGCAACGGGGGTGGGTGGGGGCGAGCGCTCAACATCGTCCCAAGGCCCAAAGCTGCGTCACCCGTTAAAAAACCAGCTCGTGCACGAGTTTCTCGGACGGCTGTCACGAATCGGCAACGTTTGGGCGACTCAAAAGGATACAACCTGCTGCCCCCTGGGACCTGAAATCTCAACAATCTGAATTGTGTCTGTTGATTAAATGGGAATCGTTCTCCCTGCTTCCTTGGGGGCCATTTTGGATTCGAGGGGGGGGTCGTTCAGGTTCGGGGCGAATATAGGCCGAGCAGCCTTTTTGGCTCTGTAGGGAACACCCCCTTTTCCCGTCCCGTGAATCCGGAGAGGCTCCTTTGATCCGATGGTGTGTCATCCTGCGTTCCTTCCACCCCTCTGTTCCTGTCATCTCCTGACCCAATTTTTAAGGGGTCACGAACTTTGTACAGGTTAAGAGCCTCCCCAAACCTGTTTTTCGGGCGTTTGTAAAGGGTATTCTTGGAATATTTGGGTTTATTTTCCTCTCTGTCTCCCCCCTCCAGGAGGAAGGGAAGGCCTCTTGAATGCCCCTGATTTCCTTCCCAGAAAAAGGACTTAGGAGTGGAATTACCCCTTTGGTGGGGGGCTGGCTGGTAAGATTTGGGACGTTGCGGTTTACAAAAGCGCCGGTTTTGATCAAAATCCTATAGAAAGTGGCCGTTGGGGAAGGACCTTTCACAAGCAGTGCCTGTGTTGGGACCTTCCAAGGGAGGTTATTTGATGGTTGGAGGAGGTTTCTGTGAAATCCAAAAGCTTGCACCTCGTTGTGGCGAAAACCGAAAAGACCTTACACAATGTGGGCTGGGTTGTTGACTGGGGTTTGCTATTGCTTTTTCGTCATTTTGTTCAGTCTCGGTGCATAGAAGGTATTGTGGCGCGTAGACGGTTAGCATCCATCTTGGGGGGGGGGGCGGATTGGTCAGCTGTGAAGCGGAGATCTGTGTGAGCGGGCAGCTGGTGTGTTTCATGCATAAAAAAACCACCCCGTACACCCAGAAAAAAGGGCTTTTCATCTGTCTCTGCTCGTCCGTGCCTGTGGACTTCTGCACATCGTTTGCTTGCGCTCCGCGTTGGCTTTGTGTTACGGTCGGGGGGGGGGGCTTGGAGGCGTTGCGTCTCCTGTGGCTGCGGGTTTTGTTACGACACAAAATGAGGCCATTTCTGCCCATCTTCCGAACCCCTGCGGGGGTGTGAACTCCGGTTTCGCCCGCCGGCCCCTTTGAGTCCTGACGCCATATCCGAGCCCTGGACGCTCCGCCATGTTTTCTCGGTGGCGGCCATTTTGAGGTGCCAGCCTGGCTCTGCCGTAGTCCGAGGCGTTCGAACATGGCTGCGGTGAAGCCAACACACACACACACACACGAGGGGGGGGTGTCGTTGTCGGAGGAGGAATCCAATCCCGAGGGGGGGGGAGTATTGTGAGTATGGCGTCCCTTGGAAAGGTTCGCCGGAGAGAGAAAACGCAAGACGAGGAGAGAAAAAAAGCTTTCACTCACATTAATTGGTTGAGCTGAGGATGTTCGGACCACAAGGCGGAGCGGAATGCACTTTCGCCGTGCGGGGATTAAGGCGGTGTGGGTGATTTGAGGGACAGGGAAAGCTTTTTTTATATATATTATCAAAACATTCACGGTGGCACATCCAACATTCTTTCCCTGCGACATGTCTGATGTATATGCTTCAATGGTTTCACGGATGATTCTGTGGCACGTGGCACAAGGCGGTGCCCGTTTTCTCCCCTGCCCCGCTGACCTCTGTCCCAAAACCCAAACCTTGCTTTTTGCGTGCAAACAGGCAAACCACAACCGTGCCGCCTTCCAAAACACATGTTCGCAGTTCGCACACCCTGTTCTGATTGCAAAGATGCTAGAAGGAACCGCTGTTGGGCCTTTTCACTCTCGTGGCCTGTTTCCCTGCGTCCCAACCACGTTGCGTCGGCCCCCGGGGACTTGGCCGCGTTCGCTTCGTCTCCATCAGGACGGCGTCTTCGTTGGCACAGGGGAAAGAGTGCCTCTGAGCATGTGAGGTTGAGATCGGTCAGCTTGGTCTTTGCAAACCGCGGGCATTTGCAATCGCTCCAAAAAATTTGACAATTAGGGAACGGTTTAGAGATTTTTATTAAAGGCTCTTCCTCTGTAGGAGAACTCTTGGTTGGAATCTGGATCCAGCCCCTGGCCTCCTCAAGAGTAATCTCCTTGATTGCTTTGTGGAAGGATCATGTCTTGGTTCCGGCTTGGAAACGGCTTTGGATCCGGCTTGGATCCGTCCCCCTGGCCTCCTCTAGTCTAAAGTCATCCCACTGATTCCTTAGCGGAATGGTCATTGCTTGGTTTGATGGGTCTGTCCAACGGAGGCTCAGAATTGGGAGTTAGGCCACTCCATGGCCTAGAGATGATGGAGGTTTTAGTCCGGCGGTGTTGCAAGGGCCACCTCCCAGGAGTGCGAGGAAAGGAGAGGGGAGGGGGGATTCGGCTTCCGTGCCCTACAGACAGGCTTTTCCGGATGCATTGTCAGGGCAGACCAGTGTGCGTATGTGTGCAGGGGATGGCCCAGGGCATCATTGCTCCACTGCGGGGAATATAGGAATGAATATTTGCCAGGTGCGAATGCACAAGTTTTTAAAACGGCCGAAAATCTTATATTCCCACTTGTTAAATTTTTTGCTCTCAATGCACTGCTTTAGCCTGCTTTTCCCAGCCTTGAAGATGTCTTTGTGGGGGGGGGGGACATCTCCCCTCCTCCCCTGTCCACTAGACCTTTCATCCGGGGCTGATGGGAGGTGTACTTCTTACCCATTGGGGCAAATCACCCTCGAAGCAATATGGATGCGGGTCTATGCCTCGACGCAACCCCCTCCGCAACGCAAAGATGTCGGTCGGGTTGAAAGAAAATGTTCTCATGATTTATTTTTAAAAAAAAGGTTCTCTTCCCCCCCACCCCGCCCCCTGCCCCTTCAATTTGATGCTTTGGTGGAAATCTCTGTGTATATCTCTGTTCAGAAATAAAGCATTTGGTCTAGAGAGGTTTTCATTTTTTCCTGGACTTTCTGATGGTCTTTTCCTGCCTTCTTCCCCCCCCCCCACCACCACCACAAAAAAACTCTCCTTTCTCTGCACCTCCTGGAGCTTTATGGGGGGGGGCTCCTTTGTGGTTTTTTTTTTTTTTTTGCAAAGGCGAGAGAGCGGGTTACGTAGATGGCAAGTATTAAGCGCTGCCCCAGTAACCTAGTTTTATCCGAGGGGAAAGCAGAGGGGGAGAGAGGGGGGGGAGTTGGAAAGGAGGGTAGCCGGGAAGGAATTGAAAACCCAGAACCGGCTGGCGAGTTAGGGAGAGGAACGAGGCAGAGCCAGCCTCGGAAATATCACATCTCAATATTTTACACACGCCAAGGGTTGGGTTTCCCCCCCCTCAAATCGGACATTGCCGTCCAAACTGGGCCGTTTGGGTTCACCGAATTTCCCGCAGGAGTTTGTGTTCGGGGCCAGTTCGCGAAAAGCAGCCAATTTTATAATAATAATAATAATAATAATAATAATAATAATAATAATAATAATAATAATAATAATAATAATAATAATAATAATAATAGACAAACTAGACAGGCTGCAACACACCCAAAGTTCAAATCAACAGCTTTGGGTTGGAGGGACTGTATTCGCCACGGGCGAAATTCGCCTGGCAATTATTCGTTTTGTACGAAATTCTCAACATTCGGGGATTTTTCTGGCTGTAGAAAGCATTCATTTTATTTAAACCCCCCCCTCACACACACACACGCACCACTTTTTGTGGCCTAGAGATCATGGTGTCCTTTCCTGTCTCCCAAACCTTAGACGTCTCTTTTTCACTGGTCTACTACGCCCTGTTGCTCCTTACGCAACAGCATCCGTGCCGCCTTTGGGTTGATGCAAAGAGTTCCTTTTTAAATTTCTCTTCCCCGTCGCTCCTCTTCTCTGCTCTCATTTGGTCCTGTGCCTCCTCTTCTCCCCCCCCCTGAAAAAAGGTCTTAATAAATGTATCACCTACGCCCGCCTGTCCCCCACGTTGGCGAGAGGCAGTGCGGTGGAGTGGTTAGGGAGCTCAGCTGGGGCCGCGGGAGACTTGCGCCTGACTCCCGACCAAACCACCTGAATCTGGATGGCCCCCATCTCTCGGTCGGCACTACCTTACAGGGGTGTCGTGAGCATAAAGTCGGGTCGAGTTGCTGGACGAAACTGGGATTAAAACTGGCGAAATTGGTGAAATTTCATCATATTTATGCCTAGAATCCAATCCAATTCCAGTTCAGCGGGACTTGGGAGTTATCCTTCCTCTTTTCTGGACCTCCGAATATTTTTCTTTGTTACCCCTTTTAATTGGGAGCACTTGATTTCTGCTATCAATTTCCATGCAATAGTTCCCCCCCGCTTTGTTATTCATTTTTTTTAACAAAAGAGAGAGTTCATTCGTGCGTTCGTTCCAAGGTCCCGACCAGCCTGAGTCCTCTTTATTTAGAGCAATTTTTCTTCCTCGTCTTTAAACAGAGGTAGGGTAGTATGGGACCCCTAGCTTCAGTTTAGGGACTCCGGCAGCGGTGGCTCAGTGGTTAGAGCAGAAGGCCCTTTGTGCGTTCTCGTTGGTTCTTTTTCTCCCCTTACGTGTCTCAACTTTGCTTCGTAACTTTTTTCTTGACGGGAGGAAGGCCTGGGTGGCAAAGAGGAGAGGAATGCCCCCCTCCGGCACCCCGTTATGACCCGGTCACTTCCTCTCCCACCTCATGTACTGGATCCTGTTCCGGCTGTGAATCGGTGGGGAGCCCGGGCCTTAATTGCTTCCCCTCCCGGGGGTGCATACGTCTGTGGATGTCCTCATTCTGAGACATTGATCGGCATCGTGCGCTGGGGACCCTCTTCCCCCCACCCAGGATGCGGGCTAGTTAATGAGCACGGTGTCCTGGCTCGAAAGAGATCATCATGGTGGTCGCCGGAGAAGGGGTGACGTTGTGTATGGCTGTTGTTGTTTTTTAAATTGTAGTTTTTATGGATTGGGTATGAATGTTACCAGGTGAAAGAGTGTAGGGCTGTGTGTGTGTGTTTGGTTTTTATGTCAGTTTTAAATGAGTGTACATGATGTTCGGCATGTGAATGTTGGAGTATGTGTATAGATGGTTTGTTCTTAAACTGCAGATTTTACGTCTTGGATTTTTATGCTGGGTTGTGTGAATGACTGATTGGATGGCACTTTTAATCTCGTTGTATTTATACAATGACAATAAATTGCATTCATTCATTCATTCATTCATTCATATATATATATATATTGCGGTGTCCCCTTCGTCCGGCCAAGTGAGGTTCGCTAGCTGCTTGGAACGTCGACCAAAACAGACTTGTGTGTCTACACCGTACAGGTAGAGCAGTCAGATAAACCGGACGGGCGTCCCTGCCCTGTACTGGTAGAACCTTTGGATTAGCCGTTCCAGTTTCGGTGCACAGTTCAGGTTCCGGTCCCCAGTTCAAGTCCTGGGAGGTGTCTTTTGGAGGCTCGTGACACCCCCCCACCCCCGTGAGCGACCGGGCACGAGATTAAATCCGGGCCCTCTTGTCAAATCGCAGAATTCCCGAAGAGCCCGACGAGGTGGCCAAAGGTTCTCCAAAGGCCAGAACTGCCCAGGGATAGGCCGACGCCGGCTGGCCTTGAGTTCGAATCTGGGGTAGAGACGTTCCTCCTGTTTTGGAGACCTGTTCTTTCCTGTCCTTCTCCAAGGAGGGGGTCGTTTCTGCTGGTTTCCTGGGGGGTGAAGAAGAGAGTGGCCGTGCTCTGACTACCACCACCACCCTCCAAATTTGGCTTTCTTCCTCTATTCGCAAGGGTTTTGGTGGGACTGGGAGGGGGGGGGGAGAGGATCCAGAGGTGGCCCAGATGCTGATCGACACAGAGCGGGGGGCAAAGAAGCGTGGGCACCACGCTCATTGCGACGCCCAAGAAGCAACGGCACGAGGTTGATTCGCCCAGAGAAGGAGGGCTCGGGCCGGCTGCGTCGGCCGGCACCGCCCTTGGCAGCGTTCTGCCCGAGGAATGCCGGCCGGCTGCCGCAGCCGGTGCCAAAGCCGTGCCAAGGTACGGGCCCCGCCTGCTCTTCCGAAACCTTCTAGGCGGCGTCGCCCGCCGACTCTTTGCTTCGGTTTTCGGAAACTGGCATCTGGCCTCGATCCCAGCTGAGCCGACTTAACCAGGAGATAAACGCACAAGGGTGTGTGTGTGTGTGTGCGCGCGCTTGTTTTTGTGTCTACCTCGCTGTTTGCTTTTCCTGCAGGGAAATCGGTGCCTGCTTCTATGCCAGAATTTGGGTGGGTAGTTTTTTTTCCTCTTGATTCTGAACCCTGAATATTCTGAATTCTGGGTTTCTAGCGGCAGGACCACCAGGTCGAAGTGGGAGCGGTCATCCGTTCAATCCGGAGAGTGTCAAGTTAAGACAATCGAGTGGGAGAAGGGGGGGTGTTATAGGGAAGGTGTTTCGCTGGCGGAAACGCCTGGCACCCCGATGGCAGTGTGACGTAAGGGTTATCCGTGGCCAGGATGGAGCCTGGAGAGACCCCGGTGGTGGTAGGGGGTCCCCCACTGGGCGACGGAACCAGCCGTTCAGGCAGTCCCTTGTCTCTTTCTGTCCACGTGCTGGGTCACAAACATCTCAATAAATAAGTAAATAAATAAATAAACCTTCTCTGCCTCTTTCGTCACGCTCACGACAACCCTGCGAGGGGGATCAGGCCCTGGAAACACACAACCCATCCCTGGTTCTCTCTCTCTCTCTGTGTGTTTATTTTTGGTGTGGCCAGAATCCACACCAATATCCAGAATCCAGCCTTCTAAGCACTAGGCCGCACTGCCTCAGTGAGACTTGCTGCTTTCTCATCTCTCCAAGGGGAATTTGGCTCTTTGTTCCCTCTGGGGGGGGGGAGGGAGAATTAAGATTTTGGTGTGTGTGTGTGTGTGTGTGTGTGTGTGTGTGTGTGTGTGTGTGTGTGTGTGTGTGTGTGTGTGTGTGTGTAGGAAAAAAAAACCACACACCCAACCTCCTCCGTGCGGAGAGGTGTGCCAGCGGCCTTTGGGATTTAGCGGATGCCGGTGTTACACAAGCCAGCCGCCTTGTTAAGTTAGATTAAGAGGCCGGGAGGAAAGTATGTCAGTGGAGCAAGGGTGGCTTCTCCCGCCGGCCGGCTGGGCCCCAGCAGCCAACGGCAAGCAGCTGCTGAGTCAACCAGCCCGGCCGCCCTCCCCGAGGGATCCGGCCTCCCTGCCTGGAACCCGTTTGGATGCCGGGGATCTGTTTTGGGCAGGTAGCGGTTGTAGAAAAACACCTGGCTGGCGTTTCAGCCACCTTGCCGCGTGCCGAAGGACCCGACAACCAAGGAGGGGGCTCGGAGGAGGACGGGCATCTCGGGTCCTTCCTCGCAGGGCCGTTGTGGTTCTGCAAATAGCGGGATCAGAGGGGGAGCCACCCCAGATCCCTATTTGGAGACGGGGGGGGCTTAGGAGTCATCCCTGAAAGATGCATAAGATTCAGAGCCCCAAAGGCTGGACGCTGGCCCCTCGGGGTGGCCCTGGACTACCACTCCCATTAGGCGGTGTCCTGAACAACTGATGGTGTGGACGATGGGTTTTTTAGTCCTCAAACCACCGTGGCGGATTTGTCCCAACCGACTCAGGTCCTGCCCTCGGTTGCATAATGGGAGGGCACGATCCTTCCCTCGCAGGGCGGTTGCGTCACCGAGAGGGCAATTATATCATTTATTATTGTTATTCTGCCGCTGCTGCTGCTGCTGCTTTTCAACGGCTTACTTAACCACCACCGCCGCCCCCGTGGTTCTGCATAGCTTGGGTGTTGTTTCAGCGGGGCCTGCCTCGCAGGGTTGCTAGGCATGTCCACGTGGCCTCCCGAAAAGGAAAAAAAAGGGGGTCACGGTGGAGGCTTAAGTGTCGCGACGTATTCCGGAGTTAATCCGTCGTGATGGACGTGGAAGGCATGATACAAAGGCCCGGAGAGGGATTGGGACGACGTGATTTGAATATGAGACCCGTGTTCTTTGTAGAGGGACCTCTAGGCAGAAGTGGGGTCTATCATTTCAGCAAACAGCTAGCTTCCCCCCCCCCCCCCGAACACACACCCCAGGGAAGGCGATGCTAAGGAAATAAAACATATTGAACTGCAAAGTTAAAATAAACAAATAAATGGCATAAATCTACCCATGGAAACTAGTCATGAAGCCTGGGCGGGAAAGGAACCTCCTTGTCTAAGAGCAGTCTACCTGGCAAGGGGGGATCTCTCTCTCTCTCTCTCTCTCTCTCTCTCTCTCTCTCTCTCTCTCTCTCTCTCTCATATGCCCTAGCAAACAGAATTATTTAAGGGAGAGATAGGGGTTTGAAAGACCTAGAAAATTACAGGCCGGGCTCCTGAACCCAATTGAAGGGGCCTTGTGCCATTTCCAAACGTCCAGGTACATAAATACATAAGGATCGCAGTATCTGTTTTTGAAATAATAACGAGACACACCCCGTCCCCAAAGAAATAAAGGTTGCCAAGGTGTATTAGAACTGGACCCCAGCGTGAACCAGAGACTATCCTTCTGTAGTTTGCGATATCCACAGTTTTCGTCATCCGCGGGGAATTTCGGAGCGATACACGGGGAGGTTTCTGCTGACATATCTCTATATAAGAGAGATCAAGGGTGTTTACATGACCAAGCACCATTTGGGGTGGGGCACCTCCATGCTGTCGTCTGTCGAATGGGTACAATACCGGCCAGGAATGAGCCCGGGGAGCCTCTCGTCATGGAGGCGCTTTCATAGGGATGAAGGAGGAAGAGGAGGGCATTTAAAAGAAAAATAAACCCTCTCTCTGTTCCTGTCTCGGCGTGAGTCACCTGGGCTGTCGACAATGCGACACACCCGAGTGGAAAGTATTTCTCATCAAGGAGAACCTGCCATCTTTGTTGTTGTTGTTATTAAAACAACAGAGAGGCTTCCGGGTTGGAAAGAGAAAGAGAGAGGCGCTCTGTACATGCTCAGAGGATGCCCGGCCGCCGAGCAGCCGGGCGGCGGAACCTCTGAACTGTTTGTGCAGGATATTTTTCTCTTTTTTTTTAGCCGTTGCCACGCTTCTGCTAACGGGGATTTGGAAAGAAGCGGAGTTGTTTCCCGTAAGAAAGAAGAGGGGAACTTTTTTTTTTTTGAAATACGAAAGAATTGCAGCGACTTTAAAGCTAACACGTATATTTTAGTGGAGGCGCCTACGAGTGTGGGGGACACACAGGAGGGTTCGTGAGGACGATCCCCGCCTTTTTCGGTATCCGGCCAAGTGATGGATCAAGACCCACGCTAGTCATCGCTGAAACCGAACTGCAGAATAGTTGGGCTGAGTGGGACCCCCCGAAGGTCATTTAGTCCAGCCCGCAGGCCGTAAGGGGAATCCTTGGTTCAACTGGCTATGGTCCCCCCCCATCCCCCTCTGGATTTCAAACCAGCAGGAACCAGCAGGAAAAAAAATTTGCAGAGTTTTCCTCCAGAAGCTACAAAACGGGGAAACTCGACACCCTGCCCAGAAAATTCTTGGCCTCTTGGCGGCCGATTCTGCCCCATGCCAGTCGACGCTGATGGTTCAGGGTGGATAACAAACGGTTTGTAGAACATAAAATCTGTACAACATAAAAAAATTCCAGAGATACGGGACATTTGCTTAAAAGAATTGTCAATGGGGCGAATATGTACAACATAAAAAATGGTCGCGATGAGGGATTACTCTGTTTTCAATGCATTCCTATGGGAAATTTGTAGAAAGGAAAATTTGCCAAACAGAATTTCATTTGGAACCAATTAATTCCTTTATCCAAGGTACCCCTGTGTTCCATATATTTAATATTGCACCTTGAGACCTGCTAGGCTGCTAGTTCGAATCTTACCTCTGCTTGGCCGCGTGGAAGGCCCGTGGTCCCCATCTCTCTCTCTCTCTCTCTCTCTCTCTCTCTCTTCCTCTCATTCCCTCAGTCTTCTGCGTTCTCTTTCGAAAGCATCACAAAACCTCCTGCAACGATTAGGAGAGAATCCAACTTTTGCCATTCGTTTCCAGGATGGAGGTTGCAATTTTATCCCAACCAATGCGTAACGGTCCAGAGAGGACAGAGGTTCTGGGTACCTGGGACTACGTGCCCCCAAATCCCCTTGGCCCTGCTGGCTGGGCGGGCGGAGCGATGGGCTTTTGTATCCACCAAGGACCAAAGGTGAAAAAGGCAATCCCTTGTCTGGACGAAACCCGGTTCGTTTGAAGGACTTGGCTGCCCTCTAATGGGCGTACTTCAAATTGCAAGAGAGAGAGAGAGAGACCTACTGCAGTGTCAGGAATGCAAGGTTGCCAACTTTCCCAACAAGCCACAGTGGCTGCGCCGGGAGCAAACCAAATCTCCATTTACTGTCTTTATTATTTGGGGGTTTATTTATTTTTTTTTGAGACACGAAGCAGTGACCCCCGAGGCCCGTCTCTCTCCTTCAACCAACACCGATTTCAACCGGTTCCCCCGCCCAAGAGCAGGCACGCGTGGGATCAGTTGGCAACCCTCAACCCCCCCACCCACCCACCCCACCCCACCCTTTTCTGAATACTCCTTCAATGTCTGATTTGGGAGGCCGCGTGGGAGGCCCGGTCAAGCGTGAAGGAAGATGACAGCTCCCGCTTTTCCGCAGTCTGCGCAAGAGGGAAATATTTTAATCCGAAAGGGTGCGGAGCGCAGGGGGGTCGTAACCCGGTCTAGCCGATGGGGGAAAGCTCTTCCCCCCCCCCTGTCTTGAAGCCCTACAGCCCTGTGGTCACCCGTTGAAGCTTTTGGGTGGACGGTACAGGACCGAGAAACAGAAAGAGTTTCACGGACAGTGGAACTCCCTGCCACATGATGTCTCAACAGCTCCAAGAAAGGAGAAGAGAAATTATGTAGAGGTTAGAGAGGTCATCAGATGGGCTATCTTTTCTCGCTGGCTTAAGACAGGTGTTTGGTCCGATGTGACAGAGGTCTTTTGATGTCCTTTTAAAAAGGGGGGATAGACACCCCAAAAGCAAAAAAAAAAATAACATCGGGTTTTGTCCTTCTTCTCCTTTCACAGCACAAATTGAAGTCATTCCCTGCAAGATATGCGGAGACAAATCGTCCGGCATCCACTATGGCGTGATTACCTGCGAAGGTTGCAAAGTGAGTGGGCGAGACGGGTCTTTTGTGTACGCAACGGACCACGATGGCCCCGGCCATGCCAAGTCTGCTTGCATTCCCAGAAAGGCAGAACAGGTCAAATCAAGGGGGGGAAAACACACACACACACACACAAACAACCCTTTGGCTAAAGTTTCATCCAGATTCAAAGATGTAGAGTACAGTTGCTGGGCTAGGGAAAAACAGCGGCCTCTGAATCCGGCAGGATTCTTCACTGGGCTGCATTTTGCAGACCTGAGAGGAAGATTTAGATAAATAAAAATCAAAATAATTCATCTTGGCTGGATGTGGAAGCTTTCGGATCGGCGCTTAAAGTTTCAGGCGGCTGAAGGAGCCGGTTAACGTCAGGTTCCCCGGGGTTTCTGCACCGATGCCGCTTGACTTGCTGCCTTCTCCACCTCCACCGCGGAGGCTGGAGAGGTATCAGAAATCAGAATCAGAAATCCGGAAAACGGACCGCCTATGCTCTAACCCTTACACCATGCTGTCTTGCGCAGGTCCTGGTTTTTCCCCCCTCCCCAGAAGTATGTTTTCCCCACGACACCTTTAAAAGCGGCACACAGGCACCCAGCAGTCAGTTTTTTCCTGGTAATTTGACCTCCACCCCCACCCCCACCACGGGGGTCCCTGGACCCCTTGATCGCTAGGGTCTCTTTCCAGACCTGGCGATGATTCTTAGAACTGCTGGGGAGGCTCCAGAGTTTGAGCCGAGTTTGGGAATTCGATTCCCCACACTGGTTCCTCCTTGGCAGGCTGGTCTGGATAGCCTCTGGGGGTCCCTTCCACCTCTGCCATGCTACGAGGTAGAGATGGTACGAATAAAAAATATTGCATTTCGTTTGTCATTTCGGTTCGTTTCTGTTTTTCGTGAATGTTTGAAAAAAATTCATTTTCGGTTTCGTTCGTTTCGTTACCATTTGTTACCATTTATTTCATTTTTTGTGATTTTTTAAAAGGATTTTAAGCAATTCACTCATATTGCAGTAACGGAAATGAAACACACGACAAAATTTCCAGTGTTTCTGTTCGTTTCGTTTCACTTTAGAGACAAAATTTGTTTCTCGTTTCGTTCCGTAACGAAACAAAAAAAACGAAAATGGACACAAAAAATTGTTCGTTTCGTGCCCATCTCTACTATGAGGATCCGTTGTGGTTGCGATCTTTATTCCCCCCACCACCCCCGGCATCCAACCGGGCACCCATCCGTTGTCCTCCTTCCCCGGCCGTGTTCGAAGCAAACAATTTTTCCTTTCCTCCTTCTTCTCTCCCGCCATCCCCGCAGGGTTTCTTCCGCCGGAGCCAACAGAATAACGCCACCTACTCCTGTTCACGGCAGCGCAACTGTCTCATCGACCGAACGAACCGGAACCGGTGCCAGCACTGCCGCCTGCAGAAATGTTTGGCCCTCGGCATGTCCCGTGACGGTGAGTGACGATGGGCAGGGTTAGAACATAAGAACATAAGAGCAGCCTTGCTGGGAAGAGGCCCCAGCCCATCCAGTCCAGCAGGCTCACCCTTTGCTTCAGGGTCTTCCCCAGCAGGTGTCTTCACCCTGCTGACGATTCCCCACAAATGGCACTGAGAGAGATCTCCTGCCTCTCTCTCTCCAACCCGGAGGTGGCCCTTAGGCATCTATCGTGATTGCCATTGAGTTCCTGCTTGGGGCGGCCAGACGCTGCGGCAGGTGGAGCGGCTCGGGGTTCAAAGGGGCTGTCAGGAAAAAAGTGGAGGTCCAGAGGTACCCCATTTCTCTGCGCGTGTGTGTGTGTGTTGAGCTGGGAACCAGGATAGATAATCAGGGTTAGAACATAAGACCATAAGAGCAGCCTTGCTGGAAAGAGGCCCCAGCCCATCCAGTCCAGCGTTCTGTCGCACGCAGCAGCTCACCCTTTGCTTCAGGGTATTCCCCAGCAGATGTCTTCACCTGGTGACGATTCCAGGCAAATGGCATTGAGAGAGATCTCCTGCCTCTATCTTCACCCCGGAGGTTGTCCTTAGGCATCCCATCGTGATAGCCATTGAGAGACCCTTGTTCTCCATGAACAATTGTCCAATCCTTTCTCAGAGCTGTCAAGGCTGAGAGCGGTCACTGCTTCTTGTGGCAGGGAGTTCCACAGACCAGGGATCCTCGGGGGGTGGAAAAGGGTTGGTGGCCCAGAAGGAGCCGGGGAACCGAGGTGGGGAATCGAGTTGAACTCTCGGGGATCCGGTGTCCGGAAGCAGGCTAGGTGAACCGGGAATGCAGGGCCGGGAGTGTTGATGGACAAACCCGTGTTCTGACCCGCCTCCTCGTCTCTCGGTTCCTCGCAGCGGTCAAGTTCGGCCGCATGTCGAAGAAGCAACGGGACAGCCTCTACGCCGAGGTCCAGAAGCACCAGCAGAGCCAGGAGCAAGGGGTCGGGGCCGGCCAGGACGACGCGGACTCTCTGTCGCGGGTCTACACCACCAGCGTCAGCAGCGGCCTCTCCGACCTGGACGACATCTCGGTCCTCTCGGACGGGTTCCTCTTTGACTTCCCATTGACCCCCGACGGGGGCGGCGCCTACTACAACCTGGATCTCCTCACCTCCGCCCAGCCGTCACCCTGACCAGTCCAGCCTCGACCTGAGTGACGCCAAGCTGATCAAGCAGGAGTCGGTCTACGAGATCGTGCTGGAATCGCCCGCCCTCTTCCCGCACGGCCCCCTGGACGGCGGCCAGCTGGCCTCCGACATCTCAGCCGTGGAAATCGGTGAGTAGCTTGCGGGGGGGGGGCGAGGGGCCGAGTTCGAATCCCACCTCCCGGGCCTCCCGGAGAGGGGGCTCAACTAAATGACCTCTACCAGTCCCTCCCAGGGGCGCCCTTCTAAAAGGGTGGACGTGGCGATCTTGGCTTCTTTGTGGAGAGATCTGGTCCCCCCAAGAAGTGGGTGTGATCCTGGTGACCTCCTTGTTACCCCAGCCTTTGTCACCTCTGACTCTTCTACGGCGTCTGTTCACGCGTCTAGTCCCGACCGTGAATGGACATTGATGCGTTTCGTTCATACCTCCATGTATCTTTCAACGGGCTGTCTCCTCTCTCTACTTTGCAACGGCCTCGTCAGTGAGGATTCCAGGTTGCCAAGTTCATAAAACACTCTGGTTCGGGAATTGCGTGCGTTAAACTGCATAGTTTAACACCACCACCACCCAGTTCGAGATGTTCCTTGTTTTCTTAACGGGGTTTTGGCTTAACAACAGCGCACCAGTGTTAACGTCTTATACCATCATAAGAACATAAGAACATAAGAACATAAGAAGAGCCATGCTGGATCAGGCCAAAGGCCCATCTAGTCCAGCTTCCTGTATCTCACAGCGGCCCCACCAGATGCGTTTGGGAGCGCATGAGACTAGATATCTGTCTCCTGGTACCACTCCCCTGCATCTGGCCCTTGAAGTACCCTGGTTTAAAGCCTAGAGATTACACATCTCCATCATGGTTTGTAACCTGTGATGGACTTTTCCTCTAGGAATCTGTCCAATCCCCTTTTGAAGGCATCCAGGCCAGATGCCATCACCACATCCTGTGGCAGGGAGTTCCATAGACTTACAACGCGCTGGGTGAAAAAATATTTTCTTTTGTCAGTTCTTACTCTCCCAGCACTCAATTTGAGTGTATGTCCCCTAGTTCTGCTATTTTGAGAGAGGGAGAAGAGCTTCCCTCTATCCACTTTACTCATACCCTGCATTATTTTGTATGTCTCAATCATATCCCCCCTCAAGCGCCTTTTTTCCAGACTAAAGAGGCCCAATTGTTTTAGCCTTTCTTCATAAGGGAGGTGCCCCAGCCCAGTAATCATTTTAGTCGCTCTCTTCTGCACCTTTTCCAGTTCCACTATGTCTTTCTTGAGATGCGGTGACCAGAATTGTACACAATACTCCAGGTGGGGCCTTACTATTGTTTTATATAACGGCATTATAATGTTGGCTGTTTTATTTTCAATCCCCTTTTTGATAATCCCTAGCATGGAATTGGCCTTCTTTACTGCTGCCACACATTGGGGAGACACCTTCAAGGAGCTGTCCACCAACACACCAAGATCTCTTTCCTGATCCGTCACGGATAACTCAGAGCCCATGAGTTGATAGATGAAGTTTGGATTTTTTGCCCCAATATGCATTACTTTACATTTGGTTACATTAAAACGCATTTGCCATTTCTCAGCCCACTCCCCCAGTTTGGAGAGATCCTTCTGGAGCTCTTCACAATCTTCTCTGGTTTTTACCACATGGAAAAGTTTTGTGTCATCTGCAAACTTGGCCACCTCACTGTTTATCCCTGTCTCCAGGTCATTTATGAACAGATTGAAAAGCACCGGTCCCAGGACCGAGCCCTGGGGCACACCGCTTTTCACTTCTCTCCATTGTGAAAATTTCCCATTGACACCTACTCTTTGTTTCCGGGATCTCAACCAGTTCTCAATCCATAAGAGGACCTGCCCTCTTATCCCCTGACTATGCAATTTTCTCAGCAGCCTTTGGTGAGGGACTGTGTCAAAAGCCTTTTGAAAATCCAGATAGACTATATCCACTGGTTCACCCAAATCCACGTGCCTGTTGACCTTTTCAAAAAATTCTAAAAGGTTTGTCAGACAAGATTTACCCTTACAGAAGCCATGCTGATTTTCTCTCAGCAAGGTTTGTTCTTTTATGTGTTTTAAGATTTTCTCTTGGATGAGGCCTTCCACCATCTTCCCTGGGACAGATGTAAGGCTAACCGGCCTGTAGTTTCCTGGGTCCCCCCTCCTTCCTTTTTTAAAAAAATTGGTGTGACATCTGCTATCCTCCAGTCCTCCGGCACTGTGGCCGTTTTAAGAGACAAGTTGCATATAACCGTTAAGAGATCTGCAATTTCATTTCTCAGTTCCCTAATAACCCTTGGGTGGATGCCATCTGGGCCCGGTGACTTGTTAATCCCCAATTTATCAATTAGTCCTAAAACCTCCTCTCTTTTAACCTGTATTTGATTTAATTCTTTAGTCAAGAGGGGCGGCTCAGGCAGCGGAATCTGCTCAAGGTCCTCTGTCGTGAAGACAGACGCAAAGAACTCGTTCAATTTCTCTGCAATGTCCAAGTCCTCCTTAACCTCCCCTTTCCTCCCTCACCATCCAGAGGCCCAATTGGTTCTCTGGCAGGTTTTCTACTTCTAACACATATTTAAAGAAGCTTTTTGAGCCTTTTGAGTGTAAAGGTGAAATTGTTTAGTAGTGGATCTTTTATTATCTCTCGTCCTCATTATTACGCTGAACGGGCTTTGATGCCGGTACAACAGCACACCGTAACGTCTCAGTCTCGTGGTTCTGCGCAGGACAATGGCAATCAAGATTTATGTAGCAAACATTTATCCGTCTGTCTTACACCATCAAGAGCCTTTTAGGTGTAAAAGTGGAATTGTTGCGTAGTGGATCTTTTATCATCTCTCGTCATGATCATTACGCCGAACGGGCGTCGATGCCCACAGGGACGTTTTATTGTTTCAGTCGTGTGGTACGCCACCCAGTGGGATGGGCAGCATATAAATTCAATAAATAAATAAATAGATAGATAAATAAATAAATACGAGCCCGATCTGGGTGTCTTTAATTACGTGCCTGTTGTCCGTTCCAGAGCGTCTGGCCCAGAACGTGGTCAAATCGCACCTAGAAACGTCGCAGTACACCAACGAAGAGTTGAAGAGGCTCGCCTGGACGGTCTACTCTCAGGAAGAAATCAGAACCATGCAGAACAAGGTAAGGGTAAGGGGCCTCAGTCCACAGAAAGCTCCATTTCGCAGAACTCAAATGTGGATCACGGAGAATAGATGTGGGCTTCTCTCCGTGTCCTGTGTTTACAGCCGTTTTGGTTTAAACAATGTATTTCCTACGGAAGTATGGCTTTCGCGACCCCATTCTCCCCCCCCCCTGCCATCCAAGAAACTACCGTGGGACACACCCATCCATCGGTGGGACCAAGATCCGCTGAGTCCCTTAGCTGCTGCCCTTCAAATACGGAATTTAAAAAAAAAACCAGCAGTATCCATTTAGATTTCCAGGGTGTAATTACCAGAAATGGCCACTCGAGGGAGCCATAGTATGGCGTTTGAAACGTCCCCAGTTTTCTGCATGTGCGGAGGAAGTGAAGGGCTGCAGATTCCCCTGGTTTTATTGCATTTGCAATGGATTTTTTTTTTTGCGGGGTGGGTGGCTTGGTCCCGGTTGGGTACGACGAGGACTTCGCCCGGCCTCCGAAAACTGATGCCTTCTCTCTGTCCCCGTTCTCCGGCAGAGCTGCGAGGACATGTGGCAGGAGTGTGCCGTCCAGATCTCCAACGCCATCCAGTACATCGTGGAGTTTGCCAAGCGGATCGAGGGCTTCATGGAGCTCTCGCAGAACGACCAGATCATCCTCCTCAAAGCCGGTGAGGAGGAGGTGACCGGGGCCGGAATCATGTTGCGAGTGAGGGAGAGGGGTTTTGCGGATACCCTGGACCGCCAGGGGAGGGGGGAATCCCTTTGGGTTTCTCTGCAAAACACCCTCATGGTGGGGGAAGTGTGAGGCCGCAGGAAAAGAGGACGCCCCCCAATGGGAGATGGACCAGCGCCCTAAAGGAAGCCATGGCTTTTGAGTTCACAAAAACTGAGCAGGGCAGTTTGAGGGCAGGATATTTGGGCGGCTAGATAGCAGGACACAAGATAGTGCCGGAGGATGAGATCCCTAGGGCGGGGAAAAGCAAGGGACATTTGGGAGAGGATTCATTGAAGGGTTGCCTTGCGTCGGAGGCCACTGAATGACACAGAATAATAAAAAGGATATCAACGTAGAGCACAAAGCCCCCCCCGACGGCAAACGGGCCCCGCCTCTCACCGATTCTTTCTCTGCTTTGTCCGTCGGGGACCAGGTTGCCTGGAGGTTCTTCTCATCCGGATGGTCCAGGCTTTTAATCCGTTGAACAACACGGTCCTCTTCGCCGGGAAGTACGGCGGAATGCAGATGTTCAAATCTCTCGGTATTTTTATTTTTTTTTATTTTTTTTTTTGTTTATTTACATGTGTTGTTCGATGAAAACCGCCTGGAGTTGCCGTAGGGAAGATTGGTTGCAGTGTAGAAATAAAATAAAATAAAATAAAATAAAATAAAATAAAATAAAATAAAATAAATAAATAAATAAATAAATAAATAAATAAATAAATAAAGCTAAAAGAGGTGGTATGGAGGCTCGGGGTGGGGTGGTCATGTGGCAGCACCAGCCATGCAGAAGTCCAAACAAAAGAACTGTGCAGGGGATTATGGGCCTTGGAGTGGCCCGTCACCCACAAGTCCCTAGACTGCACTTTGAGTCAATAAATCCCTGCGCTTCCCTGTTTGGTTGAATAACGATGGTGATTCTGTCCACGTCCATGAAATAAATTTAATTTGTCGCCAACGTTTCTTCCGGCTTTCTTCCTCGCGGAAGGCTCGAGGTGCCTCACAGGCGCCGTAAGACGCCGTAAAGAACAAGCGAAAAGCAATCCAACCCTAGGAATTCGCCAAATTCGAATGAAACCCCCACCCCGGCGAGAAGAAAACATTCAACCCGCCACCGAATTGACGGCAGTACATTAAGATAACCTAGCAGGCCGATTTGAAAACAAGCGCACCGTAACCGCCTTGGTAAAAGAGCGGCCTTATCGCCAGATGGGCGGTCTATAAATCCAATAAATAAATAAATAAATAAATAAATAAATAAATAAATAAATAAATAAATAAAAGGTGCACGGGCGCAAACCTCGTTTTAACATGACAGTCCCGGGGGGATCAAGGATTGGCATTGGGACGCAGCTTCGCGGGCAGCTTCGGGACAGAAATAAATACCCTTCTCTCCCCATCGCTCATCTCGATCCGTTTCCCGCAGGTTGCGATGACCTGGTCAGCTCCATCTTTGAGCTGGGTAAGAATCTGTGCCGGCTGCAGCTCTCGGACGAAGAGGTGGCCCTCTTCACCGCCGCGGCTCTGCTCTCTCCAGGTAAGGGGTCCTCCGGAGGCCTCCGGAGGCCTCCGGGTCACAGAAAGAATCCAGCACGCTGCCCTTTCCCCCCCTCAAAAAACGGCGACTGGCGGGGAGTTCCTTCTCGTACAGATATAGGATCGGAGACCCCTGGCTGGAGAAATAGTCCCTGTGAAAGGGATCTGGGAGTCTGGGTGGACCACAAATTGAACACGAGCCAGCAGTGTGATGCGGCGGCCAAAAAAGCCAATGCGATTCTTGGTTGTATCAACAGAACCATCATGTCTAGATCAAGGGAAGGGATAGTGCCACTCTATTCTGCTCTTGTCAGACCCCACCTGGAGTCCTGTGTCCAGTTCTGTGCACCTCAATTTAAAAAGGATGTTGACAACCTCGAGCGGGTGCAGAGGAGGGCGACCAGGATGGTTGATGGTCTGGAGGAAATGTCTTCCGAGGAGCGGCTTAGGGAGCTGGGAATGTTTAGCCTTTCAAAAAGAAGGCTGAGAAGGAGATATGATAGCTATGTTTAAATATCCGAAAGGATGTCACATTGAAGAAGGGACTGGTTTGTTCTCCATGGCTCCAGAGACTAGGACTCGGGGCGATGGTTTCAAACTACAGAAAAAGAGATTCCATTTGAACATTTGGAAGAAATTCCTGACAGTTAGAGCTGTCCGGCAGCGGAATAATCTGCTGCCGACAAGGAGGATGGTGGAGTCTCTTTCTTTGGGGGAGGTTTTTAAGTAGAGGCTGGGTGGCCATCTGTCTGGGACACTTGGATGGGGGTTCCTGCATGGCAGGGGGTCAGACTGGATGGCCCTTGGAGGTCCCTTCTAACTCTGTGATTCTACGATTCTTTTGCAGATCGCCCCTGGCTGTCGGAGTCCAAAAAGGTGCAGATGCTCCAAGACAGAGTTTACGTGGCTCTGCAGCACGAGATCCAGAAGAAAAACGCCAACGAAGACAGGCTCTCCAAGGTAAACACACACACACACACACACACACACACACACACACACACACACACACACACACACACACACACACACACACACACACACAAATAAGCAAACACTTTTAATGCATCACTAAAGAGAACTCCCATGCTTCTGCCGGAAGGGTAGCTATATCTGTTGGAATGCCTAGCTGGCTGGAGACCTCTGCCCCTCAAGGTCACATGGAGCCCGATGTTGGGAATTCGAATCCTCCTCGGAGCCTCCAGGGACAGCAATCGGCCTGGGTAGCCTTGGGCATCCTGGAAAGTCCCAGAAGAAGGGAAGCGTCACAAACGGTGACTTTGCTGTAGAATTGCGACGTTCCTCTACAATAGGACCCCCCCCCCCCGTATCTGCGGATATACACAATCGGGTCCTCTGATCCACGGCTTTGCTTATCCACAGTCTGAAAATATTATACATAGAGCGGGATCTGCCGCCCCCTAGTGGCTAGTTCTGCTAATGCATGTTAACATATATTTTTCCGGGTTTTTCCCCCCTCTCCTTGACTATACTATACATTTAGCGATTATCCGTGGATTTCAGTATCCACAGGGGTTGGGGCAGAGGCAGTCAACGGGGCTCCTGCTGTCGGAAACCCCGGAACAGGTCATCATCATCGCTCAGAATGACTCCCGAGAGTGCTGGTGCTTTTGTGGACAGTCCAAACCAAAGGCGCTCCATTGACAAGGGTTGCGGTGCTGAGGTTGGAAGCTCCAAGCAAATTTAATCTTCTCTCTTGTAATCCAGAGACAGCACTGTTATCATTGTTAACTAGTAAAGATTATGATGCTACAACAAAGGAACTAATAGCAAACCTTATGACAGCCGCTAGATTAATTATAGCAAGAAATTGGAAATCTAAATTAGATCTCAAGATGGAAGATTGGTACGACGAGCTTTGGGATATAGCCATAAACGATAAATTGTCTGGTAGTTTAAAAGTTAAACGAGGAGAAATGAAAAAAAAAAGACATCTTTTACGACATTTGGGGAAAATTTATAGACTTTGTATTAGTAGAAGGGAAGGGGAAAGAGCCGAAGAATACTTCAAGACAGTTCTGGAGAAGAGGACTTTAAGAAGAATACTAGAACAACAGATGATGGAGTAACAAAGAAGAACTCATGGAAGAACAGGATGGTCCCGGGGGTAGGGTGGGGATGCACTTGTATTGTTATTTGTTTGTATGTCTTAAAATTTAAAATAATTAATTTTTTTAAAAAAAACTTCTCTCCCATGATGCCCACGGAAATCTTGCGGATGTTAGTATGTTTAAGCGAATGGACTTTTTAAATAGCATTGAGGGTTGAACCCTATTTTAATAACTTCTCTCTGTGTTCGTGTGTGTTTGTGGCTTTGGAATCGGGGGCTTCGGCGTGGCTCGCCTTCCCTTCTGCCCGTTGAATTAAAAGCTTCCTGTTTCCTTCTGCAGATCGTATCCAAGCTCCCCTTAATGAAGTCCATCTGCAACCTCCATTTGGACAAGTTGGAATTTTTCCGCCTGGTCCACCCGGAGACGGCCACGAACTTCCCGCCCCTCTATAAAGAGGTCTTCAACGCCGAACTCCATTACAGTGACGCACGGGAGAGCTAAGGCCACGTCCGTTCCCCCTCCTCCCCTGGGGAATGTTCCAGGACAGGACACGACTTTGTGTGAAGGCAGTGGATGATGAGCAACTGGGGGCCGGGTGTCAGACATGGGGTGTGTGTGGGGGGGAAATATACCCCCCACCCGCCCCTCCGAGGGTAATGTTAAAGACTTCCCTTCGCCAGGGTCTCCGACTGAATGTAAATGCACTTTTGCAGGATCAACGGAGAGAGAGAAAGAGAAGGAGAGAGATTTTTTTCCAAAAAAAAAAAAAAGACACAATTCGACTTTTCATGTACCGGCAAGATGAATGTGAAATTCTGTTCGGTAGAAAAGACCACTCCTATGAGTAGCCCCGTTGTGTCTCTTTTCGTTTCGTCGCCGGGGCAGGTGCTTTTGGCCTCCCCGCACCCGTGGCGTGCACAAGGGACACGGCACTGACACGGGACACGGACCGGCCCCGGACATCCGACCGCTGACTGCCGTTTCTACTGGCTGCACTGGGGACGTTTTGCAGTTGTCGTGTGCACGATTTGCTTCGTTCCCCTCCTGCTCGGTTGGGACGGCCAGAGGCCCGAGGGATGGATAGGTGAAGATGGACTGGCATGGGCCCGGAGTATTTGCCTGAATCCCAGCCGCGATCCATCTAGCGGGCCAGGACAGAGCATGTTGTGGGCAGGAGGGAAAACCTTTGCCTAGTATGTTGTTTTATTTTGTCACGCGTGTGTAAGTTATCTGGGGGTCAAAGCCCCCGGGGGGCAGGACCCTCCGAGGGAAGGGAGAACACGGATAGACCGACGACGTGAGGTCACCCATGCTTTCCTGGGGAAGATAGTGATGCTGCTAAGCGGAGGGTGGGAAAGACGGCGGTTTTGGTCTCCCGTCGCCACCGACTGGCCGACGGAGGCTGACGCTATGTCCAGAAGCAGGTGGCGACGCTGGGGGGGGGGGCGGGGTGTCTCAAGGTCAGTAGGGCTTGGCTCTGTGCCGTGGGCTGAATGGTTCGGACGGAAAACCGGAGCGGATGTCTCGCGGACGTCCCACCCATCTGTGCGAGGGTCAGATCCTGGCCAGGCCAAAGGAGTGATAGCTTTAGATACCGCCACCACCCCCGGGGTCCCTTCTTCAGGCAAGGTCATCCAACAGAGATGCAACAGTGACAAGGAAGTTTTGTATGGGCTGGGGTAGTGGTGGTGTTTCGGGTTTTTACATGGGTCTGTCCGACGGGTGAGATCTGGTCCCACAGGACAATTGTGTAATCTCTGATCTGAGATTTTTTTTCCCCCATAGGGGCTACTGGATACTAGTTGTGTGTGTGCGGTGGGGTGGGGTGTTGTAGAGTCAACGCAACAGTCCCACAAGTTATGGGGCGGTGGGGGAGGCGATTTAAGTCTTAAGCCCTTTGCAGACACAGCTTCCCCCCTCCAACCATTGTAGGATATGATCCAGCCCCCTCCACCTCCCCTACACAACCTCTTATTCTGCGAATTGAAATTAGACTCTTCGGTTGTGTCCCTGACTCACGACAAACCCTGGTTTGCACCTTCGTTGCTTTAGCCACAGTCTGCCCAGCAAACCAGCAAGAAACCTATCCTGGCTACCCGTTTTTCCTCTGGGGTCCCTCCTTGTCATTTCCCTTTCTGGACGGGTAACCCGGGAGGCAAGCCCACGTTCCGGGTTCTAACATCACAACAAACCATGGTTCCGACAAGCCATCATTTGCTAGGAACCCAACGTGGCTTCTTGTTGTAGCTAACAAACAAGCCGAGGTTGGTTTGGCCAGTTAGGGATTCGGACTCTGGTCACAAAACAGGCAGCAGCAAACCGCAGCCTGGTCTCCGGTTCCGAACAAAAAAACGTACCGTGAATGCTTCGGATGGAAACCCGGAGTCCACGCACAACGCCTGCATGCTTTTCCACTTTGTCTGATTCCTGGGGCTTTGTCTGTGTTTCTTTAAGTTCCCTGGCAGGCACTCGCTTTTCGGTATTTGTACGTTGCACTTTACCCTTTCCGACATGTGTCCGGCTGATCCCAATGTTGTACTAGCTTTAAAAGAAAGAAAAAAGAAAGAAAAAAAGAAAGCCACTCCTGAATTGCATCGGACAATCTCTTTTGACACAACAACAATAATTATTAATATTGTAAATATTATTAATATATATATATATATATATATATATATATATATATATATATATATATATATATATATATATATATATATATATATATATATATATATATATATATATATATTGTTCAGGAGTTTCTAAGAACCCCCTCCCAAAATGCAGGGTTCGTTCTGAGCAATAAGACGGGGTATAAATCTAATAAATATATAAATAAAAAAATAAAAAAATAAAAGGGGAGAGGTCTCCCTTATATTCACTTATAAATGGAGGCTAGCACAGAAACCTGGCATCCTTACAGATTTCAGTGTATTGGGGGGGGGGGTTTAAAAAGCAAAGAAATCAAACCTAAGTTTCTAGTCCTCATGGTTCCCAAAGAATAGACGGGAGTAATATTTTTTGGAATGAAAGGGGGTAGAAAAGGGACCAGGCATACATCTCTCCCAGGAGGCTGTGCCGATGGTGAGAGTCCACCCGTTCCTCAGCCAGGCTTTTAAAATGAAGGACATGAAAACCAAAACAAACAAGCCCCCCCCCTTGTGCTGTGTAGCTCCGTTATAAACACGGACGTATATATAAATATATAAATATATATAAATATATCATTTTTGTTCGAAACAGAAGTTTAGGCGATCAGCTCTAGAACCCTCGCACTGTGTATGAAAATGGAAAATAAAATAAAATAAAATAAAATACGGTTAATATATTTAATCCTGCGAATGTCGGTGGACAAGAGAAGACGCTAAAACCATCACCGCCCGTTTCGGTTTTTGTTACTTGTTTCGTTTTTTTTTTAACGCTTTCTGTTTGAAAAGAGGAAAAAAGGGGTAATTGGAACAGTGGGATGGATGCACTAAATACACACACACACACACACACACACACACCTTAAGGTATGGACAGGTGATCTTGAAAAGAAACGTTAGATTTAGCTTTTTAAAATAAAACGCTTCTGTTTGCATTGAATGTCTTGTTCTGTAAAGCTGTAATTTCTATTTTTATAACGAAACGGAGAAAAGACAAAAAGAGAGAGAGAGAAATCTCTAATATTTGTGTGTGTTCCTATTTAAGGAAAAGTCTGCTTAAGAACCGGCGAGGGATACGTTAGGGCATTATGTTTATTTACAGGGGAGGGGTGGGGTGTGTCCCCCCCTCCCCATAAAACTGCAAAGTAATATAATGTATTTAAAAGCAAACCAGGCCAAGGCTTCTGAGGAAGATGTATTTTAAATGGGGGGGGGGGCGGGGGAAGGTCATTTGTTGTATATTGCACAGGAACTTTTATGGGTCAAGCAAAATAAAAGCATTTTGCCGGGTGAAAAAAAAAAGGCTTCTTTAGCGTTTGAGATTTGCTTCGTTCAGGTTTGGTACACAACAGATACATCTATGATTTCCGCAAGCCATCAAGGAAACATTTTTTTTTAAATAAAGGTGCATAATTTTTGTGTTGGGGGGGGGAGGGGAGAACTAACTTCCAAATGAGAATTATTCTTCTCAGGGGGTATCGAGTCAGTGCCGGGGTATGGCGTTTTCTGTAGGCAGAAGTGGGTTTCCTGGTTCTGGTGTGTGTGTGTGTGTGTGTGTGTGTGTGTGTGTGTGTGTGTGTGTGTGTGTGTGTGTGTGTGTGTGTGTGTGTGTGAGGCCCCGAGGAGGATTCGAACTCCCGACCCGCAGGCCCCACAGCCAGAGGGCTCCCAAACTCTCCCATCCAGATCCGGACAGGATAACGCTGCAGAATGTTTTGCTTTTGGGTGGTAGGCGGAGGTGCCGGGGTCTCTTGGGGTGGGTGGGTAGGAGGAACATTTCTTGAAAGGAGGCATTAAACAAGGATGATGACGAGAAGGATGATGACAACACGCAACGCCGCTCTTCGAATATGGGACAGAATGCCTTTTTTTGGTTGTGTGTGTGTGTGTGTGTGTGTGTGTGTGTGTGTGTGTGTGTGTGTGTGTGTGTGTGTGTGTGTAAAGCAAGATGAAATAAAATAAAATAGATAAGATGGCAATGCAACTGGTTTATAGAACACTGGCATCCAGTGAAAGCAATTTCAGCAAGTGTGTGTGTGTGTGTGTGTGTGTGTGTGTGTGTATGGGTTTTGGGTTTCCAAGAAGTCAGGAGAGTACTGGGGACCAGGCTGGGGGGGGGGGTCGGCCACCTACGGCCTGACAGCCACAGCCTACCCATCCCTTGGGGAAGACCATGGAACTGGTTCTTGGCATGTCGATGAGAGATGAGGCAGGGGGTTCGGGATAAGGGGTGGGAGCTTGCTGGCTGTGCTCTGCAAATCATCATCATCATCATCATCATCACCACCACCATCACCACCACCACCATCACCATCAAAAAGATTCCCAAACTTTACCCAAAGGACTGGGACGGTCCAGGAACTACAGAAAGAAAGAAAGAAAGAAAGAAAGAAAGAAAGAAAGAAAGAAAGAAAGAAAGAAAGAAAAACTGACCCCATTTCTGAAAACAAAAAAAAAAAATCGAACAGAAAAAAAGGGGGTAAAAAAACACCAATTTTCAATAGAATGCTAAAAGAATTTTAAAACGACACCCGGAATTCGCAACCCCGTGTTTTTCTACACGTGAAAACATCTACGTTCCCCTTTTTGCCTCCTCCTCCTCCTCCTCCCCCCTCCCCTACCCATCAGCGGATCCGTTGGCCAGCCGCCCCTGTGCCACGTGACCCCCCCCCCACGGAGGGAGGACACGCCCTCGCGGGCGCAGGGGACGCCGGGAGTCGTAGTCCAACCCTCCCCATTTGGCTCTATGGGGGGGAGCCCACCGCGGAACTACGATTCCCAGGGTGCACCGGGGCGTCATTTTTCTTTTAAATCCATAACAGAAGCAGAGAACGGAGGAGGAGGAGGAGGAGGAGAAGGAGGCTGATGTTGGTTAAAATCCCTTCTGGAAGAGGGTAAAAAAAAATCCCCTTATTTCCTAGTTTATTTCTTTTATTTTGGGGGGGGGAATGGAAGCAGGACGCCTCTGATTGGCTGGCACCCGAAAGGGGCAGGGCTTGCACAAGCAGCCCGGGCAAAGGGGCGGGGCTTTGCACACGCAGCGCTGGTGCAAAAAAAAAAAAAAAAAAAAAAAGAAAAAGCGGTGGGTGGAAAAGCGAGCAGAGCCCCAGGTGGGTGTTTTTTGTTTGCAAAAAAAAAAAATGTCAATTTTTTGAGTGCAATTCTTGATACTTTTTATTTAAATGTTTGCTTCGCCACTGTTGCCAATGGGAGGGGAGGCCGTTTGTTGAGCCGTTTGTTGCAAAGGCTCAGGGTGGTTTCACATTTTAATTGCTTTCTCAGCAAATCGCTACATAAGAGGAAGCGGCGTGGTGGCGATTCGGGGCGAGGTGGGGAAAAAAAAACAAAAAACACGCTTCCCGGCAGGGATTTCAGAGGGGCCAGATTTTGAATTAATATACTGTAATTTCTAAATTTATTATTATTATTAATTATTTATTATTATTATTATTTATTATATTAAATATATATTATTATTAATAATAATAATAATAATAATAATAATAATAATAATAATAATAATAATAATAATAATAATAATAATAATGATGGGGGGGCTGCTGGCTCCTGACTGGGCCAGTTGAATTTTGACAGCCGGTTTTGACTTTTTGACTTTTTGTGGGGGGTTTTTTTTTGGGGGGGAAGAGGCTTTTTCAAGGAGGAATCACCAATCTGAAGGATGCTGTCAGGGTGGCCCCCGATTCTAAAAAGTCAAGGAAAAATAATAGATCCGTTTGTATAGGAGTGGCTGGGTGGATGGATCCATGGGTGCAGATGTATGGGTGCAGAGATGATAAAAGTATTTGGGTGTGTGTCTATTAGATCGAAAGAGACGAGGGCCCCTAAGAGAAAGAGAGAGGTGGCAGATTTTTTATCTTCCTTTCTGCCTTGTAACCCTAAAAAAAAGCTTTTTTTTTTTTTTAGTCCAGTATGATGCATTTTCCACCCGGAAGGCAGATCCGATTCATAAGCCCGGACACCCAGGGCTCTTTTGGACTTCAAGAGACCCATAATCAGTCCAAGGGAAAAAAAGACAACACCCTCACTCATTGCTTGGACATCAGGAGGGTTTTCTTAATCCGAGCCAATAATTGGATTTATTTAAGCCTTTTTTTTAAAAAAAAAAAATTGGGGTGGGGAAAGAGAAAAGAGAGAACGAGCCCCCTTAAAAGATCCCGATATAAGGGCTTTGGGCACTAAAGCGTTCCCAAGCGGAGGATTTGAGCTCAGAAAAGGTTTCTCGGCTGGGACTACGGGTCCCATGCTCCCCCAGCTTTCCCGTTGACTGGTTCGTTGGGTTTACGTGCCTCGCCACCCCGGGCCCGACAAGCTCGGGGGGTCCTGTGAGGTCCTGCGGTTGACCCCAAGCACAAAGAGACCTGTGAATTACACCATCAAGATGGGGGGGTGTGAGACGGGGGGGCTTGACCCACAGAGATGCACGATGGGTTTTGTGGCTCGGCGGGGACTCGGAACGTCAGGCGCGCAGAAGCCGGCGTTGGTCTCAAGGCCCTAGTCCTCATGGTGAAGGAGTTTCTCATAGTTAAGATTCTTTGCTCCCGAGGATGGAGGATTTGCACTAGCTGTATTCAGACTGATGAAGCTGTTTGGATGAACAGCGAAACATTTCTATCTCTCAAAAAAGAAGTCCAGGAGCCACGGCTCAACTTCCAGATAAACTCACCTGGAGGACGGAGAATCTTCCCAGACATTTTGCTCCCGAGAGTTTATACTAGTTAAGACTCTTTAATAAACTGGGCCTGGTTGAGGCTTAAATCCCACGGATCTCCTGTCTATTTGCAGGGAATTGCGTTCGCTTATGGCGGGTTATAATCAGGGCCGTGCCGGGCCTGAGGAGAGACACTGGTCTCTTTGTGTTCTCGTGCGCGATGCTTTAAAAATAAAAAATAAAAAGAGGGAGAGGGGGGCGGAGGAGGACACAAGAATGATGCTCGTCTCTTCACACAAGGGGTCGTTTGTCCCGCAGCCGAGGCTGGAGCAGAGACGGCGGCCGCAGCTGCTTCTGGGGAGCAACGCCGGACAGGAAGGGTGCATGTCACGGACACGGATGAGCTTTTGGGCTGGGGTGGCCGACTTCCTTCTGGATCTGGGTGGTGGTGGTGGTGGTGGGGGGGACAGTTTTCCAACACCACCCCCGGACCCCCCGAGGGAAGGAGAGTAGGGTGCAGTGGTCTTTCCAGTGTTTGGACTCCTCCCCCCCCCCAAAAAAAATGGAGTTTGCAGCTATTAAAAGATCGCCTCTTTGGGGGGGGAGGTATTTAGGGTTTCCAAAGTGGCATCAGCCTTTTTCCTGGCAATCAAGTGGGGTGTCTCCTTCTCCATCCCGTCTGGCCGTTCTCCCTTCTCATTGCCTGGATTCTGAATTGCCTCTCGTTCTCCTCCGGGCCTGTTTTGGCCCGGCGGGGGCCAGCGGCCGACCTGGCGCCCAAGAGGCGGCGGCGCAAGGGACCAAACCCGCCGTCCTCCGAATGGAGAAGCCCATCAGCCCCTCGAAACGCCGGCGGCCAAGGGAGGGGGACGCCCCCCCCCGGGCTCCGGGATTATGCCTGAGAATTTTTATCTTTCTTCTCCCGTAGGTCCCGCAGCTTTGGGTGACTCGAATTCCCTCTGAAGGACGCCCGGAGGAGGAATGGCAGGTCAGCGTGAACACCTCGCTTCAAAAATGCCCTGTTTTCCCATCTTGTTTGGCACAAAAGTCGCTTCGGATGCCGCTCCGGTGTTGCCGGTTTCAAATAATCAAGTCCGGATTCAGGACCTTGTCGCTTGACGGATTTTTCCCCCCCTCCGTTGTCACAGCGGAGAGAGTTGGCAGGAACTGATTTATTTTATTTATTTTATTTATTGTTGTATTTATATCCCGCTTATCTTCTAGACAGAACTCTAAGCGGTTGCTCTCTTTTCCTGGCTTGGCCATCACCTTCCTTTCGGCTTCCTGCCCCTTGCGTTTTTATGTCCTCGGGGCGGGGTGGTGGTGGTGGCGGTGGTGGTTTTTGGGTGTGTTGTTTTGTTTTTGGCAGGGTTTCCCTTGCACTTGGTCACGTCAAAGCGGACGGCTGAACGACAGGCCGGAAAGATCCGGGCAGGGCTTTGCAGCAGAACCATGGCGTCGAGGGGGGGGGGAAGAGGTCTCAGAGACCATCTAGTCCATCCTCTCTGCTCAAAGCTGAGCAGAGAGAGCGGAGATTCCATTTTTTTTTTCGTGATCGCCTCCACCGCGCACGAGTGCTCAGACCCTCCCTGGGTTTGGTTTCCGGACATCCTGGTTTGTTGCCCTCCTTCTTAAAAGCGGGGTGTTATCGAACACAGCTGCAGGCCCATTTCAAAAGAAAACGCTCTTTTTCTTTCTTTTTTCTTTTTTGCAGAAAAAGTGAACAACTTCCCCCCGCTGCCCAAATTCATCCCGCTGAAGCCGTGCTTCTACCAGAACTTTGCCGACGAGATCCCCATCGACCACCAGGCCCTGGTGCGCAGGATCTACCACCTGTGGATCTGTAAGTGGACTGCGAAAAACGGCGGCTCACGCGAGCTTGGGAGAAAGGAGGTCCTGGCGTTCTTTTTAAGAAGCGCCTATGGTTCGCGAGCCTCCTTTTGAGGGGGCCGGAGAAGAATGAACATTTGATATTCAGAGACTGGGGTGGTTCTCTTCCCCCACCCCCACCCAAGGAGATCCAGAGGATTTTGAAAACGATTTACTTACTTACTTACTTACTTACTTACTTACTTACTTACTTACTTACTTACAGCGGTACCTTGTATAAAGGAATTAATTCATTCCAAATGAAATTCTGTTCATCAGATTTTCCTTTATACAAATTTCCTGTAGGAAGGCATTGAAAACAGAGTGATCCTGTTTTTATGTTGTGCAGATTCGCCCCATAGGCGATTCTGTTAAGCAAATTTCCCCTATCTCCGGAATTTTTTTATGTTGTACAGATTTTATGTTCTACAAGGGTCCACAGTATTTATTTATTTATTTGATTTATATACCGCAACCGTCTAGCAAAAAAAAAAAAAGCTACTCTGGGCGGTTTACAAACATATAGAAAATGCAAAAAAAACCCAACAGATTGAACAACTTAAAATAGTAAGTAAAAAACCCATCAGCCAGACCAAATAATCAAATCATCATTATGAAAAGAACAAATAAGCAAATAAGCACCAATACCATAAATCAAAATGATTTAACCATTCAAAATAAAAAGAGATGGGAAAAAATAAAGAACCAATAGACATTATTATTATTAATTATTATTAATTATTATTAATTATTATTAATTATTAATTATGATGATGATGATGATGATGATGATGATGATGATGATGATGAATTTGTAGATCTTGTAATTCATTCAATTGTAATTAAATAGCTCTAGCTATTTTCCCCCTCCCTGTTAAAACCAACCAACTGAACCTCACGCTCTCAAAACTTCTGGGCCATAAGTGGGGCTTGTTTGCAGTTTTTTTTACAAGAACCTGCCGTACACACCGCATGCTTTGTGGGTCCCCTTGCGATACCGCTCTGATGATCCTAAAATTTGCCCTTATTTGGGTTGGGAGGTGAGTGGGAAGATGTACACCCCGGGTGCAGGATTTGCCCTCCGCAAGCGCTTAGCTTTCTTAAGCGTCGAATCCTTCTGGACGTGTTTTCCTCAAAGAACGTTGGAAGAATCGGGTTTAAAAGAAAATTCTGCGAAAGCTTACGTTCAACGTTATCCTATTTAGTCCAGAAAGTGCCGCATAGTTTCGTCTTTCATCTTGTTTTGTTTTGATTTTTGCCCGGAATTCTTGCACAGGCTTCGCACGGCCGCCTCCCACCGAAATCGACAGTTTCAAAGAAACGTTTTCCTGCAAGGCGTTGGGGCGCTGTCTGTGAAGATTCCCAGTCCTCCGGGCGAGCGGATCTGGACGCCGAGTCGTAGCGACCGGAGTTCTTTTTTTCTTGAGAGACCGAAACGTTTCGCGGCTCGTCCCGAACAGACGAAGCCGGTTTGGGATGAGCAGCGAAACCTTTCTGTCTCTCAAGAAAAAAAGAAGTCCAGTCGCCATGACTCGACTTCCAGGTTTTCTCCTGTTTTTCAGGGGAGGGAAATAAAAAAATAGATATTTAGTTTACAGTTTTTCTTTGGTAAGCCCTGACGGTTCCCCCTCTCCTGTTTCAACTTTCCCCCCTTTTTTGGCTACAGTTTACTGCATTACGTTGGGCGTAAATCTCATTGCTTGTTTGGCCTGGTGGATCGGAGGCGGCTCCGGGGTCAACTTCGGCTTGGCCATCCTATGGCTCGTCCTTTTCAGCCCCTGCGGATACGTCTGCTGGTTCCGGCCCGTTTACAAAGCCTTTAGGTAAATAAAGTGGGCCTTTGCACGGCGCGTTTTGAACCGCAATGCCGTGTCAGGGTGGCCGAGGTCGCATCCTGCATCCGTGATACATGACCATTTGGCGTCTGGTTTAAAAAAAAAATTCATGCAGCTCCTTGCTGTTGCTTCTTTCCAAAGAAAGCACCTGAAATTCCCCGCAAGTGGAAATGAAGCTGTTCAAGGTTCTAAGGGGGTTGAGTCCTACCCTGATGGGCTAGCTGCCTGACATGCGGGGACCGCTCAGAAATGGTGGCGGGGTTCCCCCACTCCACCCCTATCTCCCCGTGTCTAAAATGGGACAGGGAGGGCTTGGGCGGCCGTGTTCTGCTCCTACGAGCGGAGGAGGGATAACGCAGAGCTGATCTCTTAACCTTCTTATCCCTCGTTTGAGGGAAGGGGGCCCTGGACAGGTCTTAGGCATCGGGGATCATGGAGACCCCGCCGAGGAAGAATCAAGGATCAAGGGAATGACCCTGTTGTGTGTGGGGGACCTTTCGGACAGGCCGCATTGATGCTGGGAGCCCTGGCCGGGGTGGGGGGGGTGGGGGGTTGAGGACAGGGGGGAGAGCCCCCAACGTGGCCCGCCAGCCTTCCAACGCCCGCTGCTATTTGATGGCAAACCCCAAAGGCCTCCGCGAGTGGCTGCCAAAAATGGTCGGGACGGCGGCTCCAGGGTCCTGCTTGGGGCGGGCGACTCCGGAGCCCATTATCCCCTCTTCCTTCTGGTTCTGGACGTCTCGCAACCCAAGGCGGGCAGCTTTTGGGAAAGAAAACTTCCCTTCCTGAATTGCTGGGTTGTCTTTTTTTCACCCCCCCAAATGTCTGATTTTTTTGGGGGGGTGTTGTTAATTGTAATGCCTCTTCTCGTCTCTTCCCCCCCCTTCCCCCAGAAAGGCCGTTCCCCGCCCAGTGTGTTCGACTGGTGTTTTCCCTCGTTAATCCACCCCCCCCCCCGGGAGGAGAGCCGGATTACGGCCGGCTCATCCTTTGTTTTATATAGTAAGGAGAGGGTGTGTAGGGAAATGACAAAGACCCGAAAAGGGGGAGGGAGGAAGAGGTGAGCTTTCGTGTCCCCGGGAAAACTGCCTGCCTGGAGGCAGCGGATTCGGATGACAGTTCCCATCCTCCACTATGCTGGCCGGGGCAGATGGGATACGCCGGCCCACCGCCGCCGCCGCCGTTCCCCTCTGGCCTGGAGCCCCCTTCTCCCTCACTAGGTCCTACCCTGCAGGGTCGCAGGGAAGGTGGCCAACGGGAGAGCAGGCGCCTTTAAACGACAGGGTCCCTCCGGGCCTGTTTTAGAGATATAAAGGCACCGGCCGAGGTGGCGGAGGGGGGGGGATGATGGGCTTTTGGGTTGTGTTCGAACGGTCAGGGAGGGGGGAAGGGGTGGAGGGATCACAGCGGGGGAGCCATTAAGGTCTCCGGCCGGTTTGAGGGCCACAAAACCAGTTCCCCCACGGCTTTTCGATGGTGGTTTCTGAAACGCGGCTTCAGCTTCTCCGTCTCCTCTTCTTCCTCCACCCTCAACACACCCACCCGAGCAGGTCGGACAGCTCCTTCAGTTTCATGGCCTTCTTCTTCGTCTTTGCCGCCCAGTTCCTCCTGACGGTCATCCAAGCCATCGGCATCTCCGGGTGGGGAGCCTGGTAAGCGGGCGAGCCGGAGGCTGATCGCTTGGGGTGGGTGGGGATGGGTGTAGAGAAACCCGCTCTGTGTTTTGCTCCGAACTTGATGTCTTTTTCTTTTCTTTTCTTTCTTTCTTTCTTTCTTTCTTTCTTTCTTTCTTTCTTTCTTTCTTTCTTTCTTTCTTTCTTTCTTTCTTTCTTCTCCCTGTCTTCCGCCCTGTTCTCCCCTTCTCCACCCAACCCGCCGCGTAGTGGCTGGCTGGCGGCCGTGTTTTTCTTCAAGGAGAGCGTAGGGGCCGCCGTCATCATGCTGCTGCCCGCCATCATGTTCACCTTGTCGGCCGTGGCGATGTTCGTCTGCCTGCTGCGGGTAAGCGGTCAGACTGGAATCTCGGGAGGGGAGTGGGGGTGTTTCTGTCTCTGGATGAAAGAGCCAGAAGGCTGGGACTTTGATTTTCCCATGGAGGGTTTTCCTTGGCAGGGGATGGACTGGATAACCTCTAGAAGGTCCCTTGTAGCTTTGCTGTTCTAAGATGGTGAGGTGACACCCAAAGCTGGTTTTTTTTTTTTGGTGGCCTTAGAGATGTTCCCGCGAGAGATCCTTGGAAGGCGTTCTGTGCCCACCTCTGGAAATGGAGACCCTTGAGTTTCAACTGGGGGGTGGGAGAGCCTTCATAAGAACCGAAGAAGAGCCCTGCTGCTGGATCAGGCCAAGAAGGGCCCATCTAGTCCAGCTTCCTGGATCTCCCAGTGGCCCCACCAGATGCCTCTGGGAGTGCATGAGACTAGATCTCTGTCTCCTGATAGTCCACTCCCCCCTGCCTCTGGCCCTTGAAGGACCCTGTTTTTAAGCCTGGAGATTATACATCTCCATGATGGTTTGTCACCTGGGATGGACTTTTCCTCCAGGAATCTGTCCAAGTCCCCTTTTGAAGGCATCCAGGCCAGGTGCCATCCCACCTTTGTGCAGGGAGATACTAACAACATGAAAAAAAATAATTCCCTTTGTCTGTTCTCACTCTCCCAGCCCTCAATTGGAGTGGATGTCCCCTAGTTCTGGTATTTCGTGAGAGGGAGAAGAGCGTCCCTCTATCCACTTGACTCTTTGAAAGCCACCTCGGCCAACTCCCTTTCCAACTGTACAGGAAAAAAATATCTATCTATCTATGAGAAAAGGCCAGGGGATTCCTTTCCTGATCCAGATGTAAGAGCAGAGGGCGATGCCTTTAGTAAATAATAATAATAACACTGGGTGTGTGTGTGTTAAACCATTGCTGCACACACATAGCAGAAAGCCGGGGAGAGCGACGGAGGAAGGCGAAGTTACTTCCTCTGGTCCCACCTCCTTTTCCTCTCTCTTCCCGCCCCACCCACTGATCCAGGTGCACCGGCTTTACCGCAGCGGCGGCGGCAGCTTCCAGAAAGCCCAGGACGAGTGGCAGAGCGGTGCGTGGAGGAACCCGCCCACCCGAGAAG
This sequence comes from Phrynocephalus guinanensis, assembly GCA_037367245.1. NCBI lineage: Eukaryota > Metazoa > Chordata > Lepidosauria > Squamata > Agamidae > Phrynocephalus > Phrynocephalus guinanensis. The sequence continues at coordinate 14,828,904 of CM074750.1, forward strand.
CCCAGTTCAACAATTTATCGGGGAATACCCTCCCGGAGTATCCAACGGTGCCCAATTATCCAGGCGGAGGCCGGTGGCCCTGATACCGCCCCTGTCAAGCCTGCCCTGGAGGGGTTGGGGTGGGTTTTTTTGGGGGGGGGGAGGCATTGCCAAAAAAAAAAAAAAGGAAGACAACTAAGAAGAAAAGGACAGATAAAATTGCCATTTTTTTAAAAGGGGGGGGGGAGGAACGATACTCAGTTTCTTCACTGCCTCCCATCATGCCTCCTCTCCTCCTTTCTGTCCCCCGATAATAGAAAATCTGGGGTGCGTACCCCCCTTATTGGAGGGCCCGTCGATAATAACGGGGCGACGGGCAGCTTCATTGGCCTCGGGGAGTCGGGCGGGATGCTGTCTTTATTTATGCCATCTTCTCCCTGTTTCCCCCCTTCTACCCTTTTTGGAAGGCCTCTGCTAGGGAGGCGTGTGTGTGTGTGTGTGTGTGTGTCGTCGTGTGTTCCGTGCTGGTCTCTTGAGATGCTAGCTTTCTCCATGCGAGGGGGACTTAATTCCGGGCTGAAAGGTTCCAACACTTTCCCCCTCGGATCCGCCGGAGTCTTTGGGTCTTTCTTCCAGGCCTGTGTTTCGACGGGTGTGTGTGTGTGTGTGTGTGTCTCCCTTTCTGGTTGTTTCCTTGTTGACGGGGAGGACGCCGGCGGGCTGTCCTAGTTAAAGGCGGGACGCCTCTGCTCGGCGTGGGCCCCTCCGTCTTCGGGAGACGTCCTAAAGATGATAGATGGGGTGGTGGTGTTGTTTTGGTAAAAACTTTCGAATGGCTTTGCTCGGAATCCCCTTCCTTGCACCACTGCGTGGGTGTTCGGGCCAAGACCCTCCCCCCCTCCGGGAAATACATCTTCATCTCCTTTTTTTGGGAGGGGGGTTATCCAGAAACGGGGTCCCCCCCATGCCAGTGCTTTCGCATACTGCCTTACCCCCAAACAGCCCCGAATCTTTTAATGTCTTATCCCTGGGAAAGCCTTGCAGGTTTCCAAGCCTCCGACTTGGAAGGGAAATTTAAAATGTGGATATTTGCTTTTTCTTAGGGGGGGGGGGAACGAACCTTGTTTTTGCCGATCACCATCGTTTGGATCTGTGCCTTACGGGACTGGAATTCGCCGCCTCCACCCATCCTTGATTCTGCCTAGGCTTCCCCTCCTTTCCTATACGTTGTTTACTTAGCATTTTCCAAGATATTTTGTAAACATGACACAAGGCCTGGTGCTTTTGCTTCTGGCAGGCATTTTGTGCACGATGCAACCAGATGAGCCAAACAAAAAATTGTTTTTTTGAGCCGGTGGAGGCGCCACTTGGATAAACAGGAACAGAGAACTTAATTATTTTCTTTCTCTTTTTTTTTGTAACACTTTCACAGCGGGGATTAAATTTCTCGCTCTTCCCGGCCTGCTTGCTGGATCCTTGCAAACCTCTCCCCGCTTTGACACATTCCGAATGTGGGTCTTCGAACTGCACAAATTTGCGAAAGGTTTATTTTTTTTTATTTTTGGGCTTGGTTTCAGGGCCCTCTCGAAGGCACCTCTGGTTGGCGTCGCGACATCAGGTAAACCCCCCCGCCGCCATTGCTTCGGCAACCTGGCTTTGCCTTAACTTTTTTTTTAATTTTAATTTTTTTCCCTTCCTCCCTCTTCTATGCTTTTTAAAAACGAAACAGCCACAGGCAGGCTTTCGGGGCGAATCTTCTACACGCATGCCTTCGGGATCACAGGGGAATGCTTCCGATCGAGACCTGCTGTTCCCTCTTGGTTGGGAACTAGGCGGCCGCCGTTAGGAAGGGCACACACAACTTTCTTTTTTCCGATGTGCACAAGAGGTGGGGAAGAGGAGGTAAGGACACCACCGCACCGCCACTACCACTAGCTTCCTTGGGGTGCCTTTTTTTAGGTATCACTACGGGACACTTTGTTCCCCTCCCGTCCCTGGGACGCTTCAATGCCCCTTTCCGGCATCTGGAGAGAAAGAAGCTTGTGGAATGAGGTCCATTTTTTTCCATTCGAAGGAAAGCGTTAAGCGACGGCCAACTCGCCGGCATCAGGCCCGCTCGGCTATATTTCGGGAGGGGGAGAAACGCTCTCCCTCTCAACCCGCCCCGTCAGGCTGCTTTTCGAGGCCGCCTGGTTGAGTTGCGCTTGGGGAAAAACGTTTTGGGTTGAGTCCGGAGCGTTCGGCCCTCCGGACGCCACGTTTCCAACCATGTTGGGGGCAAGACGCGTGAGATATGGAGTCGGAGACATCCAGAGGGCTGTAGAATTCTCTACCTGGGAGGAAACAGGGTTCATTTAAAGGACTGAATGGAATCCCTGAGGACAGGCTGAATTACAAGCTCCGTTGACATTTTTTTTGAGTGGGTGGGAGATTTCTAGGCGTTGCTTTCGTTTCTGTGCCATAGTTTTGCCCACTCAAAACTGAATTTTCTCCTCTGCGAAGTCCTGTTTTGCATCTTTAGTCTTTTTGGTGTGATGGCAACAACCAACATCTCAAAATAACTGGATTTTTCCTTCCTTCCTTCCTTCCTTCCTTCCTTCCTTCCTTCCTTCCTTCCTTCCTTCCTTCTTGCCTTAATATAACATCCTGACATCTCTCTCCCTCCCTCTCTCGGAAAAAGTTTTGTAATGCCATGTTTACACACTCGATTCTCATTTTTTTTGCGCGGAGGGGAACTAAACTCTGCTTGGCCAATTTCTCACCTGGCATCATGTTGTGGATTTCTGTGTGTCGTGTCGCATTGTGCCGAGATCGCTCTCATTTTTTTGCGTCGGCAGAAATAAATCCAATTTGCGTACTTAACGGACTCGATCTGCGTTTGTGTCCGGAGATGACAAAGAGAGATCGTTGGGTTCCAGTGACTGGTGACGCCGCAGGTTCAGCGTCCTGGGTTTCATATGATATCCTCCGAGGAGAATCCTGCGAGGTAGGCCGCTCGGGGAAAGGAAGCCCCCCCCCCCCCAGCCAGTGTCCGCGGACATCTGAGGCCTTCAACTAAACCGCACTGAGTCCCTGTGGGGAAATAGGCTGCGGTATATAAGTTTAAAAATAATAAATAATAATAAATAATAATTCAACACGGGTCTCCCGATTCCAGGCTTGACGGAAATCATTCTGCATCTGCAATACAGTCCTATCCAGGAAACGTTGCTTGTTGTGTGTGTGTATGGGGGGGGGGGGAGGCTGTTTTATTTACACATCTTGATCCACTGATTGCTTCCGAGAAGTCCCCAGACGCCGGCGAGAAACTGAAACCCAGCCGCCGTGCCATTTCGCCTGCCTCGAAGGGTCTTTTTCAAGGCAGGTAGGGAAGAAAATGTATTTAATCTGCTACATCCTATCTCTCCCCCCCCCACACACACACACCTAGAGCAGTTGCAGGGACTACTTTCTCGTCTTTAAAATCAACAACGACTACCCGATGCTTGAAAAACAACAACACAGGGGAGGTCCGGGTGACAGACAAACGGCTGGTTAAGATTTTCACTGCTGGGTTATGCTGTCTGCCTAGAGATCCAGAAATAGCCGGGCGAATCCGGAATGAATGACTTCCCCCCCCCTTCATTTCGTTGACTGGACAGCTGCTGTTCTCTCTCCGTTTGGAATCAGGAAGGCGGTTTTCCGATCGCAGGGACTGGAAAACCTCATTCTTTCTCTCAAGGAGAGCAGACCCCATGCACCTGCGGGGCTTAACCAGCGCGTTGAACCGCCGTCGGATTCTTATTGATGCCGCGCGCCTCGTTCTGGTTTGGGGATTCAAGGCCCAGGAGTTTCCGTGCCGTTTTCTCTTGGCGGAGGGGTTCCTGCTGCAGAATCCTCGCGACAGCCCTGCGAGGAGGGCGAGGGAGGGAAGGGACTGGGCCAAGGTCATGTGTTGGGACGCTAACTCCCATGCTCCCCAGCCAGCCAGGGGGATTTGATGGGGGTTGTAGTCAGTCCCACACATCTGGAGGGTGTGTGTGTGTGGGGGAGAAGCCTCGGGTCATCGCTGGACCAACCAGGGCTACTGTCTTGTCGGCGGGATATATTCCTTGAAATCAAATTTGGAGCAATCAAAATGGTTTTTTAATAAGTAAATTGGCCCTGTTCTTCTCACTGTTGGAATGCCATGCCTGATGAAGAGACCTGTGATTCTGAAAGCTTGCACCCTTATTTTTTTGGTCTGCTTCCCATCCTGCCCTTTCGGTTGGCAGAACAAATCGTGTTTTGCTTTTCCATATATATATGGGCGATGAAACGCGACGGGAATAATCACCGCCTGAGAGCTGCAGAGTTGGAAAGGGGCCCTCCAGAGGTCATCCAGTCCAGCGTTTCTCCACGAGGCCCTGCGGGGATTCGAACCCCCAGCCTCTGGCTCTCACTGGCAGTTTACCTCAACCCGGGAGCGATCCAGCCAGCGGCTCCAAAGGGGAAAAGCCTGAACAAATTTGCAAAAATAAATCAAATCACGGAGGAGTGATACGGAAATATGGTCTCGAAGAGTCTTTTAAAAGTTTTTGGGGTGTATGACCCTCTGAGGTCATTTGGGGTGAGCCGTTGATCGCTTGTTCTGATAAAGAGAGGTGGAACTCACTGCCACAAGACTGAGAAACATGGTCCCCTGCTGGAATTTGAGGGCAAGCGGGCAAAACATGCATTAATGGATATAAAGGAAGATGGAACCTCCATGGGCAGTAGCAGAGCTACCTCAGGACCCTGGGTTGGTAGGAGTGAGACAGGAGGCTTGTTTTTAATGGAGAATCTGCTATTATTATTTACATCACGTTGGCTTTGATTGACTAGTTTGTTTATTTACTATTTTAAGCGGCTTATTTGATTGACTAGTTTGTTTATTTACTATTTTAAGCGGCTTTATGACATGTTTTGTTGTATTTTGTTTATGTTTGTAAACTGCCCAGAGTGGCATTCTGCTACATGGTTGCAGTATATAAATCAAATCAAATATTTTATTTATTGGATTTTTATACCACCCGCTCTGGCAACGAGGAGGTAAACAGGAATGCAATGCAATGCAATGCAAAAAACAAACTTGTAACTCATACGATAAAATAACCTCAACATAAAAATACGGTAAATATAATAAAAATCAAAATAAACATGAAATGACATATAAATAAATTAAATTTATTCTCCTCTCTATTGGGAAAAAGTAACTTTTGGGAGCAAAGAGACGCTTCCCGCCCCCTTTCCTCAGGACGGACTTATGGTGGGAGAATTTAAAAAAAAGAGCCGGAAAGGAAAGGGTTAAAAAGCGCTGCCGTAAAGCACGGCGCTGTCGCAAACCCCTCTTTTTTCCCCTCCCTCCGCCGCCGTCGCAAAAGCAGCTCCCCCTCCAAGCTCCTCCCACTTCGGGGCGGACCATATTCTCACGCGACGCGTTACGCGCCCCGCCCCGCCCACCTCCTCCAGGCATCAAAGAGGAAAGGCGCATTGAGCAGAAGGCGGGCGGCAAAGGATCAAGATTTCCGGTTCCCGTTCGACACCTTTCCTATCGAAAAGCATGGGAGGGGAAACGGAGAAGGCAGGCCAAGCTTTTCTGATGAAAAAGAGAGAAGAAACGAAGAGCTGCAAAAGTTCCTTTTTGGGGGTGCCTTTTATTTTTTTGCATGCGCTAGATTAAGCATTTTTTTAACAAAATAAATCAGGTTCCGTGGGTCCTTTTTAGATGAATAACAGAACTTTTTTCCCTGTAATATAATTTCCCCCCTCCCTCCTTATCCTGCCGAGGGTATTTCCCCCCCTCTTTTGATTACCTTGTTTCTTTTGTGCTGTTTTTATCCTGTAAACCGCCCAGAGTTCCAGAAGGAAGGTGGAGCGGTATATAAATGAAACTAATAAAAATAAATAAAATATAATAGATCCTTAAAATCCAAAGCACTTGATGCTTTTGAAAGCTATTTGTTTGATAAGAATTAAATAGCAGCTTTTTATTCCATCCCGTGGTTTTATTGGGCAAAATAAATATAATAAATTGGGCGAAATAAAAAATAATCCTGTGTGAACCACCCAGAGTTCCCGTTGGGAAATGGGGCGGTACAGAAGTATGAAATAAATAAATAAATAAATAAATAAATAAATAAATAAATTTTATTTTATTATACTGGTTAAAATCACTTTACTAAATAAATAAATAAATAAATAAATTAAAAAAAAATCTGGGCGCCTTCGTCAGAGCACCGGCGGTGTAGGGCAAACAGCCCTTAACCTCTTGGGTCCTTTCTCCCACGCCCGGCCGCCTCCCAGGCTCTGCGCATGCGCGCGAGGTCCCTCCCTCCCTCCCTCCTCCCGCCCGCGGCCAACCAGACCCAGCCGAGGCGGCGCGCGGCGCCCTTACGCGGCCGCCGCGGGGGACCCGCCATTCCCTAACGCGTTCTACGCCGTCGGCGTGACGTCAGCCCCATAGGGGGGCGCCGCCGGAGCTTACGCCGTCGGCGCAAAGGCGTTGCTCCGGCGGCCCGGGCAAGCAGCAGCAGCAGCAGCAGCAGCAGCAGCGAAGGGGGTTTAAAGAGACAACAGCCGATGGAGGAACGGCTGGGGGGCCGGCTTGGGGCCCCCCACCTCTGAAGGGACTGGAAAGGACCCAGGTAGGACCCTTTTGCAAGGGGAAAAAAAAGGGGGGGGGGAATAGAGAGAGCAGGAAACAGGGTCTAAATTGGCAATATATCGAATTTTTTTTGCTTTTTTTTTGCAAGGGTTTCCTTGCATCTCTCTTTTTATTTTTATTTTTGCACCCTTTTCTTTGCGGGGAGAGGAGAACGGCGCTCCCCCTCCCTTCTTTGCAATCAAGGCCCCTTGATAGAGAGGTCTATAAGAATAAAATAAATAAATAAACTGAATTTCTACCCACCCACCCTTTTCTCTTCCTTTTGGGGGGTGGTGTTGCATTTTGCTCCAGGGCAAAGCCTCTTCGGTTCCGAAGGATCGGAAGATCCGATGGGGGGTGGGGGGGGAGAAAGGGAGGGCGAGGAGGCTGGAATTTGGGAAGCGGGGAAGGGGTGTTTAAAAAAAGATAAAATAAAGAGAAAAACAACAGCAGCCCAAAGGAGGAAGGCCGGGGCCTGTTGCTTCTCCCACCACGACCCCCATCAACCTCCGCTCTCTTTATCTGTGGGGTCAAAAAATGCATAATCTAGAGAGTCCCTCCTGGTTTTTTTTTGCCTTGATCCTGCCCCCCCCTTTTTCCTACCCTTCGATTTCATTTCGATTCTAAGCCCCCCCTTCGGCGGGATTTTATTTTTTTAAATCTTATTTTCAATTTGGACATCGAAAACGGGTGTTTTTTTTGTGGGGGGGGGGAGGAGGAGGGAGGCACCCAGAAAAAGAGGCCTTTTTTATTTTATCTTGTTTGTCAAAATGGAAAGAAAAGACAGAAGGGAAGGAGGAGACACCCAGATTATTTACCTGGAATGTAGCTGAAAAGGTGTTACATTTGTTACAGGGTGCGAGTGGTTGTTTGGAAAAACAAAGTCGATTTGTGTGTGTGTGTGTGTGTGTGTTTGTGCCAACAAACAGCAGTGGTGTGGCGTGATCATGATGCATGGGGGAAGTTTATATATATATATATAGAGAGAGAGATGTATGGAGGCCCTGCCACGCAAACAATTAAAGCATGGCTCTGGGTGAAAAGTCTGTGCATCCCTCAAAACATGCATTTTTATTTATTTTTATGGGGTTTCCTAGCTTCCCCCCATCTCATCTGGACCCCAAATCCCACTCCATCTGGGATGAAACGAAAGCAAAAAAAAAAAAAAAAGCAATATATACAGTGGACCCTTGTATAACAAACAGCTTGTATAACATAAAATCTGTACAACATAAAAATTCTGGAGAGAGGGGGGGAAATTTGCTTCACAGGATCGCCTATGGGGAGAATCCGTACCACCTAAAAATGGGATCGCTCCGTTTTCAATGCATTCCTATAGGAATTTGTATAAAGGAAATTTTGCTTAACATAATTTCATTTGGAATGAATTAATTCCTTTATACAAGGTACCACTATATATATATATATATATATATATATATATATATATATATATATATATATATATATATATATATATATATATATATATATATATATATATATATATATATAATAGTTAAACTCTAGCTGGATCATTGCTCGGCGATCACGCTTACTATGATTATTTTAGAGGGGCCAAGGTGGATGCATTTGGACGAAAGGTACAGGGAACGGAAACCAGGCACGCAGACTTACCTGGGCATCCAGGTGTACCTTGAACCCCGCTGGATCCACGCCTTCCTGTTTGCTCCCCTGTGCAAGACGGACAAATATATATTTCAGACGGTTCCCTTCTCGGCTTCCAGAAGCCTCCATATCAGTTTATTTACTTATATATGGAGTGGCCCTTGGTCAGATCAAATAACTAAACTAAATAAATAGATCTAAAACGGCTTTACTTTGCTTTTCTCCCCTCCGAAGGATATTTTTTTTTTTGAGGAGGAGGGGGTTTCTGCCTTTCCTCCCTGGCCTGAAAACTTCCTTAGCAACTGTTGCAAGAAGCATGGCGACTCTAATGTATTCCAAAACTGGGGTCCTTGTGTCTTAACCCTTCACTCCTGGTTTTTATTTCCCCCACCCCCACCCCACCCCACAACCTTTTCTTATTTATTTTTTAAAATGGTTTATTTTATGGGCCGTCTCGGTGGGCTTAACAACGATCATAAAACGAACAGGGCAGAATCCCTGCCGGGTTGTGGTCCGACCCACGGCCTCCTCTTAATAAAATAAAGGAGAAACCCCTTCCTCCCCCATTGCAAAGTGAGGGGGGAGGGGGCTGCAGACAGTTTCCTTATGTGGCATCGCAGGGTTTGAATTTCCTTACGAATTTCGGCGCCCGAATCCCCCTCTTTTTTTTTTCCACCCACCCTCCACGATTAAGCCTAGATGTCTGATCATATTCCCTTCTCTCCACCCCATTCCTCCCTATGTAGGGTCATCCGTGAGTAGGGGTTGGGGGGGAATGATGGGTTATCATATGGCCACCCCCTTTCCCATAAAAAAAACCCCACCCCTCCTCTATCGTCTGGATCTGTTTCCTTCGGTTTAATTTGCTTTATTCGTCCACCGCCACCGGGGGGGGGGGGAGAGAGGCCTCTTCGCCGGAGCTGAGCGCATGCGAAACCATCTGCCCGTTAGGATTATCAACCAGGAAGTACATCGAATTCTCTCTCTCTCTCACCCCCCCCCAACCCTGCGTGCGCTGCCTCCCCTGCTCCAGAATATGGTGGGAAGAGCTCGGGGAAATAAAACAGCCGGCGTGGGGCGGAAGTTGGGGGACGCAGCAATGAGGTCAACGAATAAAACCTTCAACGGGGAATGAGGAGGGTTGCACCGGCGCGGAGGAAAACTTCAGCACGCGGGTGGACTCGGTTTGGCTGGGTTGCCGTGCGATTGAACCTGTGGATTTGCCCGGGTTGTGCCAGGACCGTCCTCTTTTACCTATTATCCCAATGAAACCTTGAGGAAGGCCGGTCTCGAGGCCGAGAAGGGGTGGGTTTGGCCCTCGGACGGCGTGCTTGATCTTGGCTTTCCCTAGAGCAGCGACGGCGAACCTATGGGCACCCGACACCGCCCCTTCATAGCCACCTGTATGCAGGTTAAATTATTGTATTGGCACTTTGCAAAAAAAATAAAATAAAAATTAGTGGGTTTTGAATTGCAGATTGGGCACTCGGTCTCTAAAAGGTTCGCCATCAATGCCCTAGAGGGTTCTGGGTTCGGATCTGCCGCAGGGTTGGGCCGAAGACCCTTTTCCGTGGGAGGGTCCCGCCGCCGACAGGCGAGCAATGTAGAAAGCAATTTCGGAAAGCGGGCGGCCGTTCCCGAAATCATTTCGGAGAGGCCCCACGCGTGGGGTTCCTCGGTTTTAAGAGGTGTTCTCTGGTGCCCAGATTGCAAATTTTCCCTCTTGAAGTTGGCGGCGAAAAGGATAACGGGGCCGAGAAGCGTTTGTACTTTCCCACTCTCCTGTCGAGGGAAATGATATGAGATCAAGCGTGCCATTTTTATATCTTACGAAAGGGTCTTTTTTTTTGGCGGCGGGGGGGAGGGGGGAGGAATGAGCGGATGTACCGAGGCGTCTGTCTTAAAACAATGGGGAAAGTAACAGGTTGCCCTGCAGAGAGAAGGCCGAAGTTTCAAACGTGAATCAAAGCTCTTTTTAATTTTAAAATATATTTTTTGAAGTTTGGCCTTTGTTGTTCACGAGCGGTAGGATCCTGGTGGGGTGGGAGGCGTCTTGAAAATTTTAATATATTCCCCTGCCCCCGGTTGGGCTGAGTTTCTCTCTACTTCTTTCCGAGACGCGACCGAGGCAAAATGCTTAATATTTTACTCCATCGTGGCTGGTCAGAAACCCGCTGGAACTGGGGGTGGGGGGAATGTCCAGCCCTTCTTTTTCCTTTCAAATGTTCCAAAAGCTTCTTAGCGGAAGCCGTGACCGAGGCGAAGGAATGATGGGCAATGTAGTTTTGAGGGTCACAAACGTCCCCCACTTGGATTTCAGGTTCAAAGGGGATGGTTTTGAGTCTCCTCCACGCCAAGGGGCAAATTTTGGGTGTCGTTTCGGGTGTGGGGTGGGGGGGAATCTGTGAAAAAACTGGTGAGACACGATGGTGTAACACGGTGGGTAGTGTTCTGATCCCGCCTGGACTCCGCGGCCCAGCGACGGCAGAAAGAGAGACATCTGCTTTAAGGCGACAACGACCGGCTCGCGTCGCCGGGTTCGAACAGAGCGGACCGAAGGGTGGCCCTCCTCAGGTGGACGGAGCTCAAAGCCCCTTCGTCGAGCTTTGGATCTTTGGAACTCCTCGCCTCTTGAAATTTTGCGAGAGAAGCTTCTCGAGAGAGACCCTCTTAGAAGACGTCTGCCCCACCAGCCGGATATGGACGCCAGACATCTAGGAAGTATGACCCTTCCGGAAGCCACACCCTGGTTGATGCATGAAGGGGATCCCGGACGTGAAAGGCCCTTTCTCTTTGTCGGCTCCGTCCAACCGATTTTCTTACTGCACTGTGACTTGTGGGCTGCCCCTCCGGATGGCTGCTGCCTCCCCTTCCGCCCACGAAATTCCCCTTCCACCTTGCCGCGTCTCAGAATCTGCGGGTCTCTTCAGCCAGCCGGAGGTGTCGGGCTATCGCTCGGGGCGGAGGAAGCGTGGTGGCGTCGGCCGCCTTCGCGCTGGCTCGTTGGCCTGGCACCGGCGGCCGTCTTCGGCCGAAGCGGGCGCTTCCGTTTCTGTGCCTCTCCGGCCGGACGCGATGCCAAGGCCAGATGGCAGCCCGTTGGCTACCAAGTGGGCCCTGCCGATGCCAGCTCTGATGACGGCTTGCAATCGGAGGGTGAACCACCTTCTTTTTATTTATTCCCCCCCCCCATCTCCGGTTTTTCTTCCAGCTTCTGCATTTCCCCGCTTCGGCAGGGCTGAGCGGCAGAACGAGAACAGACTGTCTGCGTGTTCCCGGCAAAGAAGGCTTCCCTTCTGCTGCCCTGGATTCATGGAACAATCCCCAAAATTAGTGCCGGCTGGAGCGGCGTTGACGAGAAGATCCAGTCCAGAATCCGGCACAAATGTTGGCGCCAGCGAGTTCGATCGAGAGGGGGGGCAATAGCTGCTAGATCGCGTCTCCTTGCCATAAGGTCTCGTTTTTGCGACCCGGTGGAAGCAAAGACGGCTCCACGGAGCGGGTGCCGCTCAGAACCACCGTGATGGAGTCCCTCTGTGCCGGTGTCCTTGTGATCCAAATTGGGGCGGGGGGGAGGCGTCTTCCAGCGAATTGGGTCCCCCCCCTCCCCAAACTCCCACATTAGGGCTGCTGCATTCTGGATTCCCTCCAGTTGCAAAGAGCAGCCCTGTTTTGTTGTACGTGGCGTTGCGTCGTCGGCCGGCTCCCGGCTTGCGACCGTAGTAGGGATTCGGAGGTGTGGCAGCTAGTCGATGGCTGAGCCCGGATTCGAATACCGGTCTCCTGGGTCTTCATCTCAACACACACACACACACACACACCAAACACACACACACCGAGCGTGATTTGGTTTTTAGTGTCTTATGTGTACATGCAGAGTCTGCCCCCCCCTTTAAAGAGAGTTCTGTATTTTGGAATACCTGGTTTGCTGTTGTTTTTGCTTTGTTTTGTTTTGCCACCAGAACTGTCTCCTGTGACGGTCTGCTGACTTTTCTGGGATGTTCCTCGGAAGCAGAAGCCTCTTTATTTTTCACGTGTGCGAAATCGGGCTAGGCCTCCCCCGCCTCTCAGTAGGTACAGGACGCGTGTGCCATCGGTAGAAAGGCAGGCCCCTCAAATGCCGCTTGGATCTCTGACGTCCTGCATGCCGCTTTTCGTGGATCCGTGGGTGTTCTTTTACTCCCTCCCCCCTCCGACTTCCTTGATTTTATTCTGCCAGGTCAAGCGAGGCAGTGACGTGCCTGTAAAAAGGGGGAGAGGGGGGGCAAACGTCCGGATTCTTCAGAGCTCTTAACTTGTGCTGTGCAGGCGATGGGCCGTCCGGTTGCATTGGCCGGGCGGCGATCCTAAATAGTCTTTTTCGGGGACTGTGCGGAGGAACGAGCGGGCCAGACTTGATGGGAAAGGTCAGGGTTCGTCAAGGGTTAGGGGGTGCGTTGCTGTCCTGGACCATGGTGGCTGATATCTCGCTAGGAAGATGAGTGGATGGGTGTCGTTTGGAGTTTTTTTTTCCCCGGACTGTTCCTCTCAAGTGGATCTTAGTGTCAAAGGCCCGTAAATTGAAGGAATTCTGATCTCCGAAATGGGTTTTGAGTTCCAGGGACAAAGGGTGCGGAGGAAACTTCTAGGTAGAGGTTATCCCTGATTTACTGAGACGGTCTCGCTGCTGGTCTTGTTGAATCTCCTGGCGTCAGAAACCTTCCAGCCAAGGAAGCCCGCGTGGCTTTGGCCCGCTTTTCCCGATTGGGACGCCATGCGCCCGATCCTGCTTGAGCCGAGACAAGAGAACGAGAGAGAGAGGGTTTTTCCGCGCCTGGGCGGCGTAGCTGCGGTTTCGTCTGTTTTGGCTGAGCTGCGGAGCGCGAATCTCCTCCACACAGGCCTGATTGTACGCCTGCTGGGTTGCAGCGGCGGGCCTCAACGGCTTCCATTCAGCCGCCGGTCCTGTCTGCCCGGCCAAAATTGGCAGGCCCGTCTCGTCTCTTCCCCTCCGAGGCCCGGGTGTTGAGCAAGCAGAAACAGCTGGGGCAGACGGAGCTGCTACTGGCTGACCGGACGGCCGGCGAGCCAAATGAATCCTCTTTCTGTTTCCGAAGCAGCCGGTGTCCTGCAAGTGGGGGGGGGAAAAACCCACACTGTGGACCGGAGCCAAAGGCCGCGAGCGGGGTAGTTCGGATCGGAATAAACCGCGGCCCGAAATTTTCACAGGTCCTGGTGGCTGGACACAGAAAGGGGGCGAGGTTTGACGTCCAAACCTGGGTCGTGACCCGACGGTCTCGCGCGGGGTGTGTTTGCGAGAGTGGAGATCTTTCTTTCGAAATGAGATGGGAGCCTTTGGTGTCCTGCATGAACAATCAGCCAGAACTTTGCCGGGCTGCAAAAACCAACCCCCCCCTTTTTTTTTTTGGTGGGGCAGTATGGAAACTGCTTTTTCCAAGGCGTGTCAGGTGCCACTGTCCACAGAAGCGCTCGGCCATCCGGGCCGCAAAATTCGCCCACCTTTCGGGGGGGGGGAGCCACGAGACCCTTGAGAAAAACGAGAGCTCGATGGTCTTGAAGGGGCCCCCAAAGGTGGCCTTCTCTCTCTCTCTCTCTCTCTCTCTCTCTCTCTTTACGGGCCTCAGCAGGGCTTGGCCGGTAGAAACTTGAAAAGAGCCCTTGTCACCGAGATGCCCCCCCCCCGGCACCTTCAGTCCGGAGCGGAAAATGTGACAGCCTCCCACGAGGACGAAACGTTCCCTGCGACAAATTCCCAGCTGGAAAGACGAGCTGTTTGGCAGTGGAAGATGCTGCTACAAAGGGCGGTGGGGGTCTCCTTCTCGGGAGGTTTTTCAAGCAGAGTCTGGATGGCCATCTGTCGGGGACACTGGGATGGGGGTTCCTGCATGGCAGGGGGTCAGACTGGATGGCCCTTGGAGGTCCCCTCCAACTCTGGGGTTCTCTGATTCTAACAGAGGGCAGTGGGGTCTCCTTCTCGGGAGGTTTTCAAGCAGAGTCTGGGTGGCCATCTGTCGGGGACACTGGGATGGGGGTTCCTGCATGGCAGGGGGTCAGACTGGATGGCCCTTGGAGGTCTCTTCCAACTCTTTGATTCTATGATCTCTCTCTCTCTCCCCCCCTGGAAACTCTTGATCTCTCTGTCTGTGTGTTTTGAGATTCCACCCCAACGCCCTGCTTCTGCCTTTCATATTTTTAGCATTTTCAGACCCCGCGGCGCTTGCCATCAGGGACGTTTCTTCGGTCGTGCCACTCTCTCCGGTCCCTTTTGGTACAAGGTTGGCATGCATGAGGGTTTTTTTATTATTATTATTTTCCACCAAGGTAGAGATGGCTTTCCTTGCAAGAGGAGGGAGCCAAGAACGAAGGGAAGCAGCTCCGGGCCTCTCTCTTATTTTAGCAGTCGAAGGAAACAGAGGCAGCATTCAGGCAGGTGGTGGTTTTTATGGGGGGGGGGTGTCCTCCTCTCTTGACGGCTGCCGAGCGAGCCAGGGGCGTTGCAGGGGCGTCTCCGTGCCATGCTGGAGAGCCAGACCCTTGGAACGTGGGATCTCTCTGATAGGTGGGAAAGGGGGAGGCAGAGCGGGAAAGGAAAGTTCCAGCCCAATCCGGCACGGCCTCCTCTGGCGCTGCTTTGTAGCCGCCACTGGTGTTATGTTCCCTGGAGGCCCGGCTGTGCCAGAGAGAATCTGCCTCTTCCTGCGCTCTTGCGACGTCGTGGGATTTTTAGAGGGAGAGGAGGAAGTGAGAAAGCATGTCTGTTGATCATTCCCCTCATCCCCCCCCCGGCCTTGTATGCAAATCTTCCCGAATGACACGTCTGTGACATTAAATGAGCCAAATCTCCCCATTTGTCCGCTAGGACGCAAAAGTGAGAATTATCCCTTCCCCCTTGCAAAAAAAAAAAAGGGGGGGGGCTTTGAGCTAGAGCAACCAGGCTTGGGAGTCAAGGGAGCACTGCTTCTAAATACGGAATCAGCGACTGAGCAGGTGGGGTCCCTGAGAGAGAGAGAGAGAGAGAGGCAAATTGGCATCCCATGCTGCTGCTTATGATAGTAAGCTGCTCTAGAGTAGGCCTATTAAATCAGCCAGGATTTCTCGCCTGCTTCAGTGTACATTGGGGCAGATCTGGGGATTTTTTTCATCCGTGGGGGAAGTCTGTGGCACCCGTGTGCGCCGTGACCTCTTTCGTCTCCCAGCCGGGTAAATCCGGGGCTCGGTCAGCGGGTGGCTTAATTTAAAGGTGCAACTGTAAATATTTCACACCGCAAGAAAAGGAGGGTGAGCCTGCCACGTAAACGTTATTTCAGTATTAATTATTATAATTGCGTGATAGAAGGAACAACCTGTTCTTTTCGCCTCGTTCTCGGGCTGAGCAGTAACAACGTGTGGATGATGATTTATTATTGGGGGGCAGGATCCGAACCCAAACTCCACACTGCCCGGCTTGTCGCTTGCGAGGGTGTCTAGCCAAAACTCCCCTGCCTGCTTGCTGTTTTGCCCGAGTCCAGACTGCTTCTGACCGGGGAGGTTCTCTTAAAATCCTGGAAGGAGGTCCCGGTTGGAGTCTCGTGGGATCCAGCTTCCACGAGGACGGATAAAAACCATTCTCCTTCCTTCTCATTTCTTGGAAAGAGCTGGCCTTTGACAGGTAGACTGCCTTCTGACCTGGAAGCTCCGTCTCAGTGCTTTCACCAGATTCTAATTACAAACTATTTAATTTTGTGTGTGTGTGTGGGGGGTAGTTGATAGGGACGTATTTCATGGCAGAAGTGTCATTTTTATAAATGCTCTGAGTTGTCACATTTTTTTCCCCCAGCGGGAATAAAACTCCTTTAGACTCCTCTGGCTTTTCTTTTCAGGTTTCTTTTCTTTTTTTTCCCTTTTTAAATTGGGTGTGTTTCTCTCCCCCCCACCCCCGCTTCACAGCGAAAGACTGCGGTGCCAAACGATCCAGTTAACGCGTGCCCGTCCGTGCTCGGGTTCAGACGCTGCTCCCCCCCCAAAAAAAACTTATTTTAATATAGGCTGCCCGAGTCGGGGACCTCCCATGTCGCTGGTGTGTGTGTTGTGCATTAACAGAAGAGTGTTTGTTGTCATCGTCTTCTTTTTTATATATATATATATATATATATATAAATAGGTGAAGTTTGTGCACCAGCCTTCAACGGAACCCACAAATGGCCGGACGACGGTGTGGAGGGGGGAAAAAAACCCACCTTTCCCCAATGCCACCTTCCTGCTTTTCCGTCCACGGCGAGGACCGTGTCTTTGCTCCCCAGTCGGTGTGGCCCAAACAAAGGACACCTTGTTTTAAGGCGCATAAAATGTTTTTGCGGGCCAAGGTGCGTCTGGGAATGAAACCTGGAGGGCTCCGTGGGTAAGATCCAGGGAGCTCCTTCTTCACGCACCGCTCCTGTATCCGAATCTTCGGGTATCGAGGGCCTTTCTACCGTCGGATCGCCTTATCCGCCGATTCCTTTATCCATCCTTTGAAAAATGCTAGAAACGTGTGTTTCTAATCACGAGGTTCCCAGAACTGGCCACTAGGAGGCGCCAGAGACCGCGCGATAATCCACATTTTTCAGCATCCGCAATGAGCATTTGGAACCGATCCTCCGTGGATGTTAGTTGTGTCTTTTCCTACTGTACTTGCGGGGTTGTTTTTTTTTTTGTCCCTTAACTTGACAAATGTTTTGGAGAAATTAGCAGGAGGACTCTCACTTCATGATTCTTCCCGTCCGTCCCGAAAGCTGTTCGGTTTTCTTCCTGGCCTTAAAGACAGAAAGGCCAAATCCGGATCTTAAAAAAAAGGTGTGTGAGGGGGGAGATGCCCAGGTGTGATACGGCAGTGTGGCATAGTGGTTAAGAGTGTCCCGGAGGCTTGGGTTTGATCCTCAAGGAAACGAGGTCCCGTCTAGAGAATGGAGTTGCATGTTGCATTTGCCCTGGTAGTTCAAGTGCGAAGACTGGGCTGAGGAACCTGGTACGGCCCCGTTGCCTTCTGAACAGGGCATCGGATCAGGGAAGGGACGGTGGTCCGTCCCCAGCTCTGTTCTCCTCAAACGCAGCAAGGGCTGGTGGTCATTTCCTTCCTTGCTTGCCTAGACTTTACCCCGTTTCCCCTTCCGCACGCTCACTCGCTCTCTTTTAATTTGGAAAGATGAGAGAAACGTCCCTCCTACGCCGTGGTCGTAATCCTTCGGGAATGGGCCGCCTTTCTCCTCTTAACTCCAGAGAGACAGAGAGGCTTCATCTAATCCAGATTAGTGCAAGCATGCCTCCCCTTTAAGGTGTGTGTGTGTGTGTGTGTGTGTGTGTGTGTGTGTGTTTGATTTCAGTGTGGGGTGCCTGTCCCCCTCGTTTTTTTTGCCTAGGGGTAGGGCAGGTGGACCAGAGGGTGTTCGAGCAGACGTGGCGATTTGGAAGTGCTTCCACAAGGGGCGAAACCCGAAAACGCAAGAAGGGGAAATGGAAGGCAGGATCCCAGCTCCTGCCAAATTAGCCGTTCGGAAGCATGTCAGTGCAAGTAGATAAATAGGTACCATTGTAAAAAAAAAAAAGCGGGTAGGGAAAACAGTGTTTCCTTGCAGCCACGCCGGCCACGTGGCCATGGACTTGCACCACACTGGCTCTTCGGCTCGAATACGGAGATGAGCACCGCCCCTAGAGTCGGACACGACTCGCACGCATGCGCATGGGGGGGGGAACCTATACCTTTACCCATAAATCTAAGGCAGCCTTTAAAACATGGCTGGATTACAGTAGGACCCCTGTATCCACTGGGGATTGGTTCCAGGCCTTCCCGTGGATAATGAAAACCGTGGATGAGAGAGAACGCTGGCCCACCCACCCCCAGACTGCTGTTTCCTGACAGTAGCTTGCTTTATGACTGCTGTTTTGAGACAGTAGCTTGCTTTACAGACGCTGTTTGTGACAGTAGCTTGCTTTGTGGCTGCTGAATTATTATTTTTTCCTCTGCCAACCGTGGATGATTGAATCAGTGGATACGGGGGGGTCCTACTTTATTAGAGTCTGGTGGGTTCGTCGGCTGATTCCCTTGTTCTTGCTGGTCTCCAGAGTCTTCCTGTCCCCTCCTCAAAGTCCTTCTCCTGCGGGCCCCTCCCGTTTTCCGCCTCGGCCCGTTGATTCACGAATGTCTCTCCGTCTCTCCGCAGGTGGGAAGTGACCGATCGCCGTGGGACCGCCGCCTTTCTGCACCATGTTGTCTTCTCCGGCAGGCGGCCGGCGGGACGTGCCAACGGCGGGATTCGTTCCAGGCCCGGGAAGGCGGCGACTGCTCCACTAGGCTGGCTCATGCGGGTGGCGATCCACCCCCTCGTGCCCTCCTCCCCATTCCTCTCCTCCTCCTTCCTCCTCCTCCACCACCTCCTCCTGCCCCCCGCGATGGTTTACTAACAGAGGGGGCAGCCTGCCGTGGGACCCCCCTCTTTTTCCCCCTCCTCCTCCTCCTCCTCCGGCCCCCCTCCCCCACCTAAAACGTTTCGGCCGTCTTGGGGGGGTGTATGGCAGCGGCGTAACCGTGGAGAGGCCAGGGTATCATAAACTTATGGATTTTGACAAGAGAGGAGGAGGGAAAAGGGAGAACGAAGACGCGCGAAGGATGTCCAAAACGGGCGGCGGGCGCAGCGGTCACGGGGGCCGGACGGCGGGCACCAACTCAGGCGTCTTGATGGTGGGGCCGAACTTCCGCGTCGGGAAGAAGATCGGCTGCGGGAACTTCGGAGAGCTTCGCCTGGGTGAGTCGGCGGACGGGGGACGGGTGGAGGGCGGGTTTCGTGCGCTCCGAAAAGCATAAGATGCAAAATTCGTTTGGGAAGTCTTTGGGATGCTCATTCTCTGTCCCTGTTTGATCTGAAAACTGCTTTTTAAAAATCTGTTTTCCCTCTGGTTCCCATTTCACTGTTCCGTTGATTTCGCCTGCCCTGAGCCCACCTTATTCGCTTTTTCGACTTTACGAACGGTGCCGGATTAACGGTGTCTTATTTGCGTTACTTTGAGCTTCGTATTATGTTCTTGCATGGTTTTATTTTGCTAACCGTTGGCTTTCTGTTGTGAGCTACCCAGAGTGGCCTTTGGTTGGAGGGGCGGCATCTAAATCGAATCAATAAAGACAGTGGCCCCTTGTATAACAAACAGTTTGTATAACATAAAATCTGTACAACAGAAAACATTCCAGAGATAGGGGGAAATTTGCTTGACAGAATCGCCTATGGGGCGAATCCGTACAAGATAAAAAGGGTCGCGATGAGGGATCACTCCGTTTCCAATGCATTCCGATGGGAAATTTGTACAAAGGAAAATTTGCTTAACGGAATTTCATTCGGAACGAATGAATTCGTTTATACACGGTACTGCTGTAAAGAGAAACGAAGCTGCTGCTCAGTTCAGGAGTTGTGGTCTCAGATGGTGGAGCTGGCGTTTGGGAGTTCAAATCCCCTCCCCCCAATGGGGCCTCCTTGACAGGGGTGGCCCGAATGGTCTCTAGAGGACCCTTTTCAGCCTTTGTTGAGGATTTATTAGAAATTAGAAATCTGGTCCTTCCTGTTTTGCACAAAGGAGTCATGGCAGCCCACAGAGGGTCACAGTGTTATCTCACACACACACACACACACACACACACACACACACACACACACACACACACACACACACACACACACACACACACACACACATTTAACTGGTTATAAAGAGTGGTCTTTAAATACATACGCTTAGTAATATGCAGAATGCAGAATATGATGAATTGTATTTCAGTGCTGCGACAGATTATTTCAGCGGCGAACGGCCTTGTCCTTGGCGGGGAGAGAGGCAGGGTTTTTACAGCGTGGCGTGAATTAACAAATGGGACTACAACTCCCATTGGGAACGTTGGTCGACCCCTGGAAGGAGCTCACGCTTGTCCCGCCCGGCTTTCAACTCTCCTCTCCCTTCCTGGGATTGGCGTCGAGAGGAGGAGGAGGAGGAGGAGAGGATTTCAGGCCACCGTGCCCACAACCCCGGTCAATGCCGGGGGGAGGGATCCACACCCCACCACCCACCCACCCAGCAGGGGCGTGCGCTTCTTAAGGTCTGGTTTCCCAAAAGCCCGGCCGTTTCCGAAAGGTCTTTTGGAAAGGACCGCTGGCTTGGAGGAGGAAGACGGAGAGGATGCAGGAGGGGGGGGGGGGAAGCCGTGGCAGCGAGACATCGAGAAAAGTGTCCGGCAGAGAGAAACCAAAGAGGAAAGAAAGGCAGGAGGTGAAGTTTGGGATGAAGTTTCCGGGGGTCCCCATTTGATGCCCACAAAGAGATAACCCTCCAGGGCTGTGCAGCTCCGCAGGACGTGGGCAGCCGCCGGGTCACCACGGGTATCTTTCTCCCCTGTCCTGCCCGGCCAGATCGCCAGCTGGGAGGCAGCCTCTCCATCTCTGCGGCATTAAGGCCATGGCGTTTCTCTCCGATCCACGCAAACGCCAGGGATTATCTCATGGTCTCCCTCCCAGCCCTGCTTGCTTTTCTCTCCCCCCCTCCCCCCCGGAGGCCCGTATGACGGCCAAGCTAGTCAAATACTTCTTTATCCGCAATAGGTGAGCATGCGCTCAAGCATTGCCGTGCGAGCTGGTCTTTTTCCTCCCCTCCCCTTTCTTTCTGAAAACAGACACATAGAGTTGAGATGTCTGGGAAGATTCTCAGTCCTCCAGGGGAGTTTATCTGGCAGTTGAGTCATGGCTACTGGACTTCTTTTTTGAGAGATAGACTCTCTCTCAAAAAAGAAGTCCAGTAGCCATGACTCAACTTCCAGATAGAGTTGAGATTTTGGGGGGTGGGGGTGGGGGGGTGGGAGGTGGCCTTCCCAAGTTCCTAGACCTCAAGGCCAAGAAAACAGCCAGCTGCTGAACATCTTGGAGCTGCGGTGGTGCCTTTCTGCCTTGTGGTGCAATGGTTCAAGGCCTTGTCCTGCAGGTAAAACTGTGCTCACAACCTGGGGGGTTCGATCCCAGGTAGCAGCCGGCTCAAGGTTCACTTTGCCTTCCATCCTTCCAAGGTCGGTAAAATGAGTACCCAGCTTGCTGGGGGAGGGGGGCAATGTGTAGCCTGCATTACTGTCATTAAAACTGGAAACCACCCAGAGACTACTTGAAGTGGTATGGGGCGGTGAATAAGGAGAACACTTTGCTTTTGCTTTAGCCGCTTTAAAACAACAATAATTCTGAGGTCCATGGGGTTTGTGTCGGCGGGATCTCTGCCGTTTACCCCGCCCAACTTTGGCCTCCCTATAAAAAACACGAAGCTGGGATCCTGTTTTTATTCTCTGTACGCCCAAAGGAACTGAAGGACGAGCGACGCGGCACCGAAATCCCGTTCGGCCGACAGTTTTGGGCCTCTTTGGTATTAGCGGTAGGAACAAACCGCTGGAGAGCTGAGGCGTTTGAAGTCTCCGGCTGCGGCGGCAGAGTTTGCGAGTTCGATTCCCGCCACCGGGGCCTCCTTAAGAAGGGCCTGGACTGGATGACCTCTAGGGTCCCACCGAGCTCTGTTGTTTCATAGGTTGTTTTATTGCCTCGTCCTTTTATCTTTTCTTTTAAAAAAGAAATCTTTTAGACACAAAATTCTTCAAGGCGAAACGCACGAGGCCGGCGCTGTGCGGTCCCCCTCGGAAGATCGATCCTTCCGGCAAAATAAGAACATGACAAGATAGGCCGGGGGGGGCGGGGGGGATCAGATCAAGGGTTGAGGGGCCGACAAGCCCTCCTGTCCTGTCTCTCTGAAGGAGCACAAGTAAAGTCCTTCCAGTCACGGGGAGGGACGTATCCAGTTGCAACCTCTTCCACTGGGCGTGGGATGAAATACCTTTCTATAAACCAGCCAGGTTTTTGGATTTGGGAAAGCGGACGTGCCGTGGGGGTCTTGGCTCTTCTCCCAGATGGCTCGGGGAGGGGGGGGGACACATCAGCTGGGTTCCTTCCAGCAGCTGTTGGTCGGCTACCAGCCATCTGTGCTCGGATACCTGGCCAAGGCGGCGGGCCATAAATTGTGTGTGGGGGGGGGAGATCCCTTGCTGGCAGGTAAGTCGCCACCAGTTCTCTGCCCCCTCCTGCTTGACAAAACCCCCAACACAGGCCATCCGGAGTCTGCACGTGTAGTCTGGGTGTTTTGGACTCTCTGGGTGACTGTGGGCTGGTCTGTATTCTCGTGTTGCCACTTGTTAGGACCCCAGTATCCGCTGGGGATTGGTTCCAAGCCTTCCCGTGAATAATGAAAACCGTGGATAAGAGAGGACGCCAAAATGTCCCCCAAAACTGCTGTTTTGGGATAGTAGCTCGCTTTACAGCTGCTGTTTGTGACGGTAGCTTGCTTTGACGGCGGCTGTTTTAGGACAGTGGCTTGCTTGACGGCTGCTCTTTGTGACAGAAGCTTGCTTTGCCGCTGTTGAATTAATGTATTTATTTTTCCTCTGCCAACTGTGGATAACTGAATCAGTGGATAATGAATCAGTGGATACGGGGGTCCTACTGTATATATATATATATCTCCATGCTGGGAACGGCAGAAGGCAGCAAGAAAAGAGGAAGGCCAGATAAGGGATGGACGGACGTGGTGGGGCTGTGAAGCAGGTCTCGGTGCCCTGAACGGATCCGGGTTTCTCGTCCGGCTTCTGAGGCAAGAGGGCCACGGAGGTGGTGTGGCCAATAATCAACATGGAAATGGTTTTGAAGGCAGCTCTGGGCGCCCCTTCCGTGGTTGAAAAGCCTTTGAATTGCATCCTCTTCGGGACCCCCATCTTCGGCCAGATTTCGTCGTCCGGGGGACAGCTGCCGGCTGCCCGGTTGCGAACCAAGTACTTCCGGAAGCCCTCTGCTGCTTTTTCTAAATCCGATTCCGTCTCCGGGGAGCAATTCGAGCCTGAAAAGACGATGCAGCCTTTGGCCTGCCTTGTTTCCTAGCGGAGCAGAGTGGGCTGGACAGGAAAGAAATGGGAGTTTCCCACAGGACTGGCACGAAAACCGTGTAGGTGACTCCCTCGGCCCGCCATACGCACGATGGTTTTCGGCCTCCACGCCGAGCAGCACGATGCCCGACTGGGTTGCCTTCCACTGCCCTGGGTTGCCCGTTAGCGTGCCCTTCGTTCCGCATTGTGTGTAAACCTTCCCGTCTCGGCAGAAATACGACATTTGATCTTCTTTCCCTCCCCAGCTAGTTTAAAAAAATAACTGAATAAAGCTCAGCAGCAGGGTCCCCCTTGGAGATATCCAAAATCCCCGCATCCCTCGAGGTCCTGATTGGCTTCGGGGCTCCGCTCAGCCTTTTCCTTTTTGATTTTTAGTTTTGAAATTAAAATGCTCGGGAGTCTTTGGAAAGGAAAGGTCGTCAAGAAGGCCGGGGCTGACGCGCAGCAGCAGGTGGGAGGGCGAAGCCCGGCGGAGGGTACACAGATCGGCAAGGGCGAAATTATTTTTAAGTGGCTCGCGGACGGGGCAGGAAAGAGTGGAGGGCTCTGGAATGGCCAGCCCAGAGGCGTTCCTTTTGGCTTCGGTTCGGAGAGCGAGGCTCAAGGCTTGCGTGGAACGAATCATTTTAAAAAAATCATGCAAAACAAAGCTGAACGTGCGGTTGTGCTGAAAATATCACCTATCCAGCCCACCCTCCTTGTGCCAAAATTGCCGGCTGGTTGTTTCCAATGCAGCCTGTTGGAAGTTTGGCAATAAACCAGCCCCTCGTGGCCACAGAAAATCCCCCCCCCCCCAATCTTTAATGCACGGATGCTGTTTTAAAAGTAGGGGGTAACTATGCCCCCAAGTATGTATCTCTCTTCTTTCATACTGCCCATTAAGCCCTGTATCTGGCCAACTGGACGGGCGTCTTAAAATGTTGAGACTAGAGTCGTGTGTGCACGGAGAGTTGGTGTAGGATTTTCCTTTGAGATTTTTCAGCTTTCCTGCTTTCCCCCCACACTGTCTTTTGGATTCAGTCCTTGCATTTTCTGCTTTTCAGGAAAGAACCTTTACACGAACGAATACGTAGCCATCAAGTTGGTAAGTTGACACACAGCCTTTTCCTGTGCTTCTGCGCCTGCTTTCTCAGCACCCTTCACACCCGCCAGTTTCCAGTTTGGAAACTTTTCACACACACCTCAGTAAAATTGGATCCCCTGTATCTGTGGTTTCATTTATCTGCGGTCTGAAAACACTAAAAATATTAAGATTTTTTTAAAAAAACACACACACACACTAGATACAGGTATTTTCACCATATGCAGTAGTTACCAAAACAGGCCACCGGAGAGAGCCAGAGAGGCTGTGTTGTCCTTGTTGAAGAATGCATAACATGGTCTCTGGCTCCCTCAAGTGGCCAGGTCTGGTAATACATTGTGAAAATACATATTTCTGTGTATATGTCTATGTATACATGGGATCCTAATGGACAAAAATAACGCTTACAGAAATCTGCCCAAGAAGCATTTCTCCCCCCTCCAAAACTGACCAAGGGGTTTGTTTGGTGCTTGCAGAGGCAGGGCCTGGTCCAAGATGAGGACTGGTTATGAGCCACCTCCAACACAGGCATTTAAAATAACTCATTAATTTTCGAAACGGGAAGCACCCTGTGTAGCTTCTGACTTCATAAGGGGTTGAGGTCTGTGAGATGTCCAAAGAGCGATGTCCCACAGCCATGGCCTGGGGAGTTTCTGTGGGTGCGTAGGTATTCGAACCTACATCTCTTGAGCCCCCCTGGTCTGACACTCTTCCATTATTCCACGCTGGCTCTTTTTTGCATGTCGTGTTGTATCCCTTGGGTCGTAGCGAAGGGGTCTTCTTCATTGTTTCGTGAGAAAAATATACTAATGGTGTTTTTTTTTTCTTTCTCTCCTCTCCTTTGTTTGCCTTCCCCTGCCGCCCAGGAACCGATCAAATCCAGAGCTCCTCAACTGCATTTAGAGTATCGCTTTTACAAACAACTCGGTAACGCAGGTGAGCAGAGGCAATGGTCTAGTCCGCAGCGAATAGAGGGGTTGGACGACAGAGATAGGATAGCTGAGGAAACAGCCCCGAGGAAACAGTCCCCAAGGCGACGGAGATTAAAAATTAGGCTGGCTTTCTTAAGACCTGCTCTTAGACTGATGATAACTATCAGAGCAACTAAGAGACTGCTGCTTTTCCTGCAAAAAAGGTGTGACTTTATCTATTGTTTTAGCCGGTCCCGTCAAGTCGCCTTTCACCGATTACCGTAAGAATGAGGGACCTCCAAATTTACATCTGGGAGAGGGATTAATCAATCTTTATTTTACCGTCCCAGACCCCACAGGGAAGGGTTAATGGCCTCTGACTTGTTAACACTGGATCCCGCTGTTAGTCCCAACGAGATTACACGCATTGAATCAGGCGGGTTTGAGTCAATGTCAGTTTAGTGAAATCGGAAGTCACTCCCCGTACGGAGGTCGGTATTGGTGGCACTTAAAGCAAACCCACTGAATTGAAGGGAGACGGACAAGTGCGGAAATCCAAAATCCAGCCAGGTTTTCAATCTTGAAGGCCGTGAGGGACTGAGCCAGGCGGATCACGCCGGGCAGTTTGTTCCATATGGTCGGTCCGGCCACCAAGAAGGCCCGATTGCGTGCCGCAGCCTTACGGGCCTCCCTGGGGGGGGTGGCGGGCACCCGAAGCGGGAAGGCCCGTGAGGCTCTGGTGGGCCGGGGCAGCTCTGACCTTTGGGAGATATGCTCTGTCCGATAGCCCCAAGCCACGGAAATCCTGTGAGCGCTGCACTTTGCTTTAGAAAAAAACATTGGTCAGAGTCCTTTTTACCGGCAAGGAACTTGCAGAATCCGGACGCCTCCTCTCACCGCCTCTCTTCTGCACCTCTTCCAGAAGGTATTCCACAGGTGTATTACTTTGGCCCGTGCGGGAAATACAACGCCATGGTTTTAGAATTGCTCGGCCCGAGCCTCGAAGATCTTTTTGACCTCTGTGACCGGACGTTCACTCTCAAGACGGTCCTGATGATTGCCATCCAACTGGTGAGTGTTTCCCCCTTCCCTTCTTGACCGTAGAACAAAACATAGTGCTTAGGCCCCATGCCGTTCCCCTTAGGGGACCTGGGGTGTAGAAACGAACGTGCAGAAAAGGCCCTTGGCGACTCCTCCATTTGGATTTTGGCTAGCCCTCTGCTGTGGAGATACCAGTGTACAGAAATACTTTAAGCATGATGGGACATAGTGCACGTTGTTAAGATGAATATGAAGTGCACCTTTTGGCCTTGCGTTAGACCAGGCATGTCCAAACGTCGGCCCTCCTGATGTTTTGGACCACAGCTCCCAGAATTCTAAACTCAGATTGCTAACCCTCCCCCCCGCCCCCGCCCCCCCGCAGATCACGCGGATGGAGTACGTCCACACGAAAAGCCTGATCTACCGCGACGTCAAGCCGGAGAACTTCCTGGTGGGGCGTCCCGGCAGCAAGCGCCAGCATACCATCCACATCATCGACTTCGGCCTGGCCAAAGAGTACATCGACCCCGAGACCAAAAAACACATCCCGTACCGAGAGCACAAGAGCTTGACGGGGACGGCGCGGTACATGAGCATCAACACGCACCTGGGCAAAGGTGAGCGGGAGGGAGGGAGGGAGGGAGGGAGGGGCCGCTTGGGGGAGGCCAGGTGGAGGCAGCGGCGCCTCTTCGACCGTGGCGCCTGCTCCACCGCGGGCGTCCCATCTTTTTTCCGCGACCTTTTCTGCTCCCTCCTCAGCACGACCACCCTGCGGAGGAGGAACGCTTTGAAAGAAAGAGCCAGTCACTAGCTGGTCGTCCCCCGTGGTTTTCCGGGATTACTAGTATTCCTATATAAATTGGGTTTTGAAAATGTATATGCCTCTCGAGGTGGCACACTGCTCCAAGTGGTTTACAAAGGATGGATGGATGGATGGATGGATGGATGAATAAATAAATAAGTGACAACCCCAACCAGTCAATGAGGGATCGCTGGGGACGTGAACCAGGATACTTCAAGTCCTAAAAGCAGCCTTCCTGAATCTGATCAAATTCAGATGGTGTGCGGCAACATGTCTTACAAGCACCGTGGCCCTTTTGTCACGCTAGCGGAGAGGAATGACAGGGCCTCCTCAAGCGCCTCAGTGGGGGTGGGGTTATCAGACTGCCCAAATGGGACCTGGGGGTCAAGTTTCTAGTCCCTACACACACCAAGCTTGCCAATGCTGGTGAGAAACGGCCCCACTTCACCGGTGCTCGTTTAAGACTTAAGAGCTAGTTTGCAGCCACAACCTGGCTTATTGTTAGATGTGAGAATTTAGCGGGGCTCTGATTGTGTGTCTCTGTGCACACATGCCGTGTTTCCCCGAAAATAAGACAAGTGTCTTATATTAATTTTTGCTCCCAAAGATGCGCTAGGTCTTATTTTCAGGGGATGTCTTATTTTCCCATGAAGAAAAATACGGTACACATGTTATCTTATTATTGGGGAGGCCTTATTTTCGGGGGAGGCCTTATATTTCAGTGTGGGGCAAAACTGTAAGTAGGTCTTATTTTCAGGGGATGTCTCATTTTCGGGGAAACGGTACATAGTAACATGTCAATGCCACTGAGGCCTTGTCGAACGCTGGTGGGATTCGGGGAATCCGTAGCCAAGGCCCGAAGCGAAATGGGTCACCGTCTCCGACGCTGAATCGACGTGGCCTGAGAAGGCGGCCCTTGGCTCAACGTGCCTGCCTCTCTTGTTTTGTCTCCTGCGTAGAACAAAGCCGCCGCGATGACTTGGAAGCCCTGGGACACATGTTCATGTATTTCCTCCGAGGGAGCTTGCCCTGGCAAGGCCTCAAGGTGAGTTCCGTTCGCCGTGGGGAGGGAAGATGTTCCAAGACCGGCCGCCTCAGCTCAAGGCCGGGTTTTTCCGAAGGCAGCCCAGGGAGGCGACTTTCCTAGCTTCCAACATCTGTCTCCTGCCTGGCCTTCTCCGCGGACCTCCAAGGGACTTCGGTGGTGCTCTCTCTTTCCCCGCCGCAAGCGAACGAGCCATCCTCCACTTTCTGCTCGTGCCAGGAAAAGCTTCCCCCTCTTGCAACTCGAGGGGTGGAGCCGTCGACTGGCTCTTGGCTTCGTTTTGTGCAAACACTTCCCCCGTCTGCAAATGCAAATGTTGGTGGACATTCCGTGCGGCCACAGCCACTTGGCCCGAGTGGTTTTTTGTTTTGTTTAGTTATTTGTTTGTTTGCTGCATGGCCTTCCTTTTCTTCCCGGCAACTTGAGCGTTGGGAAGGTTAGATGCGGGACTTGTTTCTCTCAAATTAATCTGCTCCTGCCTTGCGTCTCCAGGCGGACACTCTGAAGGAGCGCTATCAGAAGATCGGCGACACCAAAAGGGCCACCCCCGTCGAAGTGCTGTGCGAAAACTTCCCCGGTAAGGGTTGCCGTCGTACGACTGGGGGCCAGCCGGGGTGGGTGGGTGGGCTTTGCCCATTGGGTCCGGGGTCTTTGACCTTCCTTATGATCTTCTGCAGAGGAGATGGCCACGTACCTCCGTTACGTGAGGCGCCTGGACTTCTTTGAGAAGCCCGATTATGACTATCTGCGGAAGCTCTTCACCGACCTTTTTGACCGGAACGGCTACGTGTTTGATTACGAATACGACTGGGCCGGGAAGCCCTTAGTAAGTGTGGCCCTTGGGAGAGGTACAGGAGGTTTGTCCGGGGTGGGGTGGGGTGGTTGTTGAAGAAAAAGATGTATCTCTGCAGATATTTACGGGCAGGGCCTCTGTATCCACCAACACATGCTGAAAACAGTGGATAATAGCAAACCCGAGGCATAGTATGGTCTCTGGCTCCCTCTAGGAGCTCCCTCTGGTAACTACATCTTGGAAATACGCATTTCTGGTCTTTTTCTTTTAATCTTTTCAGATCACGGATAAGTGAAACTGCAGGTACTAATGCTGCAGATAAAGGGCCCCTAATTTATTTATTGATATTTATTTATTTATTGCCTTTTTATACTGTACCGATTTCCCAGAAGGGGCTCTGGGCGGTTTTTACATAAATGCAAATAAGAAACAAACAACAATGCAAATTAAATAACCAGTAGAATAAACAAGTAAAATAAGCAAATAAATCTTTTTCTCACCTGTTTGTGTGCCCTACTGGGTCTCCCTGGTACCTTGTATAAAGGAGTTAATTTGTTCCCAACGAAATTCTGTTAAGCAAATTTTCCTTTGTACAAATTTCCCATAGGAATGCATTGAAAACAGAGTAATCACTAATAGTGACCATTTTTATGTTGTACGGATTCGCCCCGTAGGCGATTCTGTTAAGCAAGTTTCCCCTCTCTCCGGAATTTTTTATGTTGTACAGATTTTATGCTATACAAATCCGTTTGTTATATGAGGAATCTGCTGTATATATGCATATCATTGTATAGACAACTTTTCCCCACCAATTGAACTTGGCGCTCAGGTAATATAAATGTAGATTTTTTTTAAAAGAAACATCATTTCAAAGTGACATTCATTATTTCTTTAATTTTTTACACCGGCCCCTCAGTGCAATATTCGATTCTGGACGGTTTGTAACAGGATAAGATAAACAGGCATGTAATAGTAAAGTTTAAAATAAGCCACAGAAGAAATAAAGCAAAGGGGGAAAAACTCCACAGCGAAGTGTGCTCTTTGTATACCTTCTCATAGTCATTTAAGCACACTCCGGGTGTTTTACTTTTTAATCCTACGGGGTACACACAGCCCCTCTGCCCTTGCCCAACAAGCTGGGTGCTCAGTTTCACTGTCCTCCGTGATTTACAGTGCAATCGCTTGGTCCTTGAACTCGCGGCCCAGCAGGAACGAAAAGCAATGGGATCTTGCAACCAGGGGCCTCAGCCCCGCACGCGGAGGGCCCCTAACGGCCGTTCCACCCATGGCTTCCTGTTCTCTTCTTTCTCTGCAGCCGACCCCGATCGGCACGGTCCAGAGTGACGTCCAAGCCCAGGCGCCAAACCGGGAGAAAGCCCCCCAGTATATCAAACAGCAGGTACG
The DNA here is from genome assembly GCA_037367245.1 of Phrynocephalus guinanensis. Lineage (NCBI taxonomy): Eukaryota > Metazoa > Chordata > Lepidosauria > Squamata > Agamidae > Phrynocephalus > Phrynocephalus guinanensis. The sequence continues at coordinate 14,859,185 of CM074750.1, forward strand.
GGCTATTTTTTTTTGGGGGGGGGGGGCGTTTTGCTGCGAGGTCCCTGCAGTCAGGGAGGGCTTTCGACAGGAAAGGAGGTTCAGATCGGGCTGTCCCGGGGGGCGGGCAACCTGGTTAAGTGCCAGACGGCACACTTGAGCATTCGGTGGTAAGACGGCTCCTTAGAAATGGGGTCAGCGTCCTTACTGGGAAGGGCTGGGTGAGTCTTGGCAGGCCGGGCGCTGCCGCCGCGCAGGATCTGAAAGCGTCCAAGGCACCTAAAAGCGACAGCCTCTCGAGTTGTGTTTTTGACTCCAATTCCCAGAAGCCTTCAGCACTAATTAGGCCGGCCGGGGGGCTTATGGGTGTTCCAGTCCAAGAACACAGGGTTACTGAAGCTTGAGAATCTCCTGAGACCGGCCACGTGAGTGCACCGGTGAGGTCGGAGTGGGGAGGAGGGCGTCCTTTGTTAAAAGCTGCGTGTTCCGCATCATCGATACAGGGTCTTCTGTGCAAAATTTTGCATTTTCCTCGGAGGGGCAAAAGGTTGACCGCTTAACCCTGCGAGGTAGGAAGGTTAAGGACTGGGGTTTTCGTAGTTGGTTGAGGAGAGGGGGGGCGACGACTTGGCCTCGGATTGCCTACTCTCGCGCTGGCTATTTCAAAGAAAGCGTCCTTTAAGATCATTTTGGGGGGGGGGTCCATAGCGTTTGGTAGATAGGCTTGGGCCTTTTAACCACTCGGAGAGCGGGTTTGAGAGAGGGTCGCTCAGAACAGGCTGTACGGGCTGCTCCTTCCCGGCAGCTGGCCCCATGCTGGGCGCCAATTCTGTGACCGGAACCGACCGCACACCCAGCACAAATCCCGACCCACTTCCTTTCCCCCTCCTTTTACTTTTTCTGGAACGTGCTTCTTGGGCATCCAACCCACAAAGTACTGCATCCTTTTCTCGGCCCGAAATGGTTGCTTTCCGGCCGCTCGGAGTTACGGCCCCTTCTGTAGGAGACGTAGCCCGATGGCTCCGGGCGGTAAAAAGCGGGGGGAACGCTGCGGTAGAGACTACGTTTTTATCTTGTTTTATGTTCCTTCTGCTGTTGCATGTTTTTATCTTTTCCTTTCTCGTCCACTTCTTTTCTTCCTCCACCCTTCTGGGGTTTTCTTTTCATTTCTCCCTGGAATGCCGATCTCTCCCCCCCACACACACACTGCCGCCCCCAACGCCTCCTGTTTTCTTCTCTCTCTCTTTCTCTCTTTTCCTTTCGTATTATTTTATTTTACCTCTTTCCACCCCCTTCCCTTTCTCTTTCCTGCCTCCGCCATTAGCCGTCACCCGAAGGGACGGAGTTTTGGGACCCTCAGGCTGGCCAGGCACCTGCTGAGGAGACGCTAGGAACTCACCTGGCAACCAGCAGGCTTGGGGGCTCCGTCCAGGTACACCTGAGGGACGGGGCGGGCGAAGGGGGGCGGCGGCGGCACGGGGCGCGAGTCTCGCGGACGAGCGGCGGTCTGAACCCCAGACTGGTTTCGAAGGGACATCTGAGTTCCCCCTCCACTTTGATCTGGATCATGGAAACAAGAGGGAGAAATAGGTGAGAGGGACCCCACCATCCCCAAAATAGAAAATTATTTATTTAACTTACAATATTTAACTTTCTCCTAAAAAAAACGACCCAAGGCAGTTCGCATCCTTTAAGAAAGACAATACAGTGGGACCACAGTGCACGTATCAGTGGGGAAATCACAGGTGTGAAAGTTCCCACTGTCTTATCTATCCAATGCTATACAGTGGACCCTCGTATAACAAACGGCTTGTATGACATAAAATAGGTGCAGTGTAAAAAATTCCGGCGCTAGGGAGAATTTGCTTAACAGAATCGCCTATGGGGCGAATCCGTACAACATGAAAATGGCCGCGATGAGGGATTATTCCGTTTTACGCATTCCCGTGGGAAACTTGGATAAAGGAAAATTTGCTTAACGGGATTTTATTTGGCACGAATGAATTCCTTTTATACAAGGTGCCACTGTACGTTTTTCTTGTTTTGTTGTGTGAAGCATTTCCAGCCAGTGGATGAGGGAACCCGCAGATAGTGGGGGTTCTAGGGTGTCTGAAAGCTAAAGAACCACCTTGTGCGGTGTAGCGGAGAGAGCGACAAACTAGGACTCAGGGGGACAAGCGCTCAAATCTCGACTCAGCAGTGGGAAGGAAGGAACGTGCCAAAGCTCCCCTTAAATATCTTGCCTCGAAAAACCCTGTTTTAGGGCCACTGTAAGTCGGTTCCCTGTTGACAGTGTGGAACAACAGCAACAAAGGAGTAGGTTATTCAAATATCAAGGAGATTTCATAACGCAACTTTCGGAAGGTTAGGTAGAAGCGACACCTACAGAAGGACAGAAGCCTCGCTATTAAGATAGGATTGATGGGAGGGGGCGTAGCGGGGTGGACTACATGGCCTCTGGGTTCCCTTCCAGCTCTACAGTTCTGGGATTCAGTTTGCTCATAGCGGAGGCTTTCGGGAACGCCTTTTCTTATTTCGTTAGCTAACGACGCGGGGAATTCTGTACCGACTAAAGGGAACGGGTCTCGCGCACGGACTGCCGGAGAGCTGAAGGGGTTGAGCTCTCGGGTTGCGGAGCCAGAAGGCGGCTGTTCGATTCCCGCATGGGGCCTCTTTTGCTGGGCTGGGCTGGATGGTCTCTTTGGGTCCCTCTTGACAGTTCTATCGTTACGATCCTCAGAGCTTCTGATCCCATTTCTTCCTAATTTGGGCGCTCGCCAGACCCGCGCAGATTCTCTGCGTCAAAGCTCGGGGTCAGGAGGGGTGAAATGAAAGAGGCAGGTTCAGTGTAAAATTGGCTGATTCCCCCCCCCCAAATTTTAACATAAGAACAAAAGAAGAAATGGAGACCCTTGAGTTTAAACTAGGGTGGAGGAGCACCACAAGACAGAGGGCCTTCTCGGCAGCTGCTCCCAAGCTATGGAATGCCCTCCCGATTGAGATCCGCCTGGCGCCAACACTGATGACATTCCGGCGCCAGGTAAAAACCTTCCTGTTCCAGAACGTTTTTAATTGATACAATATAGACGGTGGGTCCGCTGATGACAATTTTAGGATAATGGTTTTAGTGTAAGGCTTTTATTATTGCTTGATGATTTATTGATATTTTACTTCTAACTATTTGAAATTGTTTTATTCTTTGGATTGTAAGCCGCCCAGAGACCTTTGGGTAGTGGGCGGCATATAAGTTAAATAAATAAATAAATAAATAAATAAATAAATAAATAAGGACCTAAGAAGAGCCATGCTGGATCAGGCCAAGGGCCCATCTAGTCCAGCTTCCTGGATCTCACAGGGGCCCTACCAGATGCCTCTGGGAGCGCACGAGACTCAATCTCTGTCTCCTGCTACCACTCCCCTGCATCTGGTCCTTGAAGGTTTTGAGCCTGGAGATGACACATCTCCATCATGGGTTTGCCACCTTTTGTGGGGGGCAGTGGAAAGGGGAAAGCCAGAACAAAAGGAAACTTGAAAAAAAAATGCAGGCCCCCCCCCCGGTCTTGATCTTGGGTGGCTCGGAGAGGGCTGGTGGTGTGAAGGATGCATCCCGAAGGGCCAAAGCGTAACACAGATTTCCAGATGCGTCTCAAAAGGCGAACCCAGCGAGCACGCTTGTGGCACGAGCCCTCTCGCGACCGCAGGCTTGGCTTCGCTCTGGATGCGCTCGAGGTACTCTTTGCTGTCTCCTTGGGAAGGGGATTCCACAGTGTGTGTATGTGTGTCAGTCCTCCCTTTGAAGGGGAAAAGGCAGCTTTCGACCTCCAACGGTCTTGACATACAGCGGTTTTCTTCCACTTGTGCGGTTTCTTTTTCACGTACTTCTTCCTCCTCTTCGGTGGAGCTGATTTTCAACGGTTCCCCCAAACACCCCATGCTCCTCTTCTTGAAATAATCGCTCAACAGATGAAAAAGGTTGTGGTTTCTCTGAAATTATTTTTTTTGGGGGGGGTTGTTTATTGACTCACTAGCTGCGTATACTGCCCACTTTTCCTCCCATGTGTCCGCGGAGGGGCGTCTCTCGTCTTCCTCACTTTTACCTGCACGACGAGCCTGTAAGGGAGGCCGGGGCTGAGGAAGGGACCAACGCACGTCCTCCAGCCCACAATCTGCCCGACTCACGGAAAAGTTCAAATCTGGATCTTCTTAGCGCTCCTTCGGGCGGTCGCGACTGAGGAGCCTGAGAGGCGTTCCGTGTCAAAGGACACATTGCTGTCTTTTGGGGACGGATGCATCTTGGGAAGCCATACCTTTCTGGGCCGGCTACTTGGGAGGACGGATCCAGGGCACTTCTGAATATTATTTTTCCAAACGAGAGAAGACGAAGAAACGGGATTCCCTGCAAGAGCTGTCCGTTTGCATGGCTGCTTCTTGATGGAAGTCCTCTGCCCTTTTTTCCGGCCGCCCTCCTCGTCCTTGCGGTTGCGGGCGGAAGGGGTAGGATTTGGGATTAAGAGATAATGGAACAACCGCCCATCAGATCTGATTTGCTGTGGCTTCTTGCACCGAGACGGGGGTTGGAATCCGTGGCCTTTTTTACGTCTCCCAACTTGTTTGACGGAGCGTTTCCCCCCCCTCCATGAGAACTGGACACTTGGGGTTAAGAACTTAAGAACCTAAGACGAGCCCTGCTGGATCAGGCCCAAAGGCCCATCTAGTCCAGCTTCCTGGATCTCCCAGGATGCGTTTGGGAGTGCATGAGACTAGATCTCTGTCTCCTGATCCCACTCCCCTGCATCTGGCCCTTGAAATACCCCGGTTTTAAGCCTGGAGATGACACACATCTCCATCCTGGTTTGTCACCTGGGATGGACTTTTCCTCCAGGAATCTGTCCAATCCCCCTTTTGGAGGCATCCAGGCCAGATGCCATCCCTACATGTTTCCTTTTGGGCGAGGGTGTTTGGGAAGTCAACCTGCAATCGGAGCATTCTTTTGCGGGCTTAGCGCCGCTAAAGCAACGACACGGCCGACGAAAGGAGAGCCGCGAGTGGCGGCCGAGTCCAAGGCCGGGGTGTAAGAGCAGCCGGAGAATCGAGAGGCTGAACGGGAGACGGACTTAAATGGAAAAGGGCTATTTGGGGGTGACTGGCTGGGATTTGGGGACGCCTTCCCCGGAATTGCAAAGGGAAGTGTTTTAAGCAGCCGCCAAGAAAGGGGAACCGGCAGCTCAAGAACCAGAATGGTGAGCTGCCCAACCCTCTGTCTGATGCAAGTTTGAGTTAATGTGTTTATTTTTCGTGGGGAGGGGTGGGGGGTGGCAACTAACGGTGACCATCCACTTGTCCACCGGCCCTCCGTGCCTCGCTCGGCCACTGACGGGGCCCGACTTCTCTTCCCCGACGCAGGTCATGAGTTCCACCAACGGCGAGCTGAACACCGACGACCCCACCGCTGGACACTCCAATGCACCCATCACCGCGCCGGCCGAAGTCGAGGTGGCCGACGACACCAAGTGAGTTTGGGTACCGGTGGCAGGGTTTTTATTTATTTTATTTTATTTTATTTTTAGCACAGGGTGGGGGAAGAAACGGGGCAATCCCCTCCTGTCCTGGTTCAGGGAGTGGGTTAAGGGTGGAGGCCTCGGAGGGCGGCCCATCCCGAAACTCGAGGGAACTACAGATGATGGTTATAAGAGGGGCTGCTGGATGGACTCGGGTTCGCTCGGTCTCCGGCTGCAGAGCCAGTGAGTTAGGAGTTTGAATCCCCAGCAGGGCGGGGCTGGAGTAGGTGATCGCAAGGTTTCTTCCCAGCCCTGCCGTTTCTAAGACGGTTATTCCCCCCGTGGAGGAAAGGGGCGACAGACGGATTTGTCGCCTCGGCGCGATCGGAGCAATTCTGCTCCTGGGTGCCGTCCGACGGTTCCCACGCCAGCAATCTAGATGGTCTACAGCAGTGGTTTCTCCACCGGTGGGTCCCCGGAAGATGTTCCTGGACTGCAACTCCCAAAAACCCCTTCCAGCACAGCGAGTGGTGGAGGCTTCTGGGAGTTGCCGTCCAGGAACATCTGGGGACCCCACCGGTGGAGAACCACTGGTCGACTGGTTACCGTATATACTCGAGTATAAGTCGGCCCGAGTATAAGTCAAGGCCCCTAATTTAACCCCCCCAAAACTGGGGAAATGTATTGACTCGAGTATAAGTCTAGGGTGGGAAACGCAGCAGGGCCTGGCAGCTCCTCCTTTGTGAGCTAGGGGAGCGGTGTGTCATGTTTTAAATGACTTTTAGCCACTGGGGCAAGTGCTTGGCTCAGTGGCTGAAAGTCATTTTAAACATTGTGCGCCGCTGCCCTGTGATGCAGAGGGAGGTCATGAGAAGCGGCACGCAATGTTTAAAATGACTTTTAGCCACCGACCCAAGCACTTGCCTCCGGAGGGTCCCGGCCAGTCCCGCAGTTCTAAGACCACAAGGATGATTAGGGGGAGGGTCCCCCCCGATAGAAATCCTCTCCCTAACGATGCCGCTTAGCAAGACGACGAGCCCGCGCAAATCGAGCCCCCCGGGCTGGCGGCTTTCGATTCCTTTCTGCCGCCTGCCACGCCGAGAGACGCCCCAGCCACCGACACCCGCGCTTCTCCTCTCGTCCCTCAGGTGCTGTTGTTTCTTCAAGCGAAGGAAGAGGAAAACCATGCAACGCCACAAATGAGGGGTCGCGCTCCGTCTCAGAACTGCGTCGTCGTCTCCTCCTCCTCCTCCCTCCTCACCCCCCCTTTTCGGCGGGGGGGGGGACACGCACTCCACTGCCATAGTTGGTTTCGGCTTGGCGGTGCGCGCCTGGGGTGGTGGTGATGTTGGAATTGAAGCCAGGAGCCGCATGGACTTCGCTCCACGGGCTCAACCCGGACCACATTTGCCCCCCCCCGCCCCAACCCCACCCACCCCCCGGCACTCCCGTTCTGTTCTTTCCCGGGGGACGCGGCCGTGCTCGAGGGGGGTTACGGGAACGAGAGAGGAAGGGGAAAAAGTGAGAGACACATTGGGACTTCTGTCTGAAAGCGTCCTCTCGGTCCACCCCCGGTCGCAGGGGGACGGGATTGGAAAAAAAAAAGCATTAACTATTTATGCATCTTTCCCTTTTCTGTTGGTTTCCTCTCCTTCCCCCCCTCCTCCTGTTTTCTTCTTTTGGTGTGGAGGGCTTGGTGAATAAGGTTTTGGGGTTGTTTCTTTTTTGGGGGAGGGGGTCGTAGGGTGGGAGACTCACGCAGGAAACAAGTCTCGTAGCGACCCATTGAACCTTTCTAGAAGCCCGACTGTAACTAAGGAGAGAAGCGGCTGTAAAGGTTCCCGCACACACGCACCCCACCACCGTCGCCAACCCCGCTACTCCCCTCGCTTTCTGTGTCTCCTCTTCTAAATTAATTTAAAACATTGCATCTTCGGTCCCCGGTGCCTGGAACAAGGAGGCTGCCTCTTTGAGGCCGTCTTGTTTATTTTTGTAGAGATGCGTCTTGGCCGATTCTCTTTCCCTCCCGTTAAGGGATTTATTTTTATTTTTATTTTTTTTAAAGCTTCTTTCTCCACTCCTCCTTCCCTGCTGCTTCATCCTCTCCGCGGGTTTGGTTCTCCACCCCAAAGGGTCTCCACCCCGACCCCCGTTCGCAGAAGCAGAAGAGTTGGTGGCTTCCCCCGGCCTTTGGAGGCCCGCGCGGACATGTGTATTGTGGTGGGAGGGAGAGGGGGGTCACTTGTTTACACTCCCCCCACCCCTTCATTTCTCAATGCACTTTTTGTTTTTTTGGGGGGTAGCAATACAAGCGACGCCCGTCTTGAAATAATCCAATTTTAGGCCATGCGGGTTTGGTGTTGTTTTTTTAACCCGATCGAGACGATGAGTTTAAAAATCAAGAAATTAACGCATTCACGCTACCGGAGTGTGTTGTGCGGGGAACGAGGAGAAGGGCAAAGGACTTTTTGATCTCAGGAACGGCTGGCAGCCAAATGTAAACCCCCCTTTCCCCACCTCCCACCCCCGCCAAAAGAAAGGCCAACAATGTCCAGGACGACACCGTGATGATGGCCATGCACGCGGAGCCCACGCGATCCCCCCCAGAGCGCAGTCTGACGTGGAGACGGCGGCCGTGGTTCCCTTGGGTTTCCCTGCGTATCACGACCTTATTCTTTTAATTTTTCTTTTTTTTGGGGGTAAGTGAGGGTTTCTACTAAGATTGCCCGTTTCCTTCGCAGACTTGGAAGGGGGTGGGACACGGGCCGTGACTTTGTGGGGGGGGGCTGGTATGGGACGGAACGAGGCAGGGACGGACCCCTTCCCGCGCGTGCACCCCAAATGCGTTGACGCAAGGAGCATCCCTTTCGAAAACCTGCCGCCTTTCCGCGCAAGGTTGGCTCCTCGCCGTAGATGCGACACACACACACACACACACCCTAGCCCCAAAAGAAAACGGGGGTGTCCAAGACAGGGCGGTGCCTCTTGTCGAAAGACCCGACAGATCCGGCTTTGGTCGCCTTTGCGCCCGGGGCCGGCGCGAACCGTTCTCGACACACTGTCTTATCTGCTCCTCTTATAGATTTCTATTTTTTTATACAAAGGGATCCCGGCAAGGATCCCCCCCCCCCGCCACCGCCCCTTATCCTCCACACACACACACACACACACTTTTCTCCAGGCGTGGCATGCCTCTCGCTCTCCCTGGCCCACCTCTGGCTGCGGAAAGCTGGGGTTTGCGGGACCTCCTTCGGGGCAGAAATGGGGACCTTTTCGGATCCAGCGTCGGTCGCAACGGACCGAAACTGTCTTGTCTCTAGGGAAAAACAATTTAAAAAGAGGGAGGATTGCTAGCGGGGGGGGGGGGGGCTATGCCACGTCTGCTTTGCTCGGTTCATTCTCCACCTGGATGGGAGGATAGCTCCCCCTCCGCTCGGCTCTCGCTTCTTTCCTAGATCTGGATTCGAACCCGGGACTCAGGTTTATAGGTTCCGGTCTTCCCGCTGCCGAGGAGGGCGGCAGGGCGGCCCCACATCGCAGTGGGATGTTGAAAGGGGAATCCTGACTCACTCGCTCACCACCGCTACTACCCCGGGACATGGCTGGTGGGGAAAAGCCGCTCAAAAATTTGTGCATTAAAAAAAAAAAAGAAAGAAAGAAAAATCCAAGTTTCCAAGCTGGATATGCTGTTTCCCTCGCTGCCTGAATGTCTGTCTCTTGTTGTTAAGCAGCCTTTTGTAGAGAGAGAAGGAAGGGTCTTGGATTCAGATTGGCTCTTTGGGGGGGGTGTTAAATTTTTACAACAGCCGTGCCTCCGCCATGATCAAGAGGAACCGGGAAGGGGAGCGAAAGAGAAAAACGAGGGTTTTTTGTGTGGGTAGCGTGCTCATGGAGACCCTCAATTCCGGTGATTTCCATTAAAAATAAATAAATAAAAATATATATATATATATATATATATATATATATATATATATATATATATATATATATATATATATATATAGGGTTGCTTAGGTATGTGCAATGTTTGAGCTTGTTTCCCGGACAATGCAAAGAGAACATAATTTTTTTTTAAAACAAAACACAGCCTTAAATGTTGTGCTGGAAGAATAAAAAAATGTAGTTCCAGTCCCGGGAAGGTTATAAAATAAAAATTTAAAAAAATGTTTCTCTAAAGAGTGTAGGAATGTGATTTGGGTACCTGTCGCTTTAATGCGTTTCCACCCATTTATTTTATTTTATTTAAAAACTGTGTGGTTTCGGGACCTTTCAGGCCAAAGGCACCAAACAAGCCTACAAAAGGTCCATTTTTAAAAAAATTCTGATGTATATATATTTCCCCCCGAGTCCAAGTTTTGTTACAAGACAGCTTGATTTGCATGGAGATGTACCTAGCAATGGAAGGGTGTCTAGTTGTGTTTTTTTTCCCAGGGGAGGGAAAAACAAGTTAAGCAAACTAATTTACAGAGACTGTGGAATGAACTTTTCTTACTGGTTGAGGTCCAGAGCAGAAGTGTGTGTGCATAGTAAGTTTTGAAACTCATTTTTTAAAAAGTATACAAAGACAGCAGCAAATTTCCCTGAAACCTTCTCTGAAACCACTGAAGTTGGGTTTAAAAAAATAAATCAAAAAGCAGGGAGGGGGGGGGAGAGACTTGGAAAATTAAAAGAAAACATTTTAAAATATATTCTATAAGGATTTTTGTGTGTCGGATTCAGTGGAAAGGGCTGGGGGGGGGAACCCGTGGGTTTTGTCTGAGCAGAGAGAAATTTACTGGAAGGAGAAAGTGTGGCTTTGGAAAATTCAAACTTCCAAGGGGATCCGCCCTCACCCAACGTCCTGGCTCCCACCAACGCTTCTCCCGGGGAAGGCGACCCAAGGAGGTTGAAAGCCAGGTTAGTTGTTTTACCTGCTCATCCGTCAGCACAGGACACAAGGCTGGGCGTTCGAAACCCCCTCTGTGCCTCCTTGGGGGGGGGGGGGGGGGTTAGGATCTTCTGACGGGGCGGCCCCGAGCCAACAACTGAAGACAGCTTGAATGGGGAATCTTCCACTCTCCCTCTTGGCTGGGACGGCACCGTGGACAGCTATTGTGTCCCTTCTTTTTTAATCTACGTGTCCTGATGAACTGGCTTGTGACGCCTACCTTGGCGAGGTGGGGCGGGGCGGGGAAGGTGGCGCTGGCACCACGGTAGCCACAAAAACCACGGCTGGGCCAAGGCCCGCCCTTTCCTTGACAACCCATTGGCTTACATTTGCTTAATTCCCCTATTGATAGATAGATAGATAGATAGATAGATAGATAGATAGATAGATAGATAGATAGATAGATAGATAGATAGATAGATCGACCAGGAAGGAGGAAGAATCGATAGATAGATACCAGATAGAAGATAGATAGATAGATAGATAGATAGATCGACCAGGAAGGAAGGAAGAAGGAAGATAGATAGATAGATAGATAGATAGATAGATAGATAGATAGATAGATAGATAGATAGATAGATAGAGTGGGTGGTTTCATGTATGGTTGGATATAAAAGATAGATATATGATAGACAGGTGGGTGGGTGGGTTTTTGGATAGATGGACACACAGACCGACAGACAGATGGGTCTATGCATGGATGGAGAGAAAGGCAAATGAATAGACAGTGAAGGAAGGGATAGATAGATAGATAGATCAGGAAAGAAGGAATAGATAGATAGATAGATAGATAGATAGATAGATAGATAGATAGATAGATAGATAGATAGATAGATAGATAGGAAAGCCAGTGTTGCCCTAAGAATGTGGGAGCCGAAAGCCACATTAACACCTGCCTATCTGCCATGTGTTGTGTCTCAAGCCACACAGAAAGGAGCCGGGGATGGTTGGAAGGAGCCGCAAAGCCTGTTTTTTAACTGTTACCTGCTCTCTCTCGAGTTCTGTCTGCCTGTCCCTCTCCTGCAGGCACCAAAGCACTGGCTTTTTATTCTTATTTTACAAGCTGAAAAGCAGAGAGAGAGAAAGAGAGAAGTGGGTGAACACACCAGACAGCATCAGACGGGATGCATCCCCGAATGGGTCGGCGTATCGCAGAGCTGCGTCATTTGGGAAGCTAAGCAGGGTCGGCCCTGGTTAGTCCTTGGATGGGAGACCGCCAGGGAAGACCAGGTGCTGTCGGCCGCCTGGACTGTAGGAACTGGCAAAGCCACTCCAGGATTCCTGCCAAGAAAAACTCCGTGGACCTGGGGTCACGAAGAAGAGTCGGGTCACGGCTGTAACGACACGACACGCACATCACGCAGGCACCCGGGAACGTTTCCCTTTTTGCTCCTTATAGCAGCTCCTCTGTAGCCGTGACGTGCAGGCGGTCGGATTTGGAGGCTGCCACCCCCAACAAACTCCACGCTGCTCATGTATTGGAAGCGATGTCTTCTCCCTTATGGGCACAGACAGGGTCCCCCTCGCCTCCATTCCCGGGTGAGAGAAGAAGGCCATGATCCCCAGAGGAGGTAAGGAACCCATGGGCCATGAAGTGTGCCGGCCCCGAGCGAGGCCGGCGACGCTGCGAGACAACCCGCGACCGTCCCCACCTCGCTGAGAAGCCGGGCCTGACGGGGAACGGACCTGCTGGTCATGTTGACCCACCCTTGGGAGTGCTGGGAAAGAAGAGGGCTGAGCGCGGACTCCTGGTGCTTTTTTCGCCGGGGAGAGACCCGAGGTGCTCTCGAGAAAGCCGACACCTTGAGCCAGTGATGGCGAACCTTTCAGACACCGCGGGCCCAAACTACGATGCAAAACCTACTATTCCCCCCCCCCATACAGCCATTTAACCTGAATCCAGGCGGCTATGAAAGGGCGATGTCGGGTGCCCCACAGAAAGGGCTCCAAGGGCCACCCTTTGGCACCCCCGTGCCCGTAGGTTCGCCATCACTGCCTTAAGCCTCGAACGGGACGTAAAAGGTCCCTCTCGGGGCGCCGGGGAGTCCTTAGAGGTGGGGAAGGGCACCCTGAAGCCAGACGGGCCAGGAAGGGGTGGGGGAGAGAGGGTGCAGGGTGGACACCTGCGTTTACACCTGGTTCCCCCCCCCCGCCCTCAATGCCTCATCATAGATTCCCAAGTGACTCTGGTGCTACTGGTGGTGGTGGGGAACCAAGCACCCCGCTCTGCTCTGAGCCTGAATCCACAAGCCTGACTCCCCAGAGGACACACGGTTCCGTGAGACCCCCCCCCCCCCCCCCAACGGCGGGCAACGGAGTGGTACTTTTTGCTTCTCTTTAAATCTAATAAAGAGCACACACGCAACTACCTTGGTGGCTGCCTGGAAACCCATGCCTCGAGCAGCATCATTTTTTAAACATCTCGGCCGTCGGCTGGGGTGTGGATTGTGAGGTGGAAGATGAACTGAGGAGGTGGAAGCGTGGCTAGGGGGCCCACCCCATGTCCAGCCCCAAAGCCAACGAGGCAGCGGGGGGTGGGGGGGATTCACCATCAGTTTTTGGGAGGGAGGCAGCGTTCCCCCAGTGGTCGGACCCACCCAGAACCTGCCCAAAGGGAGAGCGTTGCTGGAAACAGTTATTCCGTGTCTACAAACGGTGCTCTTTGTGACTTGGAAAAGGGGCAGATTGGCACAGATGTGGGTCGGTGGACGGACGGGGACACACACACACACCATTCCTCACAGCCCCCCCCCCCCGACTTGATGATTCATTCAAATCCCTTGTGGCACAGCAATGCTAAGATTATGATGATCATTCTTACAACATTCTATGAAACCTCCATTTGGGGCACCTCACAGTCCACTCAATTTATTCCCGGTTTTTAGGGGGGGGGGGGGAAATAACGCCCACCCACCCACCATGACGGACAACCACGGCAACGGCTTTCTTGACAGGGACGAGACCACAGAATACAGCCGGAGCGTCCAATGCATTGTTAAGTTGCACTCTTATTAGCAGCAGAAATGTACTGAGGACCAGGGAGATTGGGGGGCGGGTAGGGTGGGTGGGTGGGTGGACGCCTCCCCCCCTCCCCCCTCCCAGGCCAGAGAACAGAGTGAACGCACACACACCCCCGGGGGGCAGGGGGGGGGTGGAGGAGGAGGACAAGCAAGCCGGCAGATGCAAACCTCTGAACGTCCGCGGTCAGGAATCAAGTCTGAGCTTTCGAAGGCTGAGCCGAAGGGCCGCTGACCAGCGTCAGAAGTCGGGGGGGGGTGTCATCCCCCTGGGATGGTCTCCAAAATGCCCCCGGCTGCATGCAGAAAAACGCCAGCCGCCCCGAGCCAGGATCCGGCACGAACGACGAGGAGGAGGAGGAGGGTCGTCTCGGCGGGAAGCAGCTCCTTGCAAGGTTGACGTGGCCTCCGACCCCCACCCCCCCCCCCGCACCCCCCCCCCCCGTGCAAACGGCCGGATGTAAGAAAAAAGCAGCTACATTCAGTGCGATGTAAGGGCGTTTGGCATCGCCTCCGTCCGGTGGGGGGCTCGACCAGTCCACGCCCCACCCCGCCCGTGGGGGGGGGTGTCTCAGGTTGGCCAGTCTGCTCTGCGTCCTCGTCTGTCTTCGGCGCCTCTCCCGTCGGCGTGGCAAAAAGGCATGATGGCGACATCGGCGCGGGCGGGGCGATACGGGGTGGTGGTGGTGGGGAGAAGGAAGCGGCGTGGCCGGCCCGCCGGCCCGAAGTCCTCAGGGGATGGCCCGGATTTCCCCCCTTCCCCTCTTTAGGTGTAGAATATGATTTCGGGGATCTGTCCGTCCTCCACCGAAGTGCCATTGTTGTTGCCCGCAGCGTAGCAGAAGGTGAAACAGGTCTTGGCCCCGGTGGTCGGCGACTCGTGGACGACTTTACGCAGGCCTTTGGTCCCGTAGTGCGAATCGGGGCCCTGGGGCAGAAAAGCGGGGGAGGCAGAGGAGGAGGAGGAGGTTACATTCTGTGCCTCCGATGACGAAAGATCTGAGATGTTTTTCACGCCGGGAAAGGGAACCCGAGGCTGGAAAAGGCAGCCAGATAGAACCGGAGAAAGGGCTTTCCTCTCCTTGTTGGGTCCCCAGAAGGATAGGGGGATCCTCCCTGGCCGCCCGCCCACCCCCCTTCGCTTCCTCCCACCCCGCCCGCCTCAAGGCACCTTCAGCGTCGCGCAGGCCGTGTAGCTGACGGCCGGCAGGATCTCCACGGGCTCCTTGAACATCACCCGGAACGTGTTGGAGGAGCCGTCGCAGCTGAAGCCGGTGTCGTTCTGGCCCAGGACGGTGTTGCTGTCCGTATGGATGATCTGAAATTTATTTATTTGCACATTTTTTTTAAGCCGCCCCGTTCCCAGCGGTCTCAGGGCGGCATACAGCAATGTATGAAAATGACAAAACGACATGTTGAAAACCATCCCAATAACAAACAGTTATAGCAATCAGTCAATAAGTAGCAAAATCCTGCCATCCGCGTGCTCGTGAAATGTAAAAGATAACATTTAACTAATTAAAATGCTGGCGAAACAGGAAGGCTAAACAGAAGCGTCGGCGCCAGGCAGTTCTCTGTTGGGAGGGCATTCCAAAGTTGCGGGGCAAGAGCCGAGAAGGCCCTGCTTCTAGAATGCTGGCCACCCCCCGCCTCACCTCTTTAAGGTTGGGAACGTCACGAGGCCAGCCCCACATTTTGACTGACACATCTAGCAACACCAGATGCCTTCCACCCACCCACCCATCCTTTCCTTCCTTCCATCCATCATCAACTCTCTCCTCCCGTCCTCCCTTCCTTCCATCATCAGCTCTCTCCCTCCTTCCTTCCATCATAAACTTCTTTCCATCCATCAGCTCCTTCCTTCCTTCCATCCATCATCAGCTCTCCTTCCTCCTTCCTTCCACCATAAACTTCTTTCCATCCATCAGCTCCTTCCTTCCTTCCATCCATCATCTCTCCTTCCTCCTTCCTTCCACCATAAACTTCTTTCCATCCATCAGCTCCTTCCTTCCTTTCATCCATCAGCTCTCTCCTTCCTCCTTCCTTCCATCATAAACTTCTTTCCATCCATCATCAGCTCCCTCCTTCCTTCCTTCCATCCATCATCAGCTCTCTCCTTCCTTCCTTCCTTCCCCTCCCCACTTCCTCCAGAGACTACAGACTGAGGTGCCTCATGATTTAAGGAGTTTAGTTGCTGCCCCCCCCCCACCACCAGGAGGGTAAGCCCCTTTCTGCGGTCTGTGTTTGGGGCCGCCCCGGGCCTTCCCCCTCCTCCTTTGCCCCACCGCTGCCCACAAAGTCAAAGGGTAGGACGTCGGCTACCTGTATATTTACTTGGTAATCTGTCGGGCCGTGGATGGAGCCGTACAGCCCGAAGCCGACGAGAAAGATCCGCTTGTTGACCGAGAACCTGGCGGGGGGAAGACGGAGGCGGGAGTCAGCCCCGGGAGACGGCCGGCTGGGGACCAAAAGCCGGCGCACGCTGTACACGACAAGGGGAGAGGGACTCCTTTCCCATGACCCTAACCTCCTCCCCCCCCCCGATCTTCGGAAGAGCCGCTGACCTTCACCGAAGCTTAGCTAGAGTTTATTTATTTATTTATTTATTTATTTATTTATTTAACTTATATGCCGCCCACTACCCGACCTCGATATAACGGCTGCTAATCCAGAGCTGCCCGTCGCTGTCCAAAGAAACTCATCATCGCAAGGATGGCTGGGGGTGGGGGTGGCGTGGCGGTGGGAACCAACTCTCAAGAAACCTTTTCAGGGTGGAAGGAGCACCTCGGACGCTGCTCTGGGGACACAACGGAGGCTCTGTCACCGCGGAGGGTGAGCAGCCCTCGGCTTTCGAGACCGGCGGGTCTTTCTCAAAGGCGGGGATCGTTCTGATTTTAGAATGTGCTGTGGGGCCAGCCAGGGGCACTTTTAAAAAAGCTTAATTCCTCCTTGCCCGTTTCCACCGCGGCATTCTACAAGAGGACTAAAAGCAAGGAAGAGTTCGAAAAATTCGTGTGTGTGTGTGTGTGTGTGTGTGTGTGTGTGTGTGTTGTATCGTTACAGTCGTGACCGACTCTTTGTGACTCCGTATCCATGGAGTTTTCTTGGCAGGAATCCTGGAGTGGTTTGCCAGTTCCTACTCCAGGCGCCTACAGCACCTGGTATTCCTTGGAGGTCTCCCATCCAAGTACTAACCAGGGGCCGACCCTGCTTAGCTTCCGAAATTAGGCGAATTCGGATGGGCTTAGGGCATCTAGGCAGCTATCGAAAAATTCGTAGGGTTTTGCAAACTAGTAGGGCCTGCTGTGTAAGGAGAAGAAGCCGCCGTCCGCCGACGAAAGAAGACGTGGCCGCTTCTGAGACCTCGCAAGGCTCTTTGGTGACGGATCTTTTGTAAAGACGGAGACCCCCGCCCCCCCCCACCCCGCCCAGAACCGCCCGCGTACCGGATCCGGTCGCTGGTCCCGCTATAACCCCAGCGGCTTTCCACCTGCTGGAACCGGTTGATGCTGCCTTCTTTGCCCCTCAGGCAGCATCGCGGCCGGTCGATAAACTCCACCCGGGGCTTGGGGTTGACGGTGAAGTGGAGGAAAAGGCTGACCACCTCCTGGTCCGTGAGGATGCCCGACTGAGCCGGCCCTGGGGGTGGGGTGGGGGGTGGAGGAGAGAGAAAACACAAGGCAGCAAAAGCCCAGGTGAGCCGAGTGGGTCGCGTCCCCATCCCTCGTGGACAGAAAACAGCAACTGCTTTTTTAATCGAAAGGGTGCAACCGTGTCCCACTCTATCCTGCGCGGGTCAGGTCTCTTCTTGACCCCTGTGTCCCGTTCTGGACACACCACGGACGCCAACGAACTGAAGCAAGGTCAAAAGAGGGCAGACGGGAGACCGGGGGGGGGGGGGCTGGAAACTAAGCCTGACGAGGAAAAGACTGAAATAACTGGGCCTGTTTTGCCTGGAGGAAAGGAGACGGGAGGGGAGACCGGAGAACGCTTTTCAAGGACTGGAAAAGCTGTCCTACAGAGGAGGGAGGGAGGGAGGGGGGGGACAGGACCTGTTCGCGACCATCCCAAAATCATGGGCTCGCGCTGCAGGGAACCAGACGTCGGCTGAAATCTTAGGGCAACGGGCTTAAACTCTCTGAGCGATAATAAGAGAACGGAAGCCATAATCGGGGGTGGGGGGGGGAGTGCTCCCACGCAGGAGAAAAACGGACTGATCTGCTCTGATTTGGATTCCCTGATTTTAACCCTCTGAAGCCACCCCCCCTTCCAACTCTTGATGATTCTGTACAACTTTTTTCCAGGGAGAAAGAAAATGCGACCCGACGCACAGGAGGGGGGGGGGAAAGCCACGGCAAGTACGCAATGGGGGATACACAACCACCGCTGCGTTTTATTGTTATTCCGCAGCGGCATTGCGAGTTAGGTTTATGTGAATTATCGGAGCCTAATTCCTGCCTTCTTTTTCTGTTTCTTTCTTTCTTTCTTTCTTTCTTTCTTTCTTTCTTTCTTTGGCCACTCTGGAAAACCACCACAGAAAAGGAAAACAGCAGGCAAGAGGTAAAGTTGGAAGCTGGGAGGCTGAACGCAGAACAAGGCAACAAGTTTCCTCACCCCTTCCAAAGAAACCAAGCCCCCAAGCCTGCAGCCAGGGACTGAAACCCAGTCAGCAATATTTACCGTACTGTTTGGTGGGGTGTTTGGATGTCCGATAAAGCAGATTTTAAGAGTCTTTTAAAACACAGATTTAAAATTTAATGGCTGACTTGATGATGTTGTTCACCACCCGGAGTTCCTTCGGAAGACGGGAGGTATATGAATGAATGAATGAATGAATGAATGAATGAATGAATGAATAAATAAATAAAGTGGTACCCTGACTTAAGAGCAGCTCGACTTAAGAGCGGAAAACTGTTGGCATTTTAACTGTCGCCTTACAAATATTAGATATGGTCTGCTCAACTTACAAACATTTTTTTCTACTTTTATAATTTTTTTTAAACTTATTTTTTTCAATTTTTTTAGATAGGTGCCCCGACTTGAGAGTAGTTCGACTTAAGAGCATGCATTCGGAACGGATTAAATTCCTAAGTCGAGGTACCGCTGTAAAAGGGTCTTAGGCCAGACAGAGGAGGATGGCTCCGGGTTTTTCCGGAGATCACGCCCGTGGCGCTACGCTCAAGACGGCCCTCCCTGCCTCGTGCTTCTGCTCGCTCAGGCGCCCACCCTACAGGGCGGCGGGATGTATAATGGGGCTTTAAGCATGGTGGGACACCCCCCCCAGGGTGAGGTGTTTCTCCACGGGAAAAGTTACCTGCCGCAAACTCTTCGATGGTCATCAGGGGGAAGCGGATGAGGGCGAGGGCCTTCCCCAGCGCCTTGCGCTTGTTCTCCGGCACCACCTGGAGCTGCTGGCGATGGCATTCGGCTTCCGACCACCGGACCACCGCGTTGAAAAGACGCACCTCGCGGATGCCCAGGGTGTCCCGTTCCAGGACGGCCACCAGCGTGTCTGACAGGAGAAGACGGGGAGGTCAATTGGAGTGTGTGTGTGTGTGTGTGTGTGTGTTGCATCGCTTCTAGCTTCCGCCCACGAGAGCAAACGCTCGTGTGTCTGTGTGTCACTTCCCGTGCGGGCTGACCAGGTGTCTCTCGAGAAAGAAAAATGACCAGAAGGGGCCTTTTAAGGAATCTTTTTGGCGCCCGGAGGCCGTTTCTCAGAAAGGACTCACTGCTTTTATAACCTGCCTCATTCAGGGCGGATGGCAATTTTTGGGAAGGAAGGCGGGGGGGGGGGTCCCTTTCTGGGTCGCATGGCCCGATCCGGGCACCGGTTCTGAAACCGCCTCCAAGCGGGCGGAGGGGGCGAGGCTTTCGTGACGGCCCACAAAACCAAAAAAGAGATCGGGGAGGGAGGGAGGGAGGGATGATTGTTTGAGAAAGGAAGGTTTGAGCTGATCAAAGCCTGCAACGATCTGGTGAAGAAACTGAGAGACAGGGGGAAGGAGATCTCATATGAAGACAATGTGTGGGTGTGTGTGTGGGGGGGGGGGGGGAGCAGAAATTGAGATCCCAAAGGGGGATCCGAAACATGGAGTCTGGCTCACCCAGGTCGATATCCGTGAAGCCTTCGGCGTTGATGGCGTCGGAAGTGTTCTTGTCGATGTTCTCCAGGCAAAGACTGGCCAGCTGAGGCTCATCGAAAAGCCGGGCCTAAGAAGGGGCATCAAGCACCAATTTATTTATTATTTTTAATGGAGGAAATCAAACAGGGATGTTGGCAAGTGTGTGTGTGTGTGGTGGGGGGGTGGGTCATTCCAGAATGCCTCACCAGGTTCAGGAGCCCCTCTCGGCTTTCGGGAAAAGGTGGGGGGGGAGTGTCAGAGTCTACTGACCTCAGGCCGGGACCGCAGCCCTGGGTCTCCGAAGGGGGCCAAGAACGGGGAGCTCCTTACCTGCGTCAGGAGCATAAAAGCGTTGTCCGCCCTCAGGTTCTTCTTGAGGAACTCCACGCAGTGCGCTTCGAGGGTGGGCACCGCGTACTTCTTGGCCGTGTAGAGCGTCGTCATGACCGTCTCCGGGCCGATTTGGACTTCGTCCGAGTACAGAAACCTGGGGGGGGGGGGGGGGGCGGAGGGGGGAGAGGGATGAGGCCAACGGACGCGGCAGGATTTTCTGCGACGGACATAACACATCCTTTAAAAAAAAAAGGAGGCAGGCTCTTCCCCTTTGGGGCCTAACTTAGAGGCACTTCTCTTTTGTCTTAAGATTTCCACATCGTCAATGAGGACTAGAATCCTTGCGAAACCAACCGAAACATTAAAAACAGCTGGAACTCTTTGGACGGATCGTGCTACGAATGGAAAGGAAGGCATTTCCCTGTCCTGGGGGTCTCCAACCCATCTCTGGTGGCTCCCAGACTTGGTGTCCCCCCCCCCCAGGGCTAACGAGCCTCCCACCGAGACGGACTTACTTCAGTAAAGCGAGGAAAGCGGACGGCTCCACGTCGGGCAGTTCTATCTCTGTCGAGGTGGTGGCCATTCCACCGTTGAACATGGCGTCAAACACCGCACTGCCTACGGCCAGCACAAACCTGGTATTTGGGAGGAGAAGAAGAAGTAGAAGGGGAGAGGGGAAAGGCCCATAATGAGTAGATTCCGCTTCTGAATCGTTTCCGTCCTGTCCGCTTACGATGTGGATCTGGAGGATTTACCTGCCCGTCCGTATCATCTACGGATGGACAGGTAAATCCTAGTTGTGCGCCTTTCCTTCTATTGTGATGGGGGTTCCTGCATGGCAGGGGGTTGGACTAGATGGCCCTTGAGGTCTCTTCCAACTCTAGGATTCTATGATTCCCTGCACTGAAGGTATTGCTGAAAAGCTTTCTGACCCTTGATCTGCATTCTGTAGCAGGTCCACTCGAGCCAGTCAAGAAAGAGGTAGAGAATATATGCATATACGGACCAAGGGGGTAGTCAACGCGGACACAAAGAGGCAACACGGAGAGGAACGAACAGAAAGATTAAGAGGTTATAGACAGCAGCTAGACGGGCGGCATAGAGCCCGAACAAATAAATAGATAATAAACATTGAAGAATAGGTAAATAAACTGACCGGTCGATAACAGAAACAGAAACAGACAGGGAGAAGATGAGACAGGTCCATCATACAGCTAGATGCCTGACAGGCAGGTGGAAGGATTTAGGGAGACAGGTAGGTGCCTAAAGCAGCACATTTTAAGTAAGACAGGGAGATGATAGGGACTGACAAGGAGGTCGTACGCATTTGATTTAGATCGCCAAGTAGAGAATGCAGAGATGGGATGGATAATGTAAGTGGAAACTGACACTATGGATCTAGGTAGACAGGCAAATCCTACAAATAAAACATAAATAAGAACATAGGAAGGCACTGATGAATAGGTAGATGGATGTAGCTGTATTGAGACAGGAATATGTACAAATGGACGGACAGACCATACAGGTGGGTTTAGATGCCTAGGTAAATGGGGACAGGCGGAGAGGTAAATCATACAGATAGGAGGTACATAGATACAAAAGAAGGCCATATAAGATGCAAACTCACAGGAACATTCATGCAATAGACACACAGCACACGTATTGAGGACCAGATAGATAATATGGCTACAAACATATTTTAACTCTAGTCTAGATCAACAGGCAGGTGATTAATATATATATATGAATGGAGAGATAAGTGAATAAAGAATAAGAGGTAGACAGTAGATAGATAGAAACGGTCAGGTAATTAATATAGATAGGAATGCACAGGTAGATGGACGGCAAAGGGCGTGGAGATAATCTACAGATGTATACACGGGCAGGCAGATGGACACCGATTGACAGGTAGATACAGAGGGTCTGGTAATTAATAAACAGGGAGGCATAGTAGACAAGCTAATGGATCCAGGTAGATCCTATATATACAGGTGGGTATATTATAAAGACAAATGAACAGGTAGATGGACGGAGAAAGGCAGGGAGACCAATTACAGGAAGAGATGGAGAGGCCGAAGGATTTAGAATGACAGGTAGATCCTACCTAGACACAAACAGACAGGTAGATCGGTCGAGGTGGGCAGGTAAATACTATACAGATATAGACAAGCAGATAAATAATGTAGACAAATGGACAGGTAGACGGATACAGAACGACAGGTAGGCAATATATGGAGGTAGATGAGCAGGGGAAGAATATAGATAGGAACAGGCAGGCTGGGTGGTGACGGGCAGAAGAGAATCCATAGGTAGATAGATGGGTAGGTGGATATATAAAGAGTGACAGGTAGATCCTGTGTAAATGCAGGCAGACAGGTGGATGGATCCAGGTGACACTTACGTTGATAGATAATAAATAAATGTAGAGACCAGGGGACAGAGAATGGCAGTTAGACAACAGACACGGGCAGGTGAATAACAAGAGAGGAATGGACAGGTAGATGGATCTAAATCGACAGAAAGACAATAGATGGACAAAAAACCAGGCGAGTGAAGAAGAAGACAGAGAGATAGATGGATCCAAGTGGATCCCTTTGTTGGTACAGACGGGCAAATAAATAATAGACACATGCGGAGACAGAGCAACAATGGAAGTAGGTAGGTGAATAATAGAGACCAATAGACAGGTAGATGGATGGAGAATGGCTGGCAGATCTCACATAGAATCATGCCCAAACTTCAGCCCTCCCGATGTTTTGATGTTTTGGACCACAAACTCCCGCAGTCCTTTGCCACTGGCCATCTAAGCTGAGAATTCTGGGAATTGTGGTCCAAAGCATCAGCAGGGCCCAAGTTTGGACATTAAGCCGCCTTGGGGGGGTCCTTTCCCTCCCCCCCCCAAGGAGAAAGGCGGGGTACAAAAACCCCCCCCACACACAAACCTATAAAAATAAAACAAAATAAATAAAATACAACATGCCGTTGGTGTTTTTCCCTCACTTTAACTCTGTGGCGCGGACCTGGGGTTGTTGTAAGCCGCCCCGATCCCGCCCTTTCGGAGAGGAGGGAGGCAAGGCGGACTACAAAAGTCGGAGACGAATAAATACATTAAAAATAAAAGGGGTTTGAGGGACGGAGGGAGAGGAAGGGGGGTGCCCTTCGTCAGTTAACTCTATGGGGCAGATCCGCGGTGTTGTAAGCCGCCCCGATCCCGCCCTTTCGGGGGGGGGGGAGAGGGAGGCGAGGCGGACTACAAAAGTCGGAGACGCATTAAATCCATTAAATAAGAGATTTGAGAGACGGAGGGGGGGCTTCCTTTGTCCCACCACCACCCCCCACCCCATCCCACACACTCCCTAGCCCATCATCCCCCTCTCTTCCCCCTCTCACCGGTGGGCCGGGATGCGCTGGGCGCCGGCGCGCCCTTTGCCCACCAAGAAATGGACGTCGCTGAGGACCTCGTTGTTGAAGAGGAAGGCGAAGCGCTCCTGCACCGTCGGCTTGGTGGCCTGCCAGTTGTAAGCGGGCTCCCGGTGAGGGGCCGAGGAGGAGGATGAGGATGATGAGGATGATGAGGAGGAGGAAGAGGCCGCCTGAGGGGAAAGCGGCGGCGGCGGCGGCGGCGGGTTAGGAGGGCTCGTCGTCGTGGCCTGAGGGCTGCTGAGGAGAATGGCGGCGGCTGAGGCGGCGGGCAACGGGTTGTTCCCGCGGGCGTTGTGGGTCGGAGGGAGAAGAGTTGAAGATGGAGAAGGAGGAAAAGAAGGAGAAGCTCCTCCTGACGGGGAAGGGAGAGGCGGAGGCGGGATGGGAGCCGCCGAGGGGGAAAGGACGGGCTGAGGCGGCGGCTGAGGAGAAGATGGCGGCGGCTGAGGCGGCTGAGGCGAAGGAGGAGAAGGAGAAGGAGGCGCGGCTGAGGTAAAAACCCAACCGCCGCTGTTGGGGTGGTTGGGGTTGCTCGGAGCCGCTGAGGGAAGGAGAGGCGGCGAGGATGATGATGAGGAGGAGGAGGAGGAGGAGAAGGATGATGATGAAGGCGGCGGAGGAGCAGGAGGAGGAGGAGGAGGGTGGCGGCTCCGAGGCCCGCTGCCGCCGCCGCCGGCCGCCATTTTGCGGGGCGGCGGAGGAGGAGGAGGTGATGATGATGGAGGAGGAGCCGCCGCCGTGATGATGATGGTGATGATGATGATGATGGTGGAGTCCTGCTGGTTTCTCCTCCTCCCGACCGAGGAATGGACCAGAAGAAGAAGAAGAAAAGGAGGAGGAGGTAGGCGGCCGCCCCAATGGTCGCCGCCGCCTGAGGCGGGAAGGCGAAATGGCGGCCGCCGCCGCCGCCTCTGAGGGAGAAAAAGCCCCTGAGGAGAAGGAAAGAGTCCTCCTGAGGGGAATCCGGGACGGCGGCCGACATTCCCCTGAGGTAAAAATAATAAATAAATAAATAAATAAATGGGGATTGGGGGGGGAGGGGGAGGTTGTGGAGGGAGAATGGTGGTGGTGTGTGTGTGGGGGGGGGGTTAGTTTTTAATTTTAATTTTAATTTCGGGAAGGGGACAGGGCAGGAAAGAAAAAAAAGAAGGCAGGTCTGGAGGCATTGGTGGTGGTGGGTTTTTTTTGTGTGGGAAGGGGGTGTTTTTTAGTCAGGAGGGGGGATTTAGGGGGTCTGCCATTGAGGTCTATGGGGAGAAGAGCCTGGGTCCAGCCCTTGGGATCAAGGGGGGAAATATAGGGGTCTTCAACTGAGGTCTATGGGGAGAGGAGCCAGGCTCCAATTCTTGGGGCAAGGAGGGGGATGTAATTGGTTCTGCCATTGAGGTCTATGGGGAGAAGAGCCAGGGTCCAGCCCTTGGGATAAAAGGGGGGATATAGGGGTCTTCGATTGAGGTCTATGGGGAGAAGAGCCAGGGTCCAGCCCTTGGGATAAAAGGGGGGATATAGGGGTCTTCGATTGAGGTCTATGGGGAGAAGAGCCAGGGTCCAGCCCTTGGGATCAAGGGGGGGGGGAATTGGGGTCTTCGATTGAGGTCTATGGGGAGAGGTGCCAGGGTCCAATTCTTGGGGCAAGGAGGGGGATGTAAGGGGTCTGCCATTGAGGTCTATGGGGAGAAGAGCCAGGCTCCAGCTCTTGGGGTCAAGGGGTGAAAATAGGGGTTTTAATTGAGGTCTATGGGGAGAGGAGCCAGGGTCCAGCCCTTGGGATAAAAGGGGGTATATAGGGGTCTTCAATTGAGGTCTATGGGGAGAAGAGCCAAGTTGCAGTCCTTGAGATCAAAGTGGGAAATATAGGGGGTCTTCAATTGACGTCTATGGGGAGAGGAGCCAGGGTCCAGCCCTTGGGATCAAAGGGGGGAAATAGGGGTCTTCGATTGAGGTCTATGGGGAGAGGTGCCAGGGTCCAATTCTTGGGGCAAGGAGGGGGATGTAAGGGGTCTGCCATTGAGGCCTATGGGGAGAAGAGCCAGTCTCCAGCTCTTGGGATCAAGGGGGGAAAATAGGGGTTTTAATTGAGGTCTATGGGGAGAGGAGCCAGGCTCTGGCCCTAGGGATCAAGGGGGGGGAATATAGGGGGTCTTCGATTGAGGTCTATGGGGAGAGGACCCAGGCTCCAATTCTAGGGGGAAGGAGGGGGATGTAAGGGTTCTGCCATTGAGTTCTATGGAGAGAAGAGCCAATTTGCAGCCCTTGGGATCAAAGGGGGGATATAGGGGGTCTTCTGTTGAGGTCTATGGGGGGGGGGAAGAGCCAGGGTCCAGCTCTTGGGATAAAAGGGGGGGGGGACATGCCTTTTTTGTCAATGCAAAGAGGGAACTACATGAAGGAAAGAGGGAGCTTTGGGAATAGAGAGGGAGGGAATTTTAATTATTCTTGGCAATCAATCCATCAATCAAAAACAAATAAAAAAAACCAGGAAGTGGCATATTGAGATCAACGGGGGGGGGGGCTTTGATGGCCACGGAAAGAGGAATCCCAGAAACGGACCAGGGAGGCTTTTACTGCCAGGTAAGGAGACGCTTGAATTGTTGGCCGGGTAAACTCTTCCCATCATCTTCCAGCATCACATCACTGTTACGCTACTACGAACTCTCTGATCTGTGTTCGAATTTGGTTAAGCACCTCTTCTCTCGGTCTGTATGCAACAAAATTATTAGGATTATCAGTTAAGCACCCAGTATCTTTTGTTAGTCCTGTGATGCGTTTGTCAACGAATCATCATCATCATTGCTGCAGTCTCTTAAAACCGGGTTTGAATTTGGATAAGGGTCTCTTTTCCCATGCGCCTATTAATTTTATTAGTTATCAGTCAAAACATTTGCTGCAGTCCCATGACCTGTTCAAATACATAGCAATCAAATTATACGTTGTTATTATTATTATTACCATCCTCCTGCTGCAATCTGTGAAATTTAGGCAGTGGTATCTTATCCCTTGGACATCAACTAATTTTATCAATACATTGGTTTTGATAATGGGACACGTTCAGATACCAGGCACGGACAATCAAAATTATAAAAACATGGACTGCTTTAAAAGCATCGTCCAAAACCCTTTTAAGTATCTGTTAAACATCAGTGCACTATGTATGCTGTTCCTAATAATGACATTTTTGTAGTCCTGATGTTATTAATAATGTGTGAATTTTTAATAATGTGTGGATTTTTTGACATTGTTCTCAAAGCCTCGTTTTTAATAATGTGTGGGTTTTTGGCCATTGTTCCCAAAGCCCCAGTGGCTGTGGGGGCCACTGAAGTGTTTTATATCCACAATCAAGATGTTTCAGTTGCCAGATCTGTGCTTTTTACCCTAAATCTTTATTTTCAAGTCGGACACCCCCTGGAATTGCAGTGTCTGTAATCCAGGCATTTTCTTCGTTTCATTACTACTATTTCTGGTGTATTATGTTCCAGATGACTGTCAGTTTGGATCAGAAAATCCCACAACTTTTGACTTCTTTATCACCATCATGTGTATTTGTGTATTAATTGCATATAGACATTGTAAAAATGGGTAGCCTTCCAGTTGGCGGTGGGCTTTAAAAGTTTTTAATTAATTTATTTATTTTAGAGTATTTTTACCCTGCCTTTCTCCTTGGAAAAGGACCCAAGGCGGCTTACATTAATGAGGGATAATACACAGTCCAATACAATTAAGACATGTTCAAGTATTTGAGAACAAGGAATTGAAGGACATCTTACAGCAGGGGGGTCCAAACTTTGGCTCTCCAGGTGTTTTGGACCACAACTCCCAGAATTCCAATGGCAAAGGACTGTGGGAGTTGTGGTCCAAAACGGCTAGAGGGCCGAAGTTTGGACACCACTGCCTTACAGCATTAATAGACATTACATTAAAGCAGGCATATCCAAACTTCGGCCCTCCTGATGTTTTGGACCGCAACTCCCAGAATTCTAAGCTTAGATTGCCAATGGCAAAGGACTGTGGGCGTGGCGGTCCAAAACATCTGGAAGGCCGAAGTTTGGACATTTCTGCATTAAAGCAACAGTTATAAGCAGTCCTTCTTTCTCCAAGTATGACTTGAGAAACAAGGGTTGGTGTTATACTTTGTATCCTTTTTTTTGTTACACTTAGGTGCCACTTTGTATTTTTCAAAGGCGTTGTTATTCCAGAATGTAATTGAATGTATTTTTTTAAAAAAATACTGTTTAAAAATGATAAAGATTATGAATTAAAAAGAGCCTGTGTCATTATTAGAGTGAAAAGAGGAAATATGAATTTAAATGTGTTTACTTTTTCTCAATGGGAATTAAAGCAGGGTGGGTACCTTTGTGCTGTTTTATTTTTTTGTTTATTTCTACGGCTGCTTCTGTTGCAATAAAGGCAGCACCACGCCCATAATCCCTTGCCCATCTGCCATTGAGCTCATTGGGATCTATAACGTATAAAACAACCTGCAAAAGACTTATTTTCCTTGCAGAAGCAAGTGCAAGGATGGACTTAACCTTGTGAAAAAGGAAGACTGGCATTGTTGTTTTTCCTTTGTGGGGGAAAAAATCAACACACTGCAGGCAAGAAGCCCACAGAAAAGGAAAATTCGAGTCTTAAACGGGACAATTTGCCAACTTGGACACTAGAGGCAGCTCCACACCAGGCTATTAAAGCATCAGCTGTCATTTGCCACCTGACGGGGAGGAAAGTCAGTTTTATTTTGATTTGGGGAGTGCGTTTAATCCTTGCATTCTTTTCCGTCCAGAAATACGAGATTTGGAAAGATTGGCCAGTTCTTCCAATTTCTGGAAGGAAAAATTTTCAGCCCTCCGTCCTGGCCAGATTTGACACCCCCCCCAAAAAGGATTATGTTAACTGTTTGACGCCTGTACGTTAAAATGTTTAGCGTGGACCCTGATCCAGGTTGGGCGCTCAGGAATTGCAACGCAAGATATTTCTATCAAATAGAAAAAAACCTGACCTGCCATGGTCAAATCCTGCCTTTGATCAATTCAGTGGTCTGTTTGGTCTCCTATTCTTCCCAACACCAGTGGGTGGGTGGTGTTAAAATTTTGGAAAACTGCAGGTCAGGACCAACAAAGTGAAATGAACTTCACAAAAACTTCAGAAGCAAGTTTCTAGACAGAAGCGATGTTTAAGAGCAAGCCTGCCTCAGAAGGGAGCGTCAGTCTGGCTAAAAGTGAACCAGGGTGCACGAGAGATCGGGGAGCAGAGGCAACTTTAAATGGAGAAACCGTATAAAAGATTTTAAAACACTCAGAAGTCAACCTGTTTCAATGCATTTATTAAATTCTTACAAAACAGAATACAAAAAATTTCTGGCATCAACAAGGTGTTACAAAGGAAAAAAAGTCCTGTCAAGCTGTATCAGTTCACCTGGTACGTAATATAAAGTGCTTGGTTTTTCTTTTTGTTTTTTTTTATAAGTTTTTTTTTTGTATTTTTTAAATTTATTTTTTAAGTTTTTTTTTTTTTTTTTCTTCCTTCCTTATTTTTCAACCAGTCCCTGGCTGGCGTACTTATCTCTTGTACAAGTTAAGTCTCCAGCAGTGCATATCAAGATGACTTGATGCAGGAAAAGCAAAACAAAAACAAACAAACACAAAAACCTTTGGCAGTCTTTGTATCATAGCCAGAGGAAAATATTCCTCCTGGACTGATTTTTTTTTCCTCATTGAAAAATAAAAAATTAAGAGAGAGAGAGAGAGAGAGAGAGAGAAGCCACATTTTCACAGTAACATGTTACTAACCAGTTCTGAACTGACAAAAATCGAGAGGGAGAGGACGTTTAAATCAAAGAGACAGCATCGAGACATTCTCCCCTCCCTGAATATGAAAAAACAAAAATACAACGCAACAGAGGTGCTAAACAGAAGTCTGAGAGGTGGGGGGAGTTTTAAAAAAAACAAAATTAGAAAGGAAATAAAAAGAAAACAACCCAGTGGGGGTGGGGGAGGATAATTTAAAAAAAAAAAGACTTTGGCAAGTGAAAAGGGAACCAAACTGAAAGCCACAAATGCTTGGAAAGCTAATTGGAAAACAATTAGGCCGGTTGGGAAGAAGCGGGGGGGGAGCATGTCTTAGGAGTTCCCACCCCCAGAGAACCTCCCTTTGGGAGCGGAAGTCCCTAGAAACTCACTTGCAAGTCTTTTTCCTTCCTTCCACAAACCATGGGGTGGTGGGGGCTGGTACATGTTTAGGCTTCCTCTCTGCCCCCCCCCCCAGCTCTCCAGTAAAAGAGGAGTTGGCTTTCCTGAGCCTAACATGTCCCAAAATCTCCTTGGGAGTCAATGCCGCCTCGCCGAATAAGGTTGAAAAGTGACGCGGTCGTTCCAGACATCCCCGGAGGGGAAAGACTTTTGTCACACACACACCCCCTCCAGAATATGTTCCCACGGATCTTGGATCTCGGAACGACGAGATACATCGTCAAGCACCTCTACAGTTTTGGTCACGTACAAAAAAAAAAGGAAAAAAGAATGGTGCAGAAGGAGGCGAGAGGGTTAACAGAAAGGAGGCAAGAGTTTTGAGGGGGATTCATATATATCCAATTCAAAATTTTATCCTGTTGCTTTCTCACGGGGATTTGATGTTTTCCTCTCGCATACTGAATTATTCATCTCATTCCCGTCCTCCTCTTTCAAAACAAACTTCAATCACCCGCTCCAATACACTCCTTTTTTTAAAGCTGTGTTCCATCTAAGCAAGCCGGCATAACTGGAAGGATGTCTCAACCATCGCGTCCCCAGCGTATTTTATTATTTAAAAAAAAAACCACTCAGCCACATATCTAAGTTCCCAAAGGTCAGCCCTTGCAAGGTCAGCAATACCCCTGAAACCA
The DNA here is from genome assembly GCA_037367245.1 of Phrynocephalus guinanensis. Taxonomy (NCBI): domain Eukaryota; kingdom Metazoa; phylum Chordata; class Lepidosauria; order Squamata; family Agamidae; genus Phrynocephalus; species Phrynocephalus guinanensis. The sequence continues at coordinate 14,889,364 of CM074750.1, forward strand.
GCCCGGTGCGGTGCAGAAGCTGAGCACCCTGAACCATTGACGATTTTGATTCACCAACCTGCTTAATTTCCCCCTATGTGGGTTTTCTGATCCGTCTGCAGAATGCCAGGATAAGAGAGCAAAATGCACCATTTGGAAATCCAGTTGCTTTAAAAAAAAAAAAAAAGAAGCACCCACCAAGTGCCAGGCACCACAGCTGCCTGAGAAAGCAGAATAAAAGGGGCTATATGCTCTTTCTCCCCCCAATCCGCTCGCTTATCTTGATAAATAGTCCTTGCATACAAAAAAAAACCCACCCACAGGGATGTACAACAAGGATGTTTAACACGAAGGCAAACCGCCCATGGGCAATTCCGGACGCACGTCTAGGCGGCTTCGTTCTCCTACACTAGGCGTGTCCAAACGCCAGCCCTCCAAATGGTTTTGGACCACAACTCCCACAGTCCTTTGCCGTTGGCAATCTAAGCTTAGAATCTTGGGAGCTGCGGTCCAAGACATCAGGAGGGCCAAAGTTTGGACTATGCCTAAAGTAGACCCATAGGCAGTCCTGTTTGCGTTTCTTAAAAGGCCGGGGGACTTGGGAAGGACATTAACAGGACCTCTGAGAAACCTCCCCCGTGCTACAAAATGATAATAATAATAACAACCCTGAGACGTATCCCGATCGGGAAAATAAGTCCTGCTCATAACGCCTGAGGGGGATCCAGCAACCAAGAGCATTCATCGGAGCTTCCTCGTCACCACCACCGTTACAACAGCAGGAGGGGCATCTCCCCGCTTTTGTTGTAGCAAATGCCGTGGGAAAGGAATAGCTGATTATCGCCAAGCTTTCAAACTTCCCTGGTTTCAGAAAACAAGGCGGCTTTGTCTCGGAACCCGTTTTCGTGGATTCCAGGAACTCCTAAGAGAAGTTGTTGCAGCTTTTCTGCAAGACCGCATTAGAAGTTTTGGGGAGTCCAGAGGGACAGAGCGGGTGGGAATTTCCAGAGGGATTTCAATTTCCCAGCGTAAAGACACCCAAGGCCAAAACCTACATACACTGACTTCTGCTTTCACTCTCAGATCCTGCGACGTACTTAAGAGCCAAACACGCCTTCCCGAAACCACTTTAAAAGCGTCTGACGTCCGTGCGCAACCACAGGTCGTTCAAGTATCTCTCCTCTTGCGATTATGATCTACAACTCCACCACGAAAGGCGTTATACACGACTATTTTGCATTCTTCTTAGACTACAGGCATTCTTAAATAAATAAAAAAGCACGACCCCTCAGTGTCGCAACACGCGCAGGTTTTGAAGGGCACCCAGTAAGCCCGGTTCTGTTCCCCAAAAATTCTCAGCTGGTAAAGGAGGAAAATTGACCTGGGATGAAGAGAAAGCAGAAGGGAGAGGATACGATAACTTGAACCAGTTTATTCCCTTGTCATGAAAGGGGGATTATCCAGAACTGCTATTTTATAGGGCTCTGTTTATTCAATTAATATATGCATATATATCAGCCAAGATATCTGAAAAGAGTTGTTCTGTCACCTGGCAAAGACCCAATCCCGAACACCTATTGCATAGTATTATTATTTAGTGTGCGTGTGTTAACTTTTCCAAGTACAGTTCCAAACACACACACACAATTATTTGCAAGTCAGGAGGGGATGTTTTAGAAACGCTTCTGCCACTAGCTCCTGGTACATTGGCACACTGGCAAACCTGGATCGGAGAGCATTCCTGGCACTGCGTGTTACCAAGGAATTGTGTGGATTACATAAAGCGAGTCCTTCAGAAATTAAAAAAAAAACCACCACACCCCAATTCCAAGGACTCAGGGGAGAGAGAGAGAGAACTAGGCATGGGAGCTACCCGTCTCTAAGCCATCTATGCCTCAAGTTCGATACCACCAACTTTTGAAAGTCTCCGTCCTCGGCTAATTGGGGCCATTGGGTGCGAAGCGAAGTTAGCCATTTGTGCGGACTCAGAAGCCTAAAATATTCACCCCCGTTTTAAACCACCAGACCCATGCATGGACTCCATCCAAGATTGCCAAAGACAAAAACCTCTGTTCTCCTTAATCAATTTTCACATCCTCTGCTAGTAGCAACGATAAGGAAACCAAAACGTGAGAACTCAACTCTACGGGCACACTTGAGATCGTCTTTGCCTTTCAATCCAGAAAGCAAAATGTACGCTTTTGCCCCTTGTGCGGTATCTCGGCCACTGCCAGAGTGACGGGCTGTCCCCACATCCCGGGAAAAAAAAACCACAACAGAAACCAAGGCCAGCATCCGTCGGGTCAGCAAATGAGCGCTTACGGGACTAAGCTTATGGGAAACCCTCCCGACTTCCCAGTCACCGCAAAACAGACGTCCATCTGCAGCACTTGTGGGAACAATCCCCCACCTACACATCTAGCTCTCAGGCAGCCTTTTAGGTAAGATGACATTTTGTCTTGCTTCTTGAGGTTTTTTAGGCGGGACCGTCTACGGTGAGAAGGCCTGGTTCGTTATGCCAGCTGCTTCTCTTTCTCACGGTTCGAACCCAGTGTTTCACCAACCCTTAAATCTGGAAGTTTTCCAAATACCGATGTTCAGCTAACCATCAAACGAGATGCAAGATTATTCCCTGGACTGGCAAGGAATCCAGGTGCTTGTCGCCTTGGATGTATTCTAATTTCAGTGTAAACGACTGCTCATTTCCTCCATCTCTTCCCCAGTAGAAAAAGACCAAACCGGCTTCTGATCGCTGGTGTCACGCTGTCTCGGATACTCGCTCGTCCCTTGAAAACTTCCAGCTAGCTTCCCTGGCTGTGCCTTTTTCTTGCATTTGTTTTAGACAAACAGGGAAAGGATGTACAGATTTTGCTATATTCACCAAAATGACTCAAAATTCCTTCTCAGAGCTGGTTAAACACACCTACAGGGCACGCAGATACGCACAAGCCCCATCAGTTTGCACCCAAAAATAATTTCACACCGTCCTGAAAACCCCTTTGCCATTCAAACAAAATCAAAATAAAGTATGGTGGATGACAGTGTTTTTAAATCCCCTTGTGATGTCGTTTCCCTGTTATCAAAGCGAAAGGAAGCGAATATGCTTTCATTTCGCAAGCAGCTTATTCGGACACAAGATAACAGAAGACCATGCTACAATGCTCCATCATGTCACCCCCCCCCCAAAAAAACCCCTGAGGAACAGGTCCAAGACTTGGTTCCGGCTGGCCCTAAATCACCCCATTCACCTACGAACACCTTTTGTTCTTTAAATAATAAAACAACTCCAAACACTACCCTGTCTCACTTGAGCCCAAAACAAACCCTGGGTTTAAAATAAAACAGGCTCCTCGCACCCATGCCCCGTTTGGCCACCGAGAGGAAAACCGAAGTACAGATCCATGTATTAAAATAATAATAATAATATAAAGAAACGGTGTCTGTCTAACAGGTGGCTGTGTGGCCCCATTTCTCTCTCCTGGCCACCCACCCGCTCCATATTCTAGAGCAGGCACCTCCAAACTTCAGCCCTCCAGATGTTTTGGACCACAACTCCAACAGTCCTTTGCCGTTGGAAATACAGGCTTGGAATTCTGGGAGTTGTGGTCCAAAACACATCAGGAGGGCCCAAGTTTGGGCATGCCTGTTCTAGAGAGTGTAGCCCGCTCACTTCGCTTTGGGTTTACTTCCAAGTTCAAGGAAGCCTTCGGACACAAGAGGATGAGACAAGACAGTGGTGCCTGCATCTCGCACAACTGCCTCAGCTCAACACCACCGTAACTGTCGTTGTGGTACGCGAAGAATGGCCAGGATTTGCCCGCATGGGTAAGAGGCCGTGGCTTCTTCGCAAAGGCACCGGACTCCTTTCTAGCCGAGATCTTCCAACTCCCTGGCCCAAGTACAGGCGTCCAAATCCCACCCTCTGATGATGGGATCAAAATGACCCAACGGTGACACACGCAGATACGTCTCGTGAGCTTAGCTGATCACACATCTTATAGCTGACCAATTTTTCACGAAGCGACTAAAGCAGCAGAAACCTACGCCCGGTCCTCAAACCGCACCACGGCTTGAGGATTTGTGTTTACCAAAAAGGAAGAGTGAAAAGAAACCGAAGAGGCAAACTAAACAGAGAAACAGGCATGGAACAAAAACAATGCGCCCCAATGTAAGAATACTATTTTTTAAAAAAATGGTTGAGGGTTTTTAAGGGAAGGTCCTCCCTCATCTTTCACAGTAGGACGAGGAACTAGAAAGACATGAGAAAGCTTAAGTTGTCCCTTCCACCAAGTAAGGAAAGGGTGGGAACAACCCAAATTATTTCTGGGGAGCACAAGAAAAAGAGAGAAAGAAAATAAGATTTTAAGCACAAGTTATACCGAATGTGTGTGCAAGTGAGGAGGGGGGGGGAGAGAGAAACTCTCACAAGGATAAAAGTAGATTAAAATACCTGCTTCTTTAAAATAAAAAGAGAGAGAGAGAGAGAGAGAGAGAGAGAGAGAGAGAGAGAGAGAGAGAGAGAGAGAGAGAAGAAAATAAATACAGCCAGTGTTAAAACAAGATCAGGAAATAAACAATTAAACATACAAACAAATTAATCTTGGAAACCAGCCAACGTGAACAGAGTCCTCAATATCTTTGTGTTTTTTTTTGCTTGCTTGTTGTTGTTTTTACCCTAGCTACTTGAACAGCTTATTATTATTTTTTAAATTTCTTTTTTGTCGTTTCCCCCCCCCTCCCCAAAAAAGGGGGGGTGGGGGTGGCGGCGGACAAAAAGGGTAGAGAACGGAAGAAAAAAAGGGATGATCCACGCAGGAGGAAGTCACATGTGATCTCCCACCAGGACTAAAGGGGGAGCCAGCAGGGGACGCCCGGCCTCCCCCTTCCCCAGGCTGGCCTTCTGCCGCCGTTTGGCCAGCTTGGACTCTGACGGGGGCGAGAGCTGCATGGAACATGAGGTAGCTTGGATGATGATGGGACGACACTCAGCCGCGTCGGCCTCTTCCTCGTTCTGCATCAGCTGCCGGTTGACGGCGATGGCTTCGGCGGCGAAGCAGGTCAGCTCTTTGGCGCTGCTGTTCCTACGCGGGACACAAGGGTGGAGGGAAAGCCAGCTTTGAGCCCGGGCGTTCTCGCCTTGGCCTTTTCGCCTGCATGCAAAACTCGAAATCCCACTTTGTTTTTAAAACAAAGTTCTGCTGTAGGGCAGAATAACTCAGCCCGGCAACGCAGCAGCCGATTTCAAAGGGGAGAGGAAAAACAGACAACCCCACCCACCCACACCCCCAGCAGGAAGCAGGCTCAGTTTCGTAACCAGGAGGGAGACGACGGAAAAGCTAGCGGAATTCTACAACGCCAACAGCCCATTCCTACCAGAGGCCGTTCTGGAGTGGAGGGTCACCATGGAAAAACACCCGCGCCCAAAAAATAGCCACCGTTCTGCAGTGGATCCAGGGGCACAGACGTCTCGCCCTGTTCAGAAAGCTTAACACGGGATGGGGCTTACCTTTGCAGGATGATTGGAGTTGGGAGCGTGTTGTCCGGAGCATACTGAAAAGGAAATAAAAGGCAGTATATATAAATGGAAGGAAGGAAGGAGGAAGGAAGGAAGGGAAGGAAGGAAGGAAGGAAGGAAGAAAGGAAGGAAGGAAGGAGAACTGATGATGAATGGAAGAATGAAAGGAAGGAAGGAATGAAGCTGATGATGATCAATGGAAGGAAGGAAGGAATTAAAGGAAGGAAGGATGATGGATTGAAGGAAGGAAGGAAAGGAGTTGATGAATGAGCTGAATGAGCTGATGATGATCAATGGAAGGAAGGAAGGAGTTGATGATGAATTAAAGGAAGGAAGGAGCTGGTGATGGATTGAAGGAAGGAAGGAAAGGAAGGAAAGGAGTTGATGATGAATGAAAGGAAGGAAGGAATGAGCTGATGATGATCAATGGAAGGAAGGAAGGAAGGAGTTGATGATGAATTAAAGGAAGGAAGGAGCTGGTGATGAAGGAAGGAAGGAAGGAAAGGAAGGAAGGAAGGAGTTGATGATGAATGAAAGGAAGGAAGGAATGAGCTGATGATGATCAATGGAAGGAAGGAAGGAAGGAAGGAAGGAAGGAAGGAAGGAAGGAAGGAAGGAAGGAAGGAAGGAAGGAAGGAAAGGAAGGAAGGAGTTGATGATGAATGAAAGGAAGGAAGGAATGAGCTGATGATGATGGATTGAAGGAAGGAATGATGAAAAGGAAGGAAGGAAAGCTGATGATGGATTGAATGAAGGAAGGAAGGAAGGAATAAGCTGATGATGATCAATGAAAGGAAGGAAGGAATAAAGGAGATTGATGATTAATGAAAGGATGGAAAGGAGCTGGTGATAATGATTGAAGGAAGGAGCTGGTGATGGATTGAAGGAAGGAAGGAAGGCAACGTAAGGAACCAAGGACAGCTGGCACAGGGAGTAAAGAGCTGAGGAAGGAAGGAAAATTTCCTCTGTTGGGAAACCCCGGAGACACGCTCAAGACAGAAGCCCCCCCCCCCCAAATCAAGTCCAATCTGACATTTGGGGGGGTTCCCCAGATGGCCGTGACTGCTCCCCCCCCAGGGCACCCTTGCTAGACCGGCGTCTTCATTTTATAAAGCCCCCCCCCCACTTCCCGGCTCTCACTTCCCCACTGCCCTGCCCAATACCGGCATGTGGACCCGGGGAAAACTCCCTTGTCTGGCGCTCGGGCCAAAGAAGGAGGTGGATGGGCCTGTGCGGTTAAAGCCCGAAGCAGGCTTCTCAGACACCACCAATGGGGCTGGAAACACTCAAAAAAAGTGAGAAAGAACACAAGGGGGAGGAGGGGGAGGAGGAGGAAGACTCACCCCTTGCACCCAGGGGTGCTTGAGGACTTCGGCCGCGCTCAGCCGCTTCTTGGCGTCCCTCACCAGAAGCTTCGAGATGAGGTCTTTGGCTCCGAAAGAGATGTGCGCCCAGTCTTTCTCCGGGAATTCGTACTTCCCTTCTTGGATGCTTTCAAACAGCATGTTCTGCCGAGGGAACCCCCCCCCCCAAGGAGAAAATAAGACGGATCAGGTTCTCCTGGCCAAGACTCTGGGTGGGGGTTTTTCTCAAGAGCTGACCTTCCTAAGCCAGGAGCAGTCTATCTCCAGAAGGCACCCCCCCAGGGAGTTTTGCCGCCCGCTCACCTGGCAAGCCGGGCAGGCCTCACCGCGGTCCCAGCCGCAGTCGGTCCCGCAGTGGCCCACGAAGGGAGGGTACCCGCTCAGCAGGATGTACAGGATGACCCCCAAGCTCCAGAGGTCGCAGCGCTTGTCGTAGATCGAGGCCTCCTCGCTGAAGGCCTCCACCACCTCCGGGGCCATGTATTCGGCGGAGCCGCACTGGAGAAGCCGGGGAAACAAACAAGAGGACAAGGCGGCGTGAAGGCGGGACGGTCCTCATTCTGTCTTCTTTCAACCCTGCCACCCAAGGAGCAAAAACAAGGGCAGGGCTGGCTCTTCCTGGGTCCTCAGTGTTATTCTTTTATCCGCCGTTGCCCGAGAACATAAGAACCTAAGAAGAGCTCTGCTGGATCAGGCCAAGAAGGGCCCATCTAGTCCAGCTTCCTGGATCTCACAGTGGCCCCACCAGATGCCTCTGGGAGCGCACGAGACTAGATCTCTGTCTCCTGGTACCACCACCACCCCTGCCTCTGGCCCTTGAAGGACCCCGGTTTTAAGCCTGGAGATGACACATCTCCATCATGGTTTGTAACCTGGGATGGACTTTTCCTCCAGGAATCGGTCCCATCCCCTTTTGAAGGCATCCAGGCCAGAGGCCATCACCACCACCTCCTGTGGCAGGGAGTTCCACAGACTAACAACACACTGGGTGAGAGAGCTTCATGCTGAGCTTCCCCACGCAGGGGCTGTCTAACCCCACCCCCCGATCGACAAGTGCTAGGAGCCCTGCCCGTGAGGAAGAAAAAAAAAAAGCTCTCCTCGGCCTCCCTCCCTCTGAAGGGTTTTCTAGAACCATCCGGACGGCGGCTAGAAACAAGATGCCGGGTTGGGACCGGCCAGCCGGTCCTCTCTGGCCCCAGCGAGGGACAGGGAGCGCACGCAAGGGCCCTCCCACATTCTGGAAGGCGACACCGTGGCTTGGGTTAAGAGGAGGAGGAGGAGGAGGAGGAGGAGGAGGGCAGCTGGCTGCAAACCAGCACACGTCGCTAGCTCTGCCCTCGGCACAAATGCATGGCTCCCCTCCCCTGACTCCCTCCAGGGACATGCCTTCCCCCACCTAAGCCTCCCAACCAAGCTTGAGGGAAAACCCGTCCAGTGGCCTATAAGGGACCCGGCCATTCCAGGAAATGCAAGAGGGGTCAGCCCCCCCGTTTGCCGGCAATTCTTTCCATGCCGCCCGAGAAGAAAACAAGGAGTGTTTCGGAGCTCTCCACCTCTGCGACCCAACAATCTTGCCCAAGCGCCACCAGGAAAAAAGGGGGCGCACAGGGAGTAATAAGATACGATCGAGCCAACTGGAAAGAACTTTAAAAGAAACCTTGCGTCACCAGGTGATCCTTGGTTTTTTTTAAAAATGGAGAATTAAGCAGAGAATTGGGAGTTCTCCGTGCTGAGGTGGCCAGGGGCAGAAAGCCAGCCCGCAAAGAAAACCTAAGTCCCCCGTTTCCAAGTGCAGTCTACCTCTGTATTACAAAGAAACGCAGGGAAATGCGGACAAAGCCGGCCTAATCATGGAAGGAGGATCACCGAGTGGACCTTGGGGCCGTTTCACTGAGATGATGTTTTGCCTGGGAGGTAGAAGGCGTGTCAAGGTTGGAAGAGCTTAGTAAGTAAGCGCCAAGGAGAAAGAAACATGGGAAGGTCCGGGGGTCGCCGGGGTGAAGAGGAGCTTAAGAAGCCTGCGAGAGCCCGAAGAGGAAGCGATTGCAGAAAGATGCAGCACAGAGGACGTCACGTGTGCCGAAGTGCCGAGGGAAAACAAGAAGGAAGGAGCCAGAGAAAGACAATCAAAGTGGTCTCAACCGCCAGCAAAAGTCTGCCCAGCCGCTGTACTCCAAAGAGAATCAGAATGTGTTTAGATGGTGCGACTGATGGGTATAATATTTTGGGCGCGTCTTGCACCTGCCAGGAGCTTACGGATCTCACTTCCAGACGGGAAGGCCGGCTAGAGAGCAGAGCCAACCGAGGCACAAGGGCCGCCGTGCGTGAAATATACAAGCAAAACCAGTTATGGATGACAGGCGTGCCTTCATTGGGCAGGGGACCGGGCAGGTCTCGATGGAAGATGCTGATGCCGTCAGCCGAATAGGCCAAGGGAAAAGTTGCTGTTGATTACGAGCGAAATCCAATTTTTCCTTCGATCAGCTCAGATGGGGTGCGTGTGGCTTTCTCCCCCCCCCCCGCCTCACAACCCTGGAAGGTAGACCCGGCCAAAGAGGAAGAGGGGAAGAGACTAGCCATCCTGAAAAGTCGCCCGGGATGATCCGAGCGCCCAAAGACCAGATCGGCCACAAAAAAACAGCCAAGCGCGAAACAAGTACTTTTCAAGAGAACAGGGGTGGAATTAGGGAGTCCCTAAGACAAAAAAAATCTCTTAACCTGTCCTCACTCCTTCTTTCCCAGGAAAGGAGGCCCCTTCAGCCCCTCCAAGAGGGGAAGATAAACCACCCGCAGTTCCTCCCTTGCAAGGGTGGCTCAAACCAGCCGACTCCCTTGCGTTTACACCAGGGTTGCATCAGCTGTCCAAATAAAACACGCCTGACCCAGAGAAAAAAGCCTCGAGGACTGGGGCAGGGCCAGGACGCTCCGCCAGCTTCACCCACAGTTTTTTGGCTTCTCCAGAGCCCTGTGCTGCTCTTGGGAAGAATGATTTCTTGCAAGCCACGAAAAAACAGCGGTGGCGAGTCAGGGCCGTTTCCGGGCTCAGCCGAGGGGCCAGAGGCCGCCCACCCGAGAGGGCCACTGGCCAACCACTCCAGTATTCCTGCCAAGAAAACTCCATGGACACGGTTGTCGCGAAGAGTCAGTCACGACAATGCCACACACACCGAGAGAGCTATACCCATTGGGGTTCAGCCATTCTGAGACACAATCTATTTTGCTTTGACCATTTGCGCAAGTCCATGGGTGGGTGAGGGAGGGAGGCAAGGGTGGTGGGGGGCGGAGAGGGGGAAAATACATCCGCAGAACCTTCCGGCAGCGCAAGGGAAATGCAAGCCAAAATCCAACCAGATTCCAAGGAGAAAGGCGGGGTAAAAATGCTCTTAAAAATAATAACCTTGCCTTCCGTACATATGCAACCATGTTAACCTACACCCCCTGGAGACCGGCAGTAAATCTGGTTTCCCCCCCTGTGCAGAAACACAAGCTAAAAATCTCTCGTCCCCCTTAAACCCCACTGCCCCACATATAAGCCTCGGTCTGATCCACGTCAAGCTGCAAAGGGGTGGGGAAGAGACAGACGGAGGAGGAGGAGGAGAAGAAGAAGGAGCTAGATTGGGTGTGGGGGACAGCTACAACGCAGAGGCCCGGCTAGCCAATCCATTCAGCTGTTGCTACGAGGGTTTTAAAAAAAAGAAGCAAAACCAACAATGATGCACGGAAGCGGCACCTCCCTCTCTTAAAACCAGGCCTGCCAGACGGGTTTGGAAAGGGAGGGGGGGGCAAAGAGGAAATTAAGAGCATTATGTAACCCAACACAAGCCGGTCTTTTCAAAGGCCCACCCAATTTCTCTCTCTCTCTCTCTCTCTCTCTCTCTCTCTCTCTGGGGAACACCAAGCGTCGGTGCAGGCGCAAGGCTTTGAAGCACCAAAGGTTTTGCCGCTGTGGAGAGAGGAGGCCACAGTTGGGAATCAGATATCTGGTGTTCAGTTCCCTCTTGATGTCGGGTCAACCAAGAACTAACAAGGCACTCCTTCATCATCATCATCCGTATTGTAGTCTGTGTATTCTGCTTAATTACGCAAGCAGGGCTAAGTAGTTTCTCATTAAGTTGGGCAACCTAGAAGCGTGCTCAACCAACCAACCGTAGGAGGCACATCTATCTATCTATCTATCTATCTATCTATCTATCTATCTATCTATCTATCTATCTATCTATCTATCTATCTATCTATCATAAAACCTGTAGCTGACATGAAGCACTATTGTTGATTCCAAATTAACCTACCAGTTCCACATAATAAGCAGCACGGGCTACCAATGCCCAACGCCACCCCCAGAAACTAAACCAGCAACGCTGCATCCTTTTAAGACTTGTTCTCCTTGAAAGACAGCAAAAATCCGAATTCAGACCAGAGTCCTGCCTCCTTAACCCCAAAAGGAGGGGGGGCATACTGTACTTTAAAACTGTAAACCACCCAGAGACTACTTGAAACGGTATGGGGCGGTATATATCAGCAGAACTTTTAAGAAAGCAATTTATTCAAAACACAGTCAAGAATAGACAGCCAGTGTTCCTAAACAGGAATGCTGTATCTGAAGTTAAGTCCCAGCTGAGCTCGAGGAGATAAGAGGTGCAAGAATACAAATAGCCCAAGAGCAGAACTCTGCATGCGGTCAATGGCTCTCTTCCTACACGCTCGGTCCTCACAGGAGCCCTGCAGAGTAGGCCAGAGAAAAAAACAGAGAGACCGTGGCAACTCTAGCCTAGGACCTGGGTCTCTGGGGATTTCTGCTCCCCTCCCTTCCAGTACTACCATTAAAAACCATACATATCTGATCCCCGAATGGCCCCCGTTTCCCATTTTATCGGCACTTACGGGAGTGAGCAGCTCCGGGGTGGAGATGGGAGAGCAGTCCCCGTTGAGTTGGACCCCGCTCCCCAGATCAAAATCACAGATTTTCACCGGGGAAACCTAAGATTGCAAAGGGTGAGAGACGGTTAGGGCCAAGCCACCCCTTTCGTCACTATTATCATTATTATTATTTTTCAGAACAAAAACCCATGCTACCACACAGCGAGAATTCCACAAGCAAAACCTGACTAGCCCAACAGAGCCCTCTTTAAAAAAAGAAAACACGTCGCTTGCTTTTCTCATGCAAAGGAGGAGATACTCCGAGCAGCATTGGAGACGTTTAAAAAAGTGTTAATTTTTTTTTTAAATGACCAAAATCCAACCCGCGGTGCACCGCCTGCATCAGTTCAGCTGCAGCAAAAAGTTGCTGTTTGGCTGTTCCGAAGTCTTTCCTGGCAGTTCCAAGAGCCACAAAAACGGACCGGTTTACGATATGAAAACTTAAGGCACAGTTTACCTGGTCAGGACTCTCACAGAGAATATTTTCCGGTTTTAAATCTCTATGTGCTATTCCTGTTTTAAAGAAAAAAGGAAAGGAAGGAAGGAAGGAAGGAAAGAAGGAAGGAAGGAAGGAAGGAAGGAAGGAAGGAAGGAAGGAAGGAAGGAAGGAAGGAAGGAAGGAAGGAAGGAAGGAAGGAAGGAAGGAAGGAAGGAAGGAAGGAAGGAAGGAAGGAAGGAAGGAAGGAAGGAAGGAAGGAAGGAAGGAAGGAAGGAAGGAAGGAAGGAAGGAAGGAAGGAAGGAAGGAAGGAAGGAAGGAAGGAAGGAAGGAAGGAAGGAAGGAAGGAAGGAAGGAAGGAAGGAAGAAGGAAGAAAGAAAGAAAGAAAGAAAGAAAGAAAGAAAGAAAGAAAGAAAGAAAGAAAGAGGAAGAAAGAAAGGAAGGAAGGAAGAAAGGAAGAAAGAAAGAAAGGAAGAAAGAAAGAAAGGAAGGAAGGAAGGAAGGAAGGAAGAAAAAGAAAGAAAGGAAGAAAGAAAGAAAGAAAGAAAGAAAGAAAGAAAGAATAAAGAAAGAAAGAAAGAAAGAAAGAAAGAAAGAAAACAAATTACCTAACTCATGAAGAATTATTTATTCTGATAAAAAGGACGAGCCGACGCTTTTCGCAGGCAAACTTGAAACCTTTCCTCGTTTGTTCAACAGCAGAGAAATTTTAAAAAATCAACAAACTAGGATAGAAGCCCACGGGGCCAATATGAAGATGGCTAGGGAGCTTTTAAATCTTTTTTTTAAAAATCTTGTTACATGGCCTGTCTCTCCCACCAAGAAAAATATTTACTTTCAAATATAACGCTGTTACAAAAATGGGTTTACCAGCCCCAAATTCTACAATGTAACTAATTCAGCAAGAACGTTACTATTTGTTTTAAGTAAAACTATCCAAATTACATACAAGGCCAATGAATATAAGTAACTAAGGGCTTGGGTGCCAGATATAAATAGCAGAATAACTTGGCTCGTCCATTCAAAGACCGTTTTGAAAACCATGCGGTGAAGCCCAGTACAGGTTTATATCGAGCTGAATAAACCGAGGGAGACACTGCCACCAACCCCCCCCCCAAAAAAAAAAGCTGATTAAAAGGGCATTTCTCCCTCCACCCACCTTTGTTGTGCAAAAAATTAAGGGCACTGGCTATATCATGGACCACCATGCTGGCTTCCAGTTCGTTGAAATGGCGCCGGCGGTGGATATGAGTCAAGATGGAGCCTAAAAAAAAAAATTGAGTAGAAGCAAGAAAGACAGAGGAAGTCAAGCCAGATTTAAACGAATATACAGGCTAGACTGTAGTTCCAACAACAACAATAAAATATCGATTTTTTTTAAAAAATAAATGAAATACGAGCCAGCGTCGCTAAAAGGTCCAACACGGATTTCCTCTTCCCACAGCATTATCCCACCAGGCACGTAAAACCTTTCGAGTGCGACATATGGGAAACGCATGCGCGATCCTCCAAATCATCCCTCACACAACCAGCTCATCTGCCAACGTGTGTCGATTTCGACAGCTCCTAGGTCAGTGGGGGTGCACCTTCGGCCCTCCAGATGTTTCGGACCGCAACTCCCAGAGCCCTTTGTCATGGGCAACACGGGCGTGGAATCCTGGGGGTTGTAGTCCAAAACATCTGGAGGGCCGAAGGTTCGCCACCACTGTCCTAGATGGACTTACGTCCAGGGAGGCCCCCGAGTATCAACGTAAAAGACTTGTGGACATGCAACTCCCGAACGCCCACCCCTTGCCGTCAAAGCGTCCGAGACGGCTTTTCCCTTCCCCAATCAACCCCCCCCTTCTCGTTCGCAACATCATCGGGGCTCACTTGCCTCCTCTCATCTTCTCAAACACGAGGTAGAACCGGTCGTCTTCTTCAAAGAATTCAATCAGCTCCAGGATGTTCCTAAAAACAACAGAAGGGTCAGGAGGCAAAAGGAATTTAAACCAGACATTTATTTGGCAGCCCCGGCGGGCCTTCTCAAAAGCATCCTTGATTTCTAAGTGCGGTGGGGAGAAGATTTAAAAAAAGAGAGCGAGAACGAGAGAAGGACCGCAGCATTGCAAGCTTTCTGAAGCGTTATAACACCACGTTTACGCCCCCTCCCCTAAAGTTCTTGTTGTTGTTCAGTCGTGTCCGACTCTTCGTGACCCCGTCATGGACCAGAGCTCGCCAGGCCTTCCTGCTTTCCACTGCTTCCCGGAGTTTTGTCAAACCCATCTTGGTTGCATCGATGACACCGTCCAACCATCTCATTCTCTGCCGTCCTCTTTTTCTTTGGCCTTCCATCTTTCCCAACCTCAGGGACTTTCCCAAGGACTCCTCTCTCCTCACGAGGTGGCCAAAGTATTATGGATGCCTCAGCTTCAAAACCTGTCCTTCCAGTGAACATCCGGGGTTGATTTCTTTCAAGATGGATAGGTTGGATCTCCTTGCCGTCCAGGGGACGCTCAAGGCTCTCCTCCAGCACCGCAGCTCAAAAGGGTTGATTCTGTGGCGATCAGCCTTCTTTATATCCCCTAAAGTAGTAAGCTATAAATCTTTCTAAATCAACCACAGATCTAGTATGGGAGACACTTGGCTAGAGAATAGTCCCTGTGAAAGGGATCTGGGAGTCTTGGTGGACCACAAATTGAACATGAGCCAGCAGTGTGATGGGGCGGCCAGGAAAGCCAATGCAATTCTTGGTTGCATCAACAGAACCATAGTGTCTAGATCAAGGGAAGTGATAGTACCACTCTATTCTAATCTGGTCAGACCCCACCTGGAGTCCTGTGTCCAGTTCTGTGCGCCTCAATTTTAAAAAGGATGTTGACAACCTCAAGTGGGTGCAGAGGAGGGCGACCAGGATGGTTGAGGGTCTGGAGGAAATGTCTTATGAGGAACGGCTTAGGGAAACTGGGAATGTTTAGCCTTTCAAAAAGAAGACTGAGAGGGGATAGGATAGCTATGTTTAAATATTTGAAAGGATGTCCTATTGAAGAGGGAACAGGTTTGTTTTCCATGGCTTTAGAGACTAGGACTCGGGGCAATGGTTTCAAACTACAGGAAAAGAGATTCCATTTGAACATTAGGAAGAACTTCCTGACGGTTAGAGCTGTTCGGCAGTGGTGTAATATGCTGCCACCAAGGAGGGTGGTGGAGTCTCCTTCTTTGGAGGTTTTTCAGCAGAGGCTGGATGGCCATCTGTCGGAAATATTGTGATGGGGGGGGGTTCCTGCATGGCAGGGGGTTGGACTAGATGGCCCTTGAGGTCTCTTCCAACTCTATTATTCTATGATTCTAACCTCCCTCCCCCCCTCACTCCATGGCCCCTGCAGTACCTGTGTCCTTGGCACTGATACAGCATCTCCACCTCTCGGAAAACACGACTCCGGATGTGTCCGAGACGCTTCTCAATTATCTTTAAAAGGGGGAGAGGAAATAAAGGGACAGTCAAGTTGAGCCAGGGGAACGTAACTCGGGTCACAGTGATCGGTTTTGTATTCCGTGGCATGCACGCTCTGGAGAAATTGGCTTTAAGGTGCCCGGGCCGGCGTCATTATATCTGCATGCGTGGGAATTTGCCCAAAGCTTTGAAATGGTGCAAACCTGACCCCCGAACTCTAAAACGTCAGCACCAGTGTGGCAGCATCTGCATTAAACCTGTTCCTTGTGGTCCTCTCACCCTCTGGAGGTGACACAGCCCCTAGAAAACACCCTCTCGTCCTGGTTTTCTACAAGGCCCAGCCGGTTCTCGCCGGAGCGCGTTGGAATGGGACTCTAGACACGCGAGTTCAAGTCCACACTGGGCCCTGGGAACTCACTGGAAGGCGGATGGAACTGGGGGAAACCAGCCCTCGGATCCTCTCGCGAGCGACGCGATGGCAACCAAACGACAATGATGAATTTAAAGGCGTGGAAATCAAGATGTTCTTGAGAGGTCTTTCTGTTCCCCCAAACCTAATCCTGACTCCGGCTATGCCCCGCTCCCCCATCACTCAAACATTCCTGGCTACCCCTCTCTTGGGAGAGAACGTGGCCCCCAGAAACTTCTGAATCAGAGCAACGGAAAGATGGACCAACTTTGGGCAAGGACGCAGGAACGGTCGCGAAGAATCCAACTTTTCAAAAGACCTTCTTTTATCAGTCGCTTGAAAAAGAAAACTAAAAGACGGAGAGAAACAGCTGTTCTCTTTGCAGCTGCTTTCACATTATTATTATTATTATTATTATATTATTATTATTATTATTATTATTATTATTATTATTATTATTATTATTATTATTATTAATTATAAAGCAATTTTGAAAGGGATTTGAGGATCCTTCCAGCCCCTCCCGAGCACACAGCAAAGAAATCAGATGTGCAAAATAAATACGCCACGGCAAGGAGCAAAAGTGAAAATTAAATATGCCGGGAGGAGGCAAGCGGACGGGTGTGCGTGTGTGTTTTTCACAGGGCACGCCACCTCCCCAGCGTTCTGCATGGCTGTCGTGCAGCTTTGAGCCTAAAATGGAAGCGACGTCGGGCAGGAGGCGGAGAACTCTTGTTTTCTTTTAGTGCTGCCTTAAAACACACACACACTCATCCACAAGCGAGAAAGAAGGAAAGAAAGAAAGAAAGGAACAGTTGCCTCTCTCCCCTACCTCCTCCCCCTCCCCGCCGCCGCTGCTTTTTGTATCTGGCAATAAAAGAAAGAAAGAAAAAGTGTCCCTTGGAGAGGTGCCTGCCTTGGAGACAACAGCTGTTTCCCCCCTCCCTCTTGGCTGGAGGAGGTCATCTCCCCACCCTCCACCTCGCAAGCCAAGAAAGAGCAGGTCTTCTGATCCCCCAGCATCACCCAGATAGGCGTCCTGCGTCACCACTGCCATTGGGGAGGGGCGGGACGCGCCGGGAAGACTCGGGCAGGACCATTTGCAAACCGGAGAACCAGGAAAAAGCAAATCAAGTCTCTGGTTTCTCCGACGACCCCTTAGCCGCACTTGGTCGGCTGGACCCTATGAGCAACGCCTCCCAGCCCACCTCTTGGACGAAAGCTGGCACCGTTTGAAAATAAATTAGGAGCGGGAGGTTCAAGAGGCACCCGGAGTTCATCCAAAGCTCTCACGGATACTTCTCATCCTGCCATCCTGGGTCTACCCAAAAAAAAAAAAAAAAACAACAACCCATGACTGCACATGTCCAGAACACGGGGAACGTCCTTCCCACGCCCACAGATTTTTGGCTCAAACTGTCCACCCTCCGGCCGGCAGCTTCGTCCACCCATTGGCGGCTTTTCCTCGGGCATCATACCTTCACAGCGTATTCTTTGTTGGTAATGAGGCTGACACAGGCCTGGACTTTGGCGTGCGCACCTTCCCCCAGAACCTCTTCTTGGATCTGGTAAACATCTGGAGACCCAGAAGAACAGAAGACAAAGGGGGGGAGGACGAACGGAGGCTTCCTCAGAATATTTAACTTAAAAATCCACAGCAGGACGGGCGGAAGACCAACCGTGAACACCCCCCACCCCCGAAATCCTTGGTCCTCCGTCCTTTTAAAGTTTCTAGCCCTCAGCGTCTCAGGCAGGCGTGCACAACCCACAGAGTCCACCGCGTGGAAACCATGCATTTTCAAGCGGGTTGGGTTTGGTTTTGTCCACCCTCCCCGCCCCACACACGGCCCTTGCGCGCATTGCATCAGCTGTTTGCTTCCTTTTGTCCGTTGGGTTTCCGAGATGGCCGGGGAGATTTTCCTCCTCCGTTGGCAAGCCAGCTTCATTAGAAGGCCCCTACGCAAACATGTTGACACACGGCTCTTCGAACAATAGCCTTTTGTTCCCGTTGACCCTCGTGATCCAGCAGGAGTTCAAACGGATCTATTTCCCGGCACGTTCCCCCCCTTCCCTTCCTCCTTAGCCAGTGTGTGTCTCCGCACGACAAACCCCCCCCCACACACACACCACCCCGGCGGAAGCCTTACCTTCGAACCTCCCTGAAAAGCTGTCCGTTGCCCTGCACCTTTTCTTCTTCTTGTTCCTTTTCTTCGCGTTTGGGATATCAATGGGCTGGCTTGAAGGCATATCTAGTCCAGCCGAGATCGGAGGCCGGAAGAAAGGAAAAGAAAGAGTCACCATTAAAAAAAAAACAAAAAAAAAAAACCAGAATTCAAACTCCTCGCCCGGCCATTCGCAGAACGATCTCTAGCCCGACTGGCATGCCCTGATTGGAAACCGGTCAAAGCTTTCCACTTCCCACTCTAATATTGCTGGGAACATTCCTTAAAAGCAAGCAGGTAGACTTCGCCTGCCAACAGGGGCCCCGCCAAACTAGCACACCCTCCTCTCTGAATTCATCCGCCCCCTCGGAAAGGAAGCTTTGCAACGCCAGTCCTCTCGCGATCCTGGCAGATTCAAGGTTACAGTAGGACCCCCGTATCCACTGATTCAGCTATCCACGACTGGCAGAAGGGGAAAAAATTAAATAAATAACCCAGCAGCTGCAAAGCAAGCTGCTGTCGCAAAACAGCACCCGAAAAGCAAGGTACTGTCGCGAAACAGTTTTGGGTGGGTGTTTTTTTTTTGGCATTCTCTCTTATCCACAGTTTTTGTTATCCACGGGAAGGCCTGGAACCGATCCACAGCAGATAGCCGGGGCCCTACTGTGCTGAGCTTACTCAAAGGAGAAGGGAGAACAGAAACACACACACACACACACACACACACAGACAGAGCTGTAATTATGGACCGGTTCTATAAATCGCCCTTGAGCAAACCAATATCAAATTTTTAAAACGAACCTCGTCCCTTCCCGTCTATAGCCACCCATCCTCCCAACTGGAACCTAGGGGTAGCTCACCAGGTCGTGACGGACATTCAAAGTTGAAGGCAGGCTCCAGCGGATTGGCTTGGGAAAATTCCAGGTCGAACGGATTCTGGCCCTGAGAAGCCAGAAAAAAAAAAGAGGGGGAGCCAACGTTATTATCGTAAAACTGCCGAGGTGGGAGGGGGTCCTCTAGAGGTTATCCACTCCACCCCCCCTCCCGTCAAGCCAGCCCACCACCACCCCCAAACCTCTGGGGCTCTGCAGCCGAAGACCTCAAACCCCTAAAACACAAAATTCCAAAACTAGGGGACATCCACTCAGACTGTGGGTTGGGAGAGTGAGAACAGACCAAAGAAAAAAAATATTTTTTTCACCCAGCGTGTGGTGAGTCTGTGGAACTCCCTGCCCCAGGAGGTGGGGATGGCATCTAGCCCGGATGCCTTCAAAAGGGGTTTGGACAGATTCCTGGAGGAGAAGTCCATCATCCCAGGTGACAAACCATGATGGAGATGTGTCACCTCCAGGCTTAAAACCGGGGGTCCTTCAAGGACCAGATGCAGGGGAGTGGACTATCAGGAGACAGAGATCTAGTCTCGTGGGCTCCCAGAGGCATCTGGTGGGGCCCAAGGAGATCCAGGAAGCTGGACTTGATGGGCTTTTGGCCTGATCCAGCAGGGCTCTTCTTATGTGCTTAAATTAGCTAGGAGGCCCACCCTGATGATTAAAATCAGCAAAAACTAATGAGAAGGGAGTCCAGCCATTCAATATTTGGGGCAGGCTGTCCCATTTGCCCACATGTATTATATTCCTTGATTTTAAAACACAACATCCTCCCGCCATTGGATTATAAAAACCAAAACAAATGAGGCCGGGGACTGAGTCGCAGGCCGCCAGCTGCCAACCCTCATTGTTGTCTCTAAACGGGCATAAAACCTAGTGCCTCACACTGTGGTTAAAAGACCGATACAATACCTTGAGCGGTGAGCAGATATCGGCTGATTTAATCGAACCTTTTATTGGACAGACTAACTCCAAGCCCAATACTTTTTTCTTAGAGAGGCAAACGGCTCATGTCCCAATTCATAATGACATTCTTATGTATTTTTCCCCTCCCTCCTTTTTTTCCTTTGCATTTACGTTGTAAAAAACCCCACACATGCACGGCTCAGTTACTATCCATCAGGTTTGATAACTAAGCGGAAACCTGCCACCATCCCAACACAACCCAAAATTTGCTGGTCTTAAAAATTATTTTCACTCTTTCCCGCCTGGCCACAAATAGGTTTCCCAAGCCATGAAATTTATATCATAACACTGTCAAGGGTGGTGGTGTGTTATTGCGTGCTTTTCTGGATTATGCGGGGAGGAGGGGGGATCTGTGTGGATATTTTTTAAAAAATCAACTTTCTCGTGGACTACCAACTTTGAGGCCTCAATTTACAAACTCAGCCTTTAAAACCTGGCTATTTAGATAATAATTTGGCCATCGCTAATGCATTGTTGTTGTTGTTGTTGTTGTTGTTGTTGTTTACCCTTGTTTGGCTATTTGCGGCCCTCTTGCTTTTGTCAGTTACACTGGTGCCATTTTAACTAGCAGCCTATGATGGTATCACCCCCAGTCAAGTTTGGCTTTTGTTTTAATGGCTGCGCGGCTCCAAACCTCTTTTTTTTTTAAACTTATGTTGATTATTGTGTTTTATCTGCTCTGTTTCTTTGCTTCGCCCCGAGTTCCCTAGGGGAAAGTCGGTGCGGTCTATCAGTGTGAATAATAAATAATGAATAACTCGTAATTTACTGCTACTTTTGGTATTTTACCACTACTTTTACTGTTGTTTTGTAAGTGTACACCACCTTGAGTTCCGCTTCGGAAGATAGGGTAGTATATAAATGTAATAAATAAATAAATAAATAAATAATAACAACACCCATGTTCCCCTCAAAAAGAAAGGTATCTAACATCCCCACTAAGCTCCTCCAATTCTTTCTCTCTCTCTCTCTCTCTCTCTCTCCTCCCAGCCTCCGATAATAAAATTAAAAACACTGATTAAGGGAGATTAGATGCTCCCTGGGAGGAAAAAAACGCCGGCCCCACGGACAGGTGGGGCTTTAAAGAAAGGAGGCCGCAGCTGAGAACAGAAGGGCGAGATTCCAGGGCAGAGCAAGCGTCCGGGCAGCAGCTGGCTGGAAATGCAGCCCTCCATCATCCGCCCGGGAGGAAGCTTGTTTATTTGGAAAAGCAAGGAAACTCCCACCGCCAGCAGGAACATGGGAGGCCCAGGTGTCTTGCGTGTCCAAACAGCACACTCAGCAAAAAAGAAGAAGAAGAAGAAAGAAGAAAAAACCCCACACACGGCCAAACTCCTTCCTCTTCACTCCGGTGCCATTGGAGAAGGTTCGCGCCGCACAGCTGTGCATTCTCAGTTTCTGCTGCATGGCATAGAATGGCGGACTTAAAAAAAAATTAAAAAAGGATAATGGGGGGAGAGAGAAAACAACGACGACCAGAAACGATTTACCTCCAGGGAGACTGGCTAATGAATTATGGAAAAGACAGCACCTCTTAACGTTCTTACGTTACGTTCTTGTGACCCAGGAGTTGTCAGCACCCATAAAAAGGCAACCAGCTAGACTTGGAACGGATTGTTACAGCTGATCATTCGAGGGAGGATGGGGGGGGAACTAATTCTATGGGCTTGAAGGACCCTGGCCCAAAATCAAGACACCTATAATGATATCGAACTTCCTGCCCACTCCCTGGCTTTGCAAAGCTGCGCCTGCGTCTGTCTCAACGATCCATCTGCTACCACGTGGGCCCCCACCACCCCACTCTGCCTCCGGAAAAACCCATTGCCTAGCCCGACACAAACCCACACGCGGGGAGACACCGTGCTGACGTACGTTCGCCCTACTAACTGGGCTCAAATCTCCATGCGCGCCTGCAAAACGGATTTGTTGACCAACATTTCGCATTTCAAAACACTCCTTACGGCCCTCCTCTGTCTCTTTATTTTGGAGAGGGAGAGGCTGAGTTTGCTTTTTTTTTAAAAAAAACAATAATGCACTGGCGTCTCTTCCCCTCGGCTCCTTTTTGCTTTCTCCCTTTAAAAAAAATTTATTAAAACCAATTAATTAAAAAAAAACCTGCAAGAAGCCCACCTCGGTTGCATAAGTCTGCCACCTCTCCTCGTACCCATCCTCCTTTCCCTCCCGGGGGGGGGGGGCTCTTGGCCACCCTTGCGCCCGGAACACGAGGTACAACGGAAGTTACATCATTCCTGTTGTTTTTGCAAATAAATAAATAAATAAATAAATAAAATAGAGAGTGAGCAAGGAGCTGACAATGCCCACACAAACCAAGGGACAGACACTGGTGCATCTGTTCCATGGACTGCCCTCAACTTTCTGCCAGCTGCTCCCCACCCCACCCCACCCCCACCCCAAAAAAATCCGTTCTGGCTGTTTTCCACAACCCGCTTTTGCACCGTAATCAGGAGCTTTTATTGCCACACTGCTGTTCGAAGGAAATCGTGCTCTTTCATTTGTTTATTATTTTAAAGAAATACACAGATAATTTGTGTGCTTTTTTCCCCCGGGCCACAAAGTCACGCCTCCACGGTGCTGCGATCCTTTTTTTGTGTGGCTTCAGGCAGCTCCCTCTTGGAAAACTCGGGCAAGCATCATGTTACAAAAAATAATCAAGAGAATCGACATTTCTCTCTCCAACACGCAGAAGGCAAATCCAGGCGTTCCCAGGTTCCTTCTCCACCACCGAGGCCTTTAATTTTCAGATTTAGTAGTCAGTAACCACCACCCCCGGGGCACATGATCATCTGAAACCATGACAAAAGCCAAAGTGGAAAAACACCCAGCCGGTGAGTGGCCCAGGACAGGGCCCAGATGCAAACCTGTTGAGTTGGGTTTTGGACACGGGGAGAGTCCCCTGTCTCAAATTACAAGTGGCGAGGAGGCTCAGCTGGTTTTTTTTTTTTAATAAGGAAATCAGCATTGCTGCCTGTGGCCCTGATTCGCCACAGGTCTGTTCTGCAAAGAGATGCAAACCCTCAGAAGCACCTTCTACCCCGTCTGAGAGTCTCCTTCCCTGTTGACCTCAGACAGTCTGCCTTTACGGCCGAGCCACAGGCCCAGCCGGTTCCTTGCTGTCCTGAGGACTACCAGCTTAAGTTGAGAACAAAACCTAAGAACCTAAGAATAGCCATCGTGCTGGATCAGGCCAGAGGCCCATCGAGTCTAGCTTCCTGGATCTCCCAGTGGCCCCAACCAGATGCATCTGAGAGCACACAAGACTAGATCTCTGTCTCCTGATCCCACCACCCCCTGCATCTGGCCCTCGAAGGACCCCGGTTTTAAGCCTAGAGATGACACGTCTCCATCCTGGTTTGTCACCTGGGATGGATTTCTCTTCCAGGAATCTGTCCCATCTCCTTTTGAAGGCCTCCAGGCCAGATGCCGTCACCCTATCCTGTGGTGCTCTGTCTCGGATCCAAAGCCGGGAAACGCTCGTGTGAAAAAAAAAAAAAAAACCCAAGCGGTCTGAATGGGGTCTGAACGTGTTTGCCGTTATTCCTTCCCACCCACCCGCGCTTGAAGCCTGAAAATAAACGTTTTGGAAAAGATTCTCTTTTTGTTTTGGCGATAAACCCAGCCTGGGAACCAGAATGGAAAGACAGGGAGGGGAACCCGTCGGCAGGGCAGATGCGGGAAAGCCCCAAACTTAAGTCGCAGCCGAGACCGGCCTGACCGGTCGGGCGAAGCGCCCAAGAGACGCCACGCCAGCCCTCACGCGCTCCCGGGGAGCCCTTGCCAACACCCCATAATTAGGCGCAGTCGCCCAGCGAGACAAATATGAACCATGTGAACCGGCAGGACCGGGTTGGACTGCCGGGAGGAGGTGGTGGTTCTCAGCACGCAGGAGCCCGGCTCGGCCGTCCTCTCCCGAGGACGAATCCAGGAACTGGATGGACTTTCCACTCCGCCCCCTCGCCTCAGTCACCCCACCTGCGGAATGGGAACACAAGGCGGGGTGGGGCTTGGGCTACCTCTGCCAGCCACCCACCGTGGCCAACCGGAACACCGGCATTTCTTCACGGCGCCTGCCATTGTCAAAGGCAGGCCCCCAGAGTCTTCCCCCACCCCGCCCTCCTCCGGGCTTGAAAACAGTGCTGACGCCACCGTGATGACCTCTGCCTCCTTGAGGACTAGAACCTTAACTTTAAAATACAGGAAAGCAGAGAAGCATAGCAAAGGGGAGGGCGGTGTGACCACAGGCACGGCCACGAGCGGCAAACCTCAACAAACCGGACCGTGGACTTGACGCCACGCCGCAGACATCCTAAGCGTCACGCACCAGTGGCCAGGCAGGCCAGACCACGAGAGAGAAAGAGAGACAGATAGACAGGCAGACAGACAAACAGCAGCTTTCGAAACCGAGACCTCCTGCCTAACAGAACTTATAACCCAGATCGCCAACGTCCAGGTCCAGCCGTCGCAATATTGCTGCACAAATTCAGAATCTCTCGACGAGACGAGACGACAGGCCACCGCCATGCAACGCACCCGAGCACACCGCTTCGAAAGCCCGAACAGAACCAGCTCTTTTAAAAAAAAAATGCTACCGATTGAGGGTGAACATTATGGAACCGAGTACCAAGGGA
The DNA here is from genome assembly GCA_037367245.1 of Phrynocephalus guinanensis. Taxonomy (NCBI): domain Eukaryota; kingdom Metazoa; phylum Chordata; class Lepidosauria; order Squamata; family Agamidae; genus Phrynocephalus; species Phrynocephalus guinanensis. The sequence goes on from CM074750.1 coordinate 14,914,080, forward strand.
GGGGCGTGCCATCCCCCACCAATAATGGCATTAAAAACATACAGTGCCAAGCCCATGAGCCATCATCAAGGGTCAGCCACGTCGCCCGCCGAAGAGTTCAGTGTAACTCAGAAGCCTGCATGCACCTCGGACAAAATTTTAGGACATTGCTTTTTAACACAGCTTTATGGGTGCCCCCCCTTTGGTAATTGGCAAAATGCATGTTCGTTGTGGCTCAAAACTCCCCGACGCACACACCTACTAACCCCAGAGAAATCTTAAATCGGCTGTTTCCTCTAGAATCTCAGCAGCCTCCCCCCCCAAAAAAAAAATCTATAAACCAACCCAAATGTACATGCAAAGATCCCTAGTTTAAAGGATGTTAAGAGGAGGGCGAGAGGTGATACCTTAACAGGCCCCTAATAAAATAAATAAATAAGTAGTTTATTATTTCAGCAGTTGAAATAAGCCACTTTGGGGGCGAAGGCCGCGCCGCCTTACCTTAAAAGAACGGTGAAAGCCCGTCAGTTCCGTTTTCTTCTGAACCATCTTGAGTTGTTTTTTTTATGAAAATGTTCCGGAAGGGAGGTTTAGGGGAAACAGAAGAAAAACAAAAGATTGGAACAGAAATGGGAGGGGAGGGTGGTGCAATTTAGATGGAGGTAATCCGGATCGGCTGGTGGACACCCTAAGAAATTGAGAGGGGAAAGGAAGGTGTTAAAGAGAGTTTGGCTAATCCACTTCGCCCCGTTCCCAAAGATCAATTCCCAACTCTGGACTCCACTGGAAGTTCACTGAGCAAACCAGGAAGCGTTTCTCGTTTATTTATTTATTTATTTATTTATGCCTGCATTTACTCCCAGCGAGATTGCTGCGTTTCCTTAACACCTTTGAAGCGTCTCCGAAAGGATCCAAATTAAGAAATTAAGGCCTGTCAACATACAAGCCCTAAAGTTAATCAAAGGCCAAGAACAAACTAAATTAAACGAAAGGCAAGATTTTTTGGGGGTGGGTGGGTGGATTAGCAAAGGAAATAATAAAAAATGGCAGATTCCACATCCTGGCTTGCCCTTCAGGCCCTGAAGAAAGGGGACCATCGTCAAACCCAGAAAGAAGTTCAGGAAGGAAATCAAAATATCCAGGAAGAGACAACTGCTCCAAAACACACACACACACACACACACACACACACACCTTGGCCTCTTTCTCCTCCCAAGAAAGGTTGGGGGAGTTTGGGAGGATAATAAAAAGGGGCCAGATGTGCCCTGGCGCAGCAGGAAGAGCTCAAACACAATACAAATCCTCTTTAAAAAAAAAATAACAATGCGTAGACATCTTTTAAAATGGCGAACTGGATACAGCAGCTGCTCTTATTAGGCCCTGGCCACGTCTTTTGCAAAGGGAAGTCTCTTTCCCTTGATGGAGGAAAATAACGCATCTAAGCAGCTTTGCTCTTTTCCTCCCTGAAAACAACACTACATTTAACAATTAAAAAAAAATCTATATATCGGAGCAAGTTGAGATGTTGGAGAGGCACGCCTCCGAAGGGGTGTGTTTCTCTTACAGCAACAACGAAAACATTCGAACGATTAATCCAATAAAACCACAAAAATAGCAACACAATAAAAATAAAATAAAAAAATAAAAAATAATATTCAAGTGACAGTTGCTCTTTCAGACCGACATGAAGACAGATGGGAGACACAGGGCGATAAATATTCTCTCCCCACTAACAAAGGACAAACGTTTGTTTACTTTTAAAGGATACAACGACACACCTCTCTTTAGGTACACAAGCCTCGTGGTTTGTCAATGGAGAGCAATGCCTCCAGCCAAATGCGGGCCACAGCCTCCAGTTTAAGAAGGGGGTTGGGGAGGAAAGTCCCTGTCTCAAAGTTGGCCAGAACAAATAAAAAAATCCGATTTCACCCCCCCCTTTTTTCTCCTCCCATCTGTAAAAGAGGGGGGGGGGTCCTGCATTTTATATCCTTCGGTTTTGTTTGTTCTCCCTGGGGATCCCCCCCCCCAAAATGCCACCGGGCATCAATCCAAGGCTGAAAGCCCTTTGGTTTAAAATAAATAAATAAATAAATAAATAGGTTTTGCTCCAGATCTCCTGCTTTGGCTGCCTTCTGCTCCACCCCCACCCCACCCCAAAAAGAAAAATATCCCACGTCCTCTCCCTTTCTCTCCGGGGGGGGCTGCATCCCAGGTTGTGCAAATGTTAAAGAGGGGATGAGAAGTCACCCCTTCCTCGTAATTTTAGGGCCAAAAAAGGGAGGTTCCCTTATTCCCCCCTCCCTCCAAAACAAAACAAAACAACCCCGATCTGCTCGTAAATAGAGGCATTTCCCACGCCTAAGGGCGCTTCGCCCCTTCCCTCTACCTACCACAGCCCACCCCCCACCCCCCAAATTATTGGGGTTTCTTGCAGGCACAGAACAAAGCAACGCTCCCCCTCTTCCATTTGCAGCCCGCCTCCCCGTTTCTCTTTCTTTGCAAAAATAAAATAAAATAAAATAAAATGGGGGGTATGCAAAGCATTTTAAACCCCCCCCCCCCATTTTTTTTCTCCCTGGCAAGGCGATGCAGCGAGTTCGCGTTTGCAAGAAGAATGAAGACAACAGGAGCAGCGACCAAATTTAAGGCCTGATTTTTTGGGGGGGGGGGGTTGGGGTGGTCTAAGGCCTGTTTGCCCCCCCAAAAAACAAACAAAAAAAACCCCTTTCCTTTGCAGGAATATATAGGTAAAATTCCATGTGTGCCCAAATGGAGCCGCTCTTGCAAACCCAGGCCGAGGACGAAAAAGGGAAAAGGGGGGGGGACACGTTTAAAGATAAAAAATAATAATAATCAGATTTTATTTTAAGGGTTCCGGGAAAAGAGTGGCGTTATAGCAGAATCCGCTCTGGCCCAAGCCGGCTGGGCTCAGCCGTCGCTAAGGCTGGGGGGGAGTGACTCTCTCTTTCTTTCTTTCTTTCTCTCTTTCCTTATTATATAAACCCAGATTTATTTAATTCAGGTCCCGTGGGCCGGCCAATAAATATAGGCTCGGCTTGGCCGAGAAGCACAACCGAGAGGCTTTTAAAGGCCACTTTTAGTCCGGATTGCAGCCGGGCTGATCTGAGCAAAGGGCTCGAATAGATACATATATATATATATATATATATAGACAGTGGTCCCTTGTATCAAGGAATTCATTCGTTCCCAATGAAATTCTGTTAAGCAAATTTTCCTTTCTACAAATCTCCCATAGGGAATGCATTGAAAACGGACTGATCCCATGTTTATGTTGTACAGATTTCCCCCATAGGCCATTATGTGAAGCAAATGTCCCCCTATCTCTGGAATTTTTTTATGTTGTACAGATTTTATGTTCTACAAGCTGTTTGTTATACAAGGGTCCACTGTGTGTGTGTGTGTGTGTGTGTGTATATATTTGGAAAGGGTGGGTGGGTGGGTCGATTGCACGACATTGCGCGTCTAATGCGCTGCAGCGCCCTTTGCAAGCCGTAGGAAGGTTTGCATCGCTTGCTCTCTGCGCAACCACAACCCTTAGGATCACAAACACACACAAACACACACACACACACACACACACACACACACACACACACACACACACACACACACACACACACACACACACACACACACACACAGCTTACCTGGCTCGGGCAGCTCCGCAGTGCCAGCGGCGGATGGAAAAAGGGCACCGAAGCCCGGCGGGGGTGGAAAGGGGAGGAAAGGGAAAAAAAGGTCGAGGGGGGGAAAAAACGAGGCGAAGGTTCCGCGGAAGCGCCCGAGCCTCCTCTTTTATATCAAAGGGGGCGGGGCCGGAGGAGGAGGGGGGCGGAGCTACGGTAGGGGCGGGGCCAGGGAGGGGGAAGAGGGGAGGGAGGAGCCAGGGAGGGAGGGAAGCGGTCTCTCCCCCCCCCCCTTCTTGCATCAGCTGAGCTCTCTCTCTCTCTCTCTCTCTGGAGGGAGGGAGGGAGGATGAATATTTATTTATTTATTTATTTATTTATTTATTTATTTATTTATTCCTCCTTGCATCAGCTGAACTCTCTCTCGAGGGAGGGAGGGAGGGAGGATGAACATGTATGTATGTATGTATGTATGTATGTATGTATGTATGTATGTATGTATGTATGTATGTATGTATGTATGTTTTATTTATTTATTTATTATTTATTTATTTAAACAGTAATTTATTTATTTATATTTATTTATTATACTGGTTAAAATCACTTTACTAAAAAAACCCCATTATTTAGCCAGCTATTATTTTATTTTATTTTATTTTATTTTATTTTATTTTATTTTATTTTAATTTATTTCTATACCACCCGTCCTCCAGAGGAGCTCCCGGGCGGCGACCAAATCAAAAACAGTGTGAGAAAAAATGACTGCTACACCAGCGGCTGGCAGGCTGGGTGTGGTAGTGAATGTGTCAGGGTGGTGGCTTAAAAACCCTCAATAGGGCTTTCCCTCCCGTTCCGGCCTGCTTCACAGGGCTGTTGGGAGGATAAAGGAAGGAAGGAAGGAAGGAAGGGAGGAGGATGGAGGAAGGAAGGAAGGAAGGAAGCTGATGATGGATAGAAGGAAGGAAGGATAGAAGGAAGGAAGGAAGGAAGGAGCTGATGATGGATGAAAAGGAAGGAGCTGAATGATGGAAGGAAGAAGGAAGGAAGGAAGGAAGGAGCTGATGATGGATAGAAGGAAGGAAGGAAGGAAGGAAGGAAGGAAGGAAGGAAGGAAGGAGCTGATGATGGATAGAAGGAAGGAGGAGGAAGGAAGGAAGGAAGGAAGGAAGGATGGAAGGAAGGAAGGAAAGGAAGGAAGGAAGGAAGGAAGGAAGGAAGGAGCTGATGATGGAAGGAAGGAGTTGATAATGAATGGAAGGAAGGAATGAAGGAAGGAGCTGATGATGGATAGAAGGAAGGATGGACAGAAGGAAGGAAGGAAGGAAGGAAGGAAGGAAGGAAGGAAGGAAGGAAGGAAGGAAGGAAGATCTGATGGATGGACGGAAGGATGGACAGATGGACGGAAGGAAGGAAGGAAGGTGATGATGGAAGGAAGGAGTTGATGAAGAAAGGAAGGAAGGGAGTCCTAGTAAAGCAAGGCAGATCTTGGTGTGACTTATTTTCCCGGTAATGGACCTTGGACCTTGCTGAATGCGGTCAGGATCTTGCTTTGCCCTTTCATCCGACAGCCTGCCTAAAAGGGTTGTTGTGAGAGGGAGGAAGCCATCGGACAACTCTTGTAAATCACGGGCGAACCCACTCAAAACCCACACACACACACACACACAGAGAGACAGAGACAGACACACACCAATGCTACAGGGCACGGCCTTCTCTCTTCTCACCCTGTCGGAAAAGAGGTTAAGCAAGGGGGGGGGAGAGAAGAACCCCCCCCAAGAGAGATTTCTTGTCAAAGAGAAACTCTTTGCAGGGGAAGGAGCTGGGAATCTGGCGCCTTCTTCCTTAAAAAAAAAATATATTTATTTAATTTAATAATTGAATTTTGCCTTCCCAAAACTCTGGGCAGAGCCACAGTGCCAGAGGGGAGTAAGTTGGCAGAGCTTAGCGTTCACTTCAGGCTGGTTTTTGAAAAGAAGTGCCAGATGTAGCAAGGCTGGAACAAACGCTGGGAAATGCAGGTCCTTCCAACCCTTGACTATTCCAAATCTCTCTCTCTCTCTCTCTCTCTCTTTCCTGGGGTCAAAGGCGCCAAAGGGGAAATTGCCAAGGCGTTTATTCCTCGCAGCCAACAAAGCACGCAGAGGAGTTGGCGGTGCACCTCTCCCATTGGGTCTCTTTCCCTCCCGGCCCACAGGCGGGGACGCCCCCGCCACCACCGTCCAGCAAAACATGTTTTCCTCCCCAGCGAGCGCTGAGGGCAAACTTATCTCCTCTTCTGAGCTGGCCTGAAACAGGAGAGCCAGGCTGGTGGGCCCACTGCCAAAGAGGAGTCTCTCTTCCGCCCCTCTGCGTGATGAACCGACCACGGCGCTCCTTCCCCATCGGGATCTGTGTGGTTCTCACCACCCCCACCACCCCCAGTGGGATTGAACCAGATTCGAAGGCACAAGTGAGACGTAAAACTCGCTTTCTGTGTTTAGAGTGGACCCTTTCTCCCCCGCCAATCTCTTTCATGCCCTGATCTACCCCACAGGACCGGAATAGGGGGCTACCCGCCGTCTGGATCCATTTTGCACCCTCTGCCACTCCGGCGGGCCCACCACAGGTCTCTCTTCCTGCTGGACACATCGGGTGGGTGGGGGGGAAGCTCTCCTTTAAAAAGAGAACCCTGCCCGCCCCCTCGGCTGGAGTGTCCTCGGTTCGCCACAGGCGAAGAGGCAAAGCTGAGGTCTTGTTATCTGCACACACACACACACACACACACACACCACACACCCTGGAGTTATCTTCTGCCAGCAAAACAGGCACATACATGCTCACAGGCTGCCCTTATCGCCGCCTGCACCCGCCGCAGGGTAAACAAAACCCTGGCGAGAGACTGCGCGAGTTTAACATTTCCCTGCCTTCAGCGTTTCCCACTGCATTCCTTGGCACGAAGGGTCCTGTGAGGCTCCAAAGCCTGCCCAGTTTATGGCAAGCAGAACCAGGCCATGGAAGGAGCCCGAGGCCCGGTAACCGGGCGGGAGTTAACAAAAAAGTCTCACAACTTCGGTGACTCATGATCCGTCCAGTGGGAATTCCTGACGGAGGAAGCGGTGGTTAGCACGACCCGTCCAAATCCCTTCTCGATAAACTCACATTTTGTATCTTGGGTTTCGGCTTTCTTCCTATACTTAGTATCTAACAACATACCTTTGTCGATTGTTTTTATAATGTGTGCTTCTCTTTTCTTGTTCACCGTCCCGAGCGGCCTTCGTGCCAGATGGGCAGTATAAAAAAATTGAATAAACAGATAAATATGAATAAATACATCTTCACAGCCTTGGGGCCGGAACTACCTTGCAGGGTTGTTGCTGCCCTGGAAGGACAGCAGTTTTGGCTCTGGGAGGCCTTTGCGCGGTGCCATTGTCCCGTGGGGGTGCCTGTGGTCTCAAACCCATCACGCACATTAAAACCAAGTGTTCCTCTCTTCTCGAGGGCCGCTCGCCTTCAGATTGGCCAGGAAACTGGGCTAGCAATGCCCCGGCGGGCTTTAGCCCCTGCCCTGAAACCTGGCCACTCAATTTGGAGTAAAAAAGGTCTCCCCCCCACATATGCATGCTAGTCGTGTCCGACTCTAGGGGCGGTGCTCATCTCCATTTTCAAGCCGGAAGAACCAGTGTTGTGCAAGTCCATGGCCACGTGGCCGGCATGGCTGCAAGGAAACACTGTTTTTACCTTCCCGCTTTTTACGGCGGTACCTATTTATCTCCTTGCATTGACATGCTTTCGAACTGCTAGGTTGGCAGGAGCTGGGGTGATCAGCGGGAGCTCGCTCCGCTGCGTGGCACCCGGGATTCGAACCGCCGAGCTGCCGACTTTGCAGTCAACAGTTTTCGGTGCCTTAGCCCACTGAGCCCCACGCCCTTTGGAGAGGGGCATTTAAAAGCCGCCCTTGTCCAACCCAAAGGGCCTGCAGCTAAAGTCTGTGTTCGTGTGTGTGTGTGTGTGCATGTGTCACTTCCAGAGTCGGTTCAGCCATTGTGCATGTTGTTGTTGTTTTTTAAATCTGGGAACTCAGATGGCCGGATCCTGTGTCGTTGGCTGACGGCCGGGTGCTCCCAAGCGCAAGGTCAAACCGCGGCAAGGCCACACTCGGCCCGGAGGACCTTGGAACGCCTCCTCCGTGCGCCTTGGCCCAGGTCCCCGCAGGGAGGCACGGAGAACCCAGCCGGCCCCTTCCTCCAGGCCCCAGCGATGCAAGGCACATGATGCAGCCTGCGGGGAGTAGGGAAAGCAGAACAGGACGTTCAGAAGGCATCGAGAGCTGGGCAGGGGACTTGGGCGTCTCCTTGTGTCATCAGTGGGGAAGGGAGAGTGTTGTTTTTTTTCTACACCCATGTGCCACAAAACAACAGAAATTAAATTTTTTTGCAAAAATTGAGCCCTTTGCATCAGAGGAGCTGGAACCTGTCAGATGTTTGCAAAGCAGTACTCCCGCCAGGGGAGGGGGGGGAGAGAGGCCAGAATCCGAGACCACGGGAGCCCCAGATCTCCAAGAAGTCTGACCCTGAGCGATGGGTTACGGAGTGGAAAAGGCATTCCCCTTTTTCCTGGATCGAAGCGGCGGCCGGTGGGAACCGATCTCCTGATCACTTAAGAGGCAAAACCACGGATGGATGCACATTATGTTGGATTATTTTTTTTCATCACAAGATAACTGGCACAATTTCACCAACAAAAGGGGGGGTCGTTGTTTTTAGCAAACTGCTTTTGCTCGTCATCATCACCACCACCACCACCACCATCATCATCACAAACTCAAATCGGGAAAGTCTGGCCGCAACCCAACGGCCACACGATTTATTGTTGCTCTCCCTGGTGCAGGGTTGATCTGCCACTTGTTGTCCCCAAAACCGGCAGGGCCTGTCGCCTCGCCCCGCCCCTGCGGCTCAGGCGGCAAAAAGGCAGAAGGTCAGTGTGCGGTCACAATCACAGTAGCAACAAGCTGGGGGGGGGCAACACAGCTGCCCAGGCTCTTTTTCTCATCTGTCCTGTGTGAACCGAGCTGTCACTGTTCCCTGAGCTCAGTGACGAGGCTGTTCCCCGTGTCAGGTGTCCAGCGGGCAGCTGTCGGCCCGAGCCCACAATGTGGGGCAGCCTCAGGCTCAGCTAAGAGACAGAGGAACTAGATAGATAGATAGATAGATAGATAGATAGATAGATAGATAGATAAGGAAGGAAGGAAGAGACAGACAGATAGATAGATACAGTGATTAGGAAGGGAGAAAGAGAGATAAGGAAGGAAGGAAGGAAGGAAGGAAGGAAGGAAGGAAGGAAGGAATAGATAGATAGATAGATAGATAGATAGATAGATAGATAGATAGATAGATAGATAGATAAGGAAGGTGCAGACAGATAGATAGAGTGATAGATAGATTGATTAGGAAGGGAGAGATAAGGAAGGAAGGAAGGAAGGAAGGAAGGAAGGAAGGAAGGAAGGAAGGGATAGATAGATAGATAGATAGATAAAGAAGGAACTGATGACAGAGCGACAGACTTAAGGGTCAAAGACAGCGTAGAGATCAATCAGTCCGATTAACCCTGCTGTCCGGGAAAAAAACCCAGTACCTTCAACCTGTGTCTTAAGGATTCTTCCAAACCACGCCTTCTAACCACATGGCAGTCATGGTTCCCCTTTTCATAAAAAAAAAAAACAGTTCTAACCAGCCTAGTTGTTTACTCTTTCAGGGTTCTTAAGTTCCCCTTTTTGGTCACGCCAAAATGACCCTCGCCTTGGTATACTTTTGTATATCTTGGCAATCATTCTTTGCGGACAGGCATGTCCAAACTCCGGCCCTCCAGATGTTTTGGACCACAACTCCCACAGTCCTTTGTCATTGGCAATCAAAGCTTCACAGAGACATACACACACAGACACACACAGACACAGACACAGACACACACACACACACACACACACACACACACACAGAGGGCCATCCTTGGCTGCCCGGAAACGTGGGCTCCGAGTCGTGTGTTTTCCGCCAAACCGGGACCTGGGCGCCGTCCAGGTACTTGTTCTACCATTTCCTAGAAACCAAGCGAGGGGGTGGCGCCCAGAGTCCAGGTTTGTTTCTTTGCCGGAAAGAGTCCTTTGGCTCTTTTGCGCGTGGCCCTCTCTGATCACCACCACCACCAACCCACTGCAGGGATTTGATCTGATTTTATTTTTTTTTAACCTCCTCTTCAAAAGGTATCTCTGTAAAAGAGAGAAAAGTAGGCAGCCGGGGGGTGGGGGGTGGGGGAACGGGCTAGCTTGCCTCGCGGTCAGGCTGGTGGCCAAAAATAAAGATTTAAAAAAATGGCAGGGACTGAGAGGTGACCGCCCTCCCCATCCTCAGGGGAGACTAGAGCGTGAAAACATCCCCCAGGGAACCGAGTTCAGGAAGTGACGCAAGTGCAGTCTGTTTTATTGTTTGGACTGCTAGATTGAGCTGGAGATACTTGCAGCAGGGGAGGGGGGGTCTATCACGTTCAATTCTATTTATTTATTTATTTATTTATTTATTTTAATACTTATATACCGCCTGCCTTCCGGAAGGAACTCCGGCCGGTTGACAACCGGCGGCAAGCAATCAGAACAGTTGCTGTGCCTTTCCTGCATTTAAGGCAAGGCGGCCTCCGTCTCTGCCCAACAACCCTGCAAAGTAGTAGGTCAGAAAGAGAGAGAGAGAGAGAGAGGCCTGAAACCCATTGAGGTTTGCAGCCGATTGGAGATTCGAACACAGGTCCTACTAAAACTCCCTTGCTACCAGGTCAAAAATTCCCTTTTAGCTGCACCTAGCCAATAATCTGGCCAGGTTTAAGCACAGCATCTATCAGAGTACATTTCCTTGGCCTTAGAATAACCCGAGATGTCCCTGGAGGAAATATTTGTTCCACACCCTGCTTCAATGTAGCCCTTTCCTGTATTTGAAACTTTTTAGATCGCCTTGTGGGCTCTTTTCACTTTGTTTATCCTACCGGGGTGTGCTTGTTGCATCATTTGTGTCATGTTGCATCATTTGGGCTATAATGTATCTTATCTTTTGTCTGTTAATGCCATGTTTTGTGTCATGTTGCATCATTTGGGCTATAATGTATCTTATCTTTTGTCGGTTAATGCTGTAAAAGATGTCCCTCCATTCCTTGTTTTCAAATACTGGAACCTGTCTTAATTGTCCTGGACTGTATATATTATCCCTCATTACTGTAAGCCGCCTGGAGTCCTTTTCCAAGGACAGAGGCGGGGTAAAAAAAGACTCTAAAATAAAGTAAAAATAAATAAATAAATAAAATAAACCTCATAGGTACAGAGTTAAGGTTCCCCCCCGCACATGCGTGCTAGTCGTGTCTGACTCTAGGGGGGCGCTGCTCATCTCCGTATTCAAGCCGGAAGAGCCAGTGTTGTGCAAGTCCGTGACCATGTGGCCGGCATGGCTGCAAGGAAACACTGTTTTTACCTTCCCGCTTTTTACGGCGGTACCTATTGATCTCCTTGCATTTGACATGCTTTCGAACTGCTCGGTTGGCAGGAGCTGGGGTAAACAGCGGGTGCTCGCTCCGCTGCGTGGCAGCACCCGGGATTCGAACCGCCGAGCGGCCGACTTTGCAGCCAACAGTTTTTCGGAGCCTTAGTCCGCTGAGCCACCACGCCCCCTACTAAAACCTCATAGGCGGAGCCAAAATTAAAGCAAGCTTTGTTGAGGGTGAACCGGGAAGCCCAAACTAATGGACAGATGATGAAAACCAAGAAGAAAAGGGTTTAATTTGCCCGGGGTGCTCGGCCCCGATCTAGCACCCTGAACTACCCTGGTGGGGACCCTCTCCATGAACCCTCCACCACCCAAGGGGGACGGTCCCGAGATATAACAAAAACTGGCCATCCCATCTGCAGGGGGTGGGGGTGGGGGGTCCGGTTTCTTCCAAGAATTAAGCCACCTCTCCCGGCCTTGTTCTGGGAAGCACAGCACAACGGACCCCAGTCATGGAGTTCACGAGGAGAGGGTGCCAGCCTGCCCCGGGGGGGTATGCACCATAGATAGGAAAGGAGGCACACAGGTTCAGAAGGGAGATGGGAGGAGAAAAAGGGGGACTTTTTTGGGGGGGGAAACAAGCCCTGCCTGGACTTAAGTTGGGGGGTGGGGGTCCGAAGGCGGCCGTACACTCATATCCTCCAGTAACAAGACTCGCCAGGATGCGACTCAGGGCCCTAAAAATAGCTTCCCGGAGACCCGAATAGGAACGCGGCTTTGAGATGCCAGAGGACCTCGGGGCAGAACCTGGGACAGGATCCAGTGACACACACACACACACACACACACACACACACACCATGAGCCTGTAAAGCACGAGTCCTCACAGGGAGGGGAGGGGGAAATCGTTATGATGATGATGATCATGATGATCATGATGATGGGAGGCATCACCACTTTGTCCCCACCATCCCAGGAGGCTCTCCAAGAGCTCTCTCGAAAGACGCCCGGTTCCAAATTACTTTCGCAGAGAACCGGTCCGTTGTGTCTCAGTGGCCTCAAGACCAGGGAGACCTGGGTTCGAGTTTCCACCGAACCAGAAATAGTCCTGGGTAAATTCTTTGAATTCTCTCTCTCTCTCTCTCTCTCTCTCTCTCTCTCTCTCACACACACACACACACACACACACACACAAATACAATTACAGTCACCCTGACCAACCTCACAGGGGCCTTGAGAGGAGGCAAAGAACAATTCATATCGCTTTGAACTGGAGATGTGGAGAAGATTCTTGATTCCTGGTTGCCGAATGACCGGAAAGAATGCTCTTAAATCCCTTCATTCTGGCCCAGCGTCGCTCAGCGTGCATGACTTGGGCAAAATAAATAAATAAATAAATAAATAAATAAATAAATAAATAAAATTGTTCTCACAAACAGAAAAGCTTTCATGCTGACAGTAATAGAAAACGTATCCCTTTTTTTTAGAAATTGGAACAGGACATATTTTGTGGTTCCTTGGCTCCAAAATTAAAAAAATGCTACCCTCTACTGGTAAAAAACCAGACAGTACCTCCAGCCGTTGAGCACGTGTGAGAGAAATAACAGTATTCAGAATCAGATAGATTAACACATCAGAGACACTGCTGTAAAGGTGTCGACGGGAAAAGTAGCATCTGGTCCACTTTATGTAGCCGGCATACTGTTATTAAAAACTGTAAACTGCCCAGAGACTACTTGAAGTGGTATGGGGCAGTATATAAGCAGAACACTTTGCTTTGCTTTGCTTTTATAAAGCAAAATAGCCAGATAATCAACCTTCCAGTTACTTTTAAACAGACGCTAGAATTGCCTTTTCTTTAATAATAATAATAATAATAATAATAATAATAATAATAATAATAATAATAATAATAATAATAATAATAATAATACAGTAGGCCCTCATATAACAAGCAGTTCGTTTAACAGAAAATCCACTTAAGGAAAACAATTCTGGAGATAGGGGATAATCACTTATCAGAATCGCCTATAGGGCGAATCCGTACAACAGAAAATCGGTCACGATGAAGGATTAATCCATTTTCAATGCATTCCTATGGGAAATTTGACCTGAATAAGGCTTTCCAGGTAACCGAGATATTTAAGGAATCCCTTGGTTCCATACCACTCCACACTGGGCTACCCTACATCCACCTCTACCAACAAAATAAATAGAATTTTAAGAAACACGCGGGGGCAGGCAGGAAATCGGCTTGGGGTGCCTTCGGCGAAAGCCTTTGCTATGCGTAACAACGGTCGCATCTTGTCCCGTTTTCTCCTGCTTTAAAATCTCAGCTAGCTTCAGACGTTTGAACCGTACCTCTTGTTCCAGAAAAAAAGAACTGAAAAAGCACACCACGCACAAATTCTGGTCGACCCCAATTGAAGCTGCTCCCTGCGCACCCTTTAGGGTTGGAGGCCGGACACCAAGGAGAGGACACGGGGCTCCCAACGCTTTATTTTTGTTTTGGCTTTATTTATTAATTTATTTCAACACATCTGTTCCCAAACGGTCACCTAAACCCCATTCTCAGCTGCCTTCTGCAAGCCCTCCCTCCCTTTCGCCTCCCCCCCCCCGCCTGCCAATGTGGCCGAGCCAAGCTTCTCCACTGTGGGATCCAACAGGCATGTCCTAAACCCCGGGCAGAACTAGGAGGGGGAAAAAAATAGGAACCACAAATCCCATAGCGTTGCTCTCAGCCCTACTTATTCAATGGGCCTGCCGGAGCCGTTACTGGAAAATACAGCTTTAAGCGCCTTGTTTTCAACAGTGGTACTTTCCTTAAGCATCCTAAACCCTTTTAAAAAATATATTTCTCTGTCAATACAGTAATCTGCAAAAAAAACAACAACTATGAAAGAGTTTCTTGAGATGCGCTCTCTCTCTCATTCACACACCCACCCACCCACACCTCCCCCCACACACCTCTTTATTATTTTTACGATATGAAAGGGAAATAGCCACATTAGATGGCCAAGGGGCACCTAGTGGTGAGGAGTTCCACAGTCCTGAGAAAAGGGAATAACAACCAAAAGAGGGGCAGGACGGTTCACAGGCCGTCAGTGGCAAATCCGCGACGTCATTTCTTTCTGCAAGAGAGGGGGGGGAAAGGAAATATATTCAGAGTTTTACAAATTGAATTTGCAATCTGGCTAAATTTCTGCATCATCCGTTTTCCTCGTTTGGGTCTGCGCTCCCGAGGGGGTTGGTTTCGCACGCTTTTAAGGAGGAAAAGTACGACAGAACCTTAATAAATGAACGAATGAATTTAAAACAATGACACGGGCCCGGTTGTTCTACGAGGACTGGGTCCGTTTCACAGCTTACGGCCCAAGGCAGCCGCGGCCCAATCCGGACCTCCCACTCACCAGCGGCTCCAGCTCCTTGACGTCGATGAGGCCGAACTCTTTGACGAAATAATAAAAGTGCTTGTAGCAAGTGTTCACGTGAGCTTCCGAACCCATCTGGGTGATGCGGTCGAAATGGTGGATGTAAACGTGGACAAAGACCCGGAAAAGACGAGACAGGATCTTTTTCACCGCCGGGAGGAAGTTCTTGGGGAACGGGGTGCCTGCAATAAAAGAAACCGTCAATCCATGCCGGAACCTTCCTTTCCTAAAACCTTCTTGCCTAGAGGGAGGAAAAGACCAGTTGCTAATTCCCTGAGGATAGGATGAAAGTCCAAAAGGACCTTGACAGATTAGAGTCCTGGGCCAAAGCTAACGGAATGGGTTTCAACAGAGGGAAATGCAAGGTGGTGCATCAAGGTAAAAAGAAGGAATTGCACAAATATAGGACGGGGGATACCTGGCTGGAGAATAGTCCCTGTGAAAGGGATCTGGGAGTCTTGGTGGACCACAAATTGAACATGAGCCAGCAGTGTGACACAATGGCCAGGAAAGCCAATGCGATTCTTGGTTGCATCAACAGAACCATCGTGTCTAGATCAAGGGAAGGGATAGTCCCACTCTCTTCTGCTCTGGTCAGACCCCACCTGGAGTCCTGTGTCCAGTTCTGAGCACCTCAATTTAAAAATGGATGTTGACAACCTCGAGCAGGTCCAGAGGAGGGCAACCAAAATGATCGAGGGTCTGGAAGAAATATCTTAGAAGGAGCAACTTAGGGAACTGGGAATGTTTAGCCTTTCAAAAAGAAGGCTGAGAAGGGATATGATAGCTATGTTTAAATATTTGAAAGGATGTCCTATTGAAGAGGGAACAGGTTTGTTTTCCATGGCTTCAGAGACTAGGACTCGGAGTAATGGTCTCAAACTACAGGAAAAGAGATTCCATTTGAACATTAGGAAGAACTTGCTGGCGGTTAGAAATGTTTGGCAGTGGAATAATCTGCTGCCCCAAAGGAGGGTGGTGGAGTCTCCTTCTTTGGAGGTTTTTAAGCAAAGGCTGAATGGCCATCTGTCGGGAGCATTGTGATGGGGGTTCCTGCATGGCAAGGGGTTGGAGTGGATGGCCCTTGAGGTCTCTTCCAACTCTAGGGTTCTATGATTCTTTGACCAAGATTCCTGACACAGCCCACTAAAGGATCCCTTAAGACAGGGGTGCCCAAACTTTTTGTAAGGAGGGCCAGATTTGGCGGCTGAGAATGTGTCAGGGGCTGGTTGCTCCCCGACCCTGCCATCCCACTGAAAGCCCCACCCACTGACCCATAAGCGAAGGAGCGGCGGGAGGGGCGGGCCAGCCAGCCGCGGGCCACTCAGAATGGCCTGACGGGCTGGATTTGGCCCCCCGGGCCGGACATTGGGCAGGCCTGCCTTAAGAGCTTCCGCAAAAAACAGATCAAAAGTCTGGGGTCCTGCCGGTCTTCCCCGGCATCTCCAAGAACAGGGCCAGAGCATCCATTGGCCAAGAGACAGGACACCCGCCTTCCAACGGAGGACGCCGAGGAAGAAAAGAGCGAGGCGCTCACCCACGTTGGTCGGGAAGAGGTCTTCGTTGTTGATCTGGACCTCGATCCAGTCCATGAGGAGGTCCATGTATTTCGGGGCGGAGAGGGCCGTGGGCTTGCGGTACTTCTCGTCCTGCCAGCGGTACTCGTACTTGGGCCCGCCGGACATGACCGGGCAGGATTGCTCCGTGCACCAGTCGCTGACCGTCCCGTAGATGAGGTTGACCCGGTTGAAAAAATCCACCACGTGGACGGCCACCCAGTCGTTCAGGTCCTCGCCGGGCGGCAGCTGGACGGCCAACTTCAAGTCCAAACCGGCGTTGAGCGACGCCTGAGCTTTTTTGTGGAGCTCAAAGCGCTGGGTCCCGGGTTCGAATTTCCGCTTCGGGCGGAAGGTCCGGTCCTTGTTGAAGACCTGCTTCAGAGGGTTTGACATGGCCTCGGCTCGCCGGGCGTCCCTTTCGACAGCGCGGCCGCAGCAGGCTCGCGCACCCAAGCGGAGTCCTCCGGGGGAATCAGCTAAATGTTCAGGCAGATCCGTTCGCCATCCAGCAACTCTGCAATCTGCAGCCAAAGATTTACATGGGTCAGGTTTGAGACAGAAAGCTGAAGCATCTCCCGAACTGAGGAACACAGACCTGACGGCAATTTGGCTATCTAAAAATTGCATCCACCACTCTGGATTCGTGGCTTCTTTAATCAACCCTATACATCTCACGCTCGGGCTGTCCCGTTTTCCAGCCTTGCCACATTTCCCCACCTTCTCACAAATCATGTCTTCTTGTGAAGAGCCCACGTGACAGTAACCCCCATTCAGCTCTGGGCCGTTACCTTTGGAGCGGCTGGATTCGTCCGCCCCGTGACGGAAAACCGAGCTCTTTCAACGTCAGGGCTTAATTCATGCTTAATCGCAGCCGCTATCTGTAGCAGCATCCGCAGAAGAGTCGGGCCGGTCCCAGGCCAAAAGATCTACCAGGTCAAGGGACAGCATCCTACTTGTAACAGCGGCCTGCTCCAGAAAGTTTTAAGTAAAACAGGAGACCAAGGCATGACGCATTTCCTGTCCTCTGACGCTCTGCAGATACACTGCTCCTGAATTTGGAGGTTCTGTTTTAGGAAGGTACTGAATAGCTCTGCTCGCCACCAGTAAGGAAAGGCTAGCCAAATAAGGAGCTTTCCCCAATGGAAGCTTTTCCCCGTGTGTGTGTGTGTGTGTGTGTGTGTGTGTGTGTGTGTTTTTAAATTAAGACAGATGGGGTCGTTAAGGAAATTAGGAACGGCCAAGCCACCTCCCCAACCAAAAGGCAGAGAAGAAGCGGCAAGTTTCGTAAGAACCCCCCACGGAGGGCCGAACTGTCTTAACCACATCCTGTGAACGGCTTGGGCGAGAAAGCGGAAACACCAGAGAGAAACAGAGGCAAAAAGCACCAGCCCAACCCCAAAGCAAGCAAACAATCGCATTTCAAACACTTCAGCAAAAAAAAAGAAAAGAAAAAAAATCTCTTTTTTGGGAGCGTCAGGGTGCTCCTTTTTGCATCTGAACTGGACAGCTTTTTAGTAATTAAATCATCCCAAAGACAATTGGAGGGGGGCAAGGTTGATCCCCCCCGAGAAGCAACCCTGCAGCTCTTTTGAACTGGAATCTCGTAAAAAACGGTGCAAGCTTCCGGCTTCTACAGATCCCTTCATCCACAAGGGACGTGGAGGGGAAAGGAGGTGGGGTGGCTTCTCTAGTGGGTCTCCTCTGTCTCTCTAGAGGAAGCCAGCGAGAGGATTGGGGCCCCCAAGTGAGACCCGGATTCCCCAAAGAGGTTCAAAGACCATACAAAGAGCGCAAGGCAGAGGCCTCCGGGGATTGTGGGTCGTGTTTGAGTCGGCGGAGGGGGGGGATTCGAACCGGCAGGAGAAAGCCACAGGGAAGGAAAGCATTCTGTGTATAGGAAGCCGCTTCATGGAGGGGTGCAGGAAAGAGGTGCCCCCTGGCGCCCTGCTTTTCTTCGCTCCGTTGGCCACGGCCAAGGACCCGCTGGACTCCACGTCCCATGATCCCCACCACACAGGCCCCAAGGGCGAGGGAGGTGTCCTCCCATCTTCGACCCACAGAACGGGTTCGCCCCACAGAACGGGTTCGTTCTGTGGGGCGCCTGAGCCTAAACCAATTCAAAGATGGGGCCCCACTTGCCAAAACCAATTCCCCCCCCCAAAAAAAAACCTCACCCCTCTGACCTCCTTACCTGCATTTCTCCGAGGAAGGACGACAAACCCCACAGTCTGGCAAGGATCTGTTTTAAGGAGACTTTAAAAAGAAAAAAAAAGGGAGTGAGGAGATAGGCTAAAGACAAGAGACGGTATTTTCAAGAAAATCTCCTTTGCGCAGAGGGATCCGGAAGGCGCAAGCAGGTGGAAAAACTGATTGACCTTGCCTCCCTTTTTTCCTCCTCTGTTAAAACCTCTAAAAAGCTGGCCTCGTTTGTGGTTGCCGGGAAGGAGGCAAAACTCAAGGATGAGTAAGGCGCTCTGTCATTTCCTTTTTAGGGAGAGATAAGCCCTCCTCGCTGACACACGTTGGGGAGTGTGTGAGAGAGAACCGGAAAAAAAAAAAACCACACAACCATATTATCTCTACGAGGAGCAAAAGTCACTTCTGGGGAAGTCTCGTTTCTCCCTTGCAAGGTTTTCCAAAGAAAAGGGCTGATCCTGACACACACACACACACACACACCCAGCAGCCACTCCCTGGCCTGTTGCTTATAGCTTGCCCTTGGGTTTTCCAGCTACACTGCTATTGCACAGGGAGGCTTGCTTTTTCCCCACCTCTTGCCACGGCTGTAACTTGGGCATAAGCCAGTCCCGAGTGCCATCATTTTAAAATGTGTCTGTCTCTGTGGGTCGTTGTTTTTTTTTTAAAACCTCCACTTTAGAGCCAATTGGGGGGGGGAGGTCAGGAAATCCACCCCATAAAATTTAGGGGATTTTTGCATTTCCAGGACTTTGGGGAACTCCTGAAATCTAACCTCTCTGTCATTCTCTGGAATTTTTCCAGCATGAATTTCCCCTGGGCAGGAAATGCTCAGTAGTGCATTTACAGCTGGGAAATCCCCCCCCATCTCACCCCCCCCCCCAAATCCGTCCATTTTAAAGTCAACAAACCCTGGCTTTTAGTTATTTATTCATTTCCCTGTGCTGGTTCTCCCATCCGCAGGAGGGAGAGATTTTCGAAAGCGGGCTTCGAAACCGGAGTTAATACAGACTGCAAAGAGTCTTGCTGTCTTTAGGGTTGCCAACTTCTTACCCGGCCTCTGCGCCTCTGCCTTCACCTGTGGGAATCAGGTAGCAAATTTAAAAAACAACAACATGAAACTTGACCGCTGCTCTCACTATTACCTGCCCATGGAGACCCCCCGGGATTTACTCCTTTCAAAAGATCCTCTCATTAATAGGACCGCTCAGGTCTTGCGATCAAATGGCTGGCTTCCTTCATGGGGGTCGATCCATCTCACATCCTCGCCTTCCTCTTTCCCTGCTCTTCCCCACTCGTCCCCTTTCTGCCTCTCAAAGGCTAGTAGTATTCGCCCCTCACGATTAATTCACGAGGTGCCCCCACCCCACCCCAAAAGAGGCTACCGATCAAGAGCAGATTTCTCTGCCCCCCCACCCCGCATCCCATCGTGTTTTCTTACTCTTTTTCCTCTTCTTTAAAAGCCACGGGGAGTGCGATTACAAAACGGGACAGGTCGCCCGCGCGGGAGTAGACCGGGGAAGGGGGGGAGGACACACGTCCTGAATCCCCACGTGCAGGCTTACCTGCGGGTTTTGGAAGCGCCGGTCGCGCTTCTTGCAATGGATCTGGAACTGGGGGGAAAGGGGGGGGGGGAAGAAAGCGTTTACTCCACCCTGAGAGGGGCAGGGTCGGGTTGAAGCGCCACCTCTTCCTTCCTTCCTCTTATTATTATTATTATTATTATTATTTTAAAACTCGCCCGCCTCCTTCCGGGTCCTAATCCTGCCCCGGTGCGGGGAGGACGGCGACCCATCTCAAAAGCGAAAAGGGGGGGGGATCCCTTTACCAAAACAAGCGCGCAGCATCTTTCGCCACCTTCTGGCAGGTGGGGTTGGGGAGGCTCTAGAACTCATGAACTACAAGGCCCATCAGCCCCCCTATCTGTAACCTCCCCCCCCCCTTCTGTGGAACTCCCTGCCACAGGATGCGGTGATGGCATCTCACCTGGGGATGGATGGAGATGTGTGTCATCTCCAGGCTTAAAACCCGGGTCCTCCTTGGTGATTAAGCAGGCAATTAGGAACCAGCTAGGGAGAAACAGGATGCAACGGGAGGCACGCATGGTGGGGTGCCAGTGAAGGAACCGCCTTGTTCCAGAACAATGGCCGGTGTTCCAGAAGGTTCCCTAGTGGCGGAACGCCCGGCAGGCAACACTTCCATTGTCAGGCGGGCCGAGGTCATCGGATGGAAGGAGGAGGACCAGCCAGGGATGGGTTGCCACGGCCCGTGGCTGGCCTTGGTGGCGCTTCTGACCCTGGGCCTGATCCCTTCCTCCCGGCCCTGCCTGCAGTGCGACCCCAATTTCGCCCTCCGCATTGCCTCCTACGCCCCCCACTTGAGCCGCAAGTCCTGGGGGCTGGGGGACGTGCCGGCCGCCGGGAAGAGGCTGCGGGGCTGGGCCCAGGACACCCTCCGCTGTTTGCGCCTAGGGGTGCCGGCCGAGATCCGTGAGTCGTTTCCCCCTACCCTCTCGGGGGCGGGGGGAGGCCCTCTGTGTGCCCTCAGGGGCCAGCCAGATCCGGGGTGGGGTGGGGGTGGACCGCTTGCGGCCCTCCAGAGGGGGCTGGGTTTCCCCCCACGCCCCTCTAAAACCTTAATTTCAAAGGTTGCCATTTTCTCTTTTACCACTGCCATAACGGGCCGTCGTGCAACAGGCGTTGCTCTCCCCAATATTGGGGTGGCACCTTAAAAATAAAAGAGATGCTTCGTCAGTTGGGTTCCTGCCTGATCCACCTAGGAGAGCCAAACACCTTTTTATTTTTTTTATTTTTTTGCAAGCTTCGTTCACAAGACTTTCTCCTTGAAATGCTGCAAGAGTGGAATTAGAGGGCAGCCAAGCAGGGAGGGACCCCCCCCCCACGAACCCGAAGGCCATCCAGCCCGTCGCCCTAGCAAAACCCCAAGCCCGCCACTGTGCTCCACTGGGCACCCGATCGCGCAGGGGCCAGGACGGCATTTCTCCCCAATGCTGATCGGAGGGGAGGCCTTCAGGCTGCCCCGATCCCGTTTCGGCATCTAAAACGGCGGAGGGGGCTTCTGTTTTTTTGGGGGATGCCTCATACATTGATTTGGTTCCTTCCTTCCCATCTTTAACCCCATCCCCACCCTTCACCCCAGCGATGGATAAACTCCAGGAGATAGCGACCGAAGTATACGCCAAATTGGACAGGGTGTTCAAAGGCCACACATACAAGCCAGGTAAATCTATACATGCACGTGTGTACAGCACCTTGGAACATAGGGAGGGGGCGATCTTGCCCCCGCTCCCTGGCCCACCCCAAATATTCCCCCCTGGTGTAGCTGCGTCCCCCGTATTTGCTCCCCAGAAAATAGGGCCTATAGGTGCCGCGAGGGCAGGGAACACCCCCTCTGCATTCCTACTCCTCAGATCCCACAAGACGTTGCTCTAAGAACCACATCCTTTCTTGGACATCGCTCCCTTCCACATCATATACAGTAATACCTCGGATCACGAATGCCCCTAATAACGAATTTCTCGGAAAACAAAACGCAATTTCCAGGGACAGGGCTGCCTCGGATCACGAATTTTCCCTATGGGCTGCCTCGGATCACGAATCGCAATTTCTAGCTATAGGTCTGCCTCGGATAACAATTGTTCTCTATGGGCTGCCTCAGATAACGAATTTCCAGCATGCATCAGTAAAAAAAAGAGTTATCCCGGGCTGCATCGCATCTGTACCTTTAAAGTGCACTTTATAAAGAGTTTTGAGCAAAAAGAAACCAGGTGCCTGCATCATTTTCCTAGACTCCGGAACAAATTAATTGGCTTCCCATTCATTCCTATGGGAAACTGCGTTTCGGATGACGATATTTTTTTTTGGGATAACAAATTGCCTCAGAGAACGAATTAAATTATATTTGTCGCCAAGCGGCTACGATTCGATTCCCGGCACTCCATCCGTTGGCCAACTCCAGTGGGGGCCACAGCCCGGTGGGGACAGAGCACACGTTCAAACGTGGGGAGGTATTTTCTCTTACACGCCGGGCTGCCCCACTCGGTCCATGAATGTCTCTCCTCCCCCCCCCCCATCTCTTTCTGCCAGGGGTTCTTCCGGAAATCCTGAGTTCCATTTTTGAGGAACAAGTCAAAATGCTACGGAACGCCATCATTGAAAGTAAGGTTCAACCCCCACCCCACCCCCCAAAAAACCCCACACCCCTCCTGTTCCAAGCTGAATCCTAGACCTGCATGTGGTGGTGTGCGCATATGTGTGTGCGTGCAAGAGGGAAGAGGTGTTCCTGTTCCCAAGTTGCACTAAACACACACACACACACACACACACACCTCTCTCTCTCTTTTGCCCTCTTCCCTTTTAGGCAAAGTGAAGTGTGAACGGCACTGTGGTAAGTGACTTTCCCATAAGAACCTAAGAAGAGCCAATGCTGGATCGGGCGCAAATGTCCATCTTGTCCAGCTTCCTGGATCTCACAGTGGCCCCACCAGATGTGACTGGGAGCGCACGAGACTCGATCTCTGTCTCCTGATAGTCCACTCCCCCTGCATCTGGTCCTTGAAGGACCCCGGTTTTAAGCCTGGAGATGACACACATCTCCATCATGGTTTGTCACCTGGGATGATGGACTTCTCCTCCAGGAATCTGTCCAAACCCCTTTTGAAGGCATCCAGGCCAGATGCCATCCCCACCACCTCCGGTGGCAGGGAGTTCCACAGACTCACCACGCGCTGCGTTGTTTATTCAAGGAATAGACCACACATTCAAGGAACAACCCGGTTCCTTGAGCATACAAGCCGCACAGGGGAAACGCAGGAAACGTATATGTCCAGGAGTCTGTCCCGTCGCCTCCCGAGGGCAAGTGCATGTCCCATGGCTGCTTTGTGGAACCACTCTGCTATTGATGCCCCACCAACATCCCAACCGGGCCTGGGAAAAAAAATCCCCATTTTAGGAAAGGCACCTCCAGTGGCTTTGCCGGTGGGGTGTCCTTCAAGGGTGAAATGTCACCAGATTGTGCCGCCACCCACCCCCCTTCCAGGGCATGACTTTCTCTCTTGCTTGGTCCTTTCTGATTCCTCTGGAGCTCCAAGAGTTATTTTCAAAAAAAAAAAGCAGTGAGTTATTTATTTATTTATTTATTTATTTATTATTGAATTTATACCCCGCTGCCCATCTTCCCAAAGGAACTCTGGGCGGCTTACAAGCTGAGGATTAAAAGAGTCCCGGCTGATCTCCCAGGTAGTGAGTTCCATTTCAAAAAGGCCAGCGGTGGTGGGTGTTTTCCCACGTCCCTTCCGTGCCCTCCGGCATGTGTTCTTCAGACTACAAACCCCAGCAGCCCCGGCCAGTGGTAAGGGATGATGGGCATTGCAGTCCGAGAAGGTTATGTGTCAAAAGTGTGCGATGTCAAAAGGCGGTGTCAAAAGTGTGCGAGGTTTGTGATTTCGTTAGAATTGCGTCTCTCGTTGTATGGACTTTTCGACTGACGGGTTTCAACCTTTTCCCCACCCCAACCCCCCAGGAATAAACCAGTACGACGCTATTTCTTGTCAAACATGCAACAAGACCAAACCGACATGTTTTGGATATAATTGCGAGTGAGGATTTATTTATTTATTTATCTATATATTATTTTAAAGGAGGGGGTGAGGCAGACATTAGGCAGCCGGAATCGTGTTTAGGACTAGAGCTTAGCAAGTGGGCAGGTGGGAATAAACACCCACCCACCCACCCCATCGGATCCATTTCGCAGCCACGAAAACCCGATTTGGGCTGTCCTTTGATGTACAAGATGGCACCCACGGGCATTATTTTATTTTTTATTTTATTATTATTTTATCTTTACTATTTTGTACCTTTATGGTATTATTTTTATTTTTAATATTATTTTCTTTATTTTTTGTATTTTGTTGGGGTACGTCTGGGGTTCGTAGGTTTGGATCATTGCTGTTTTCTTCTTGCAATGTGTTGTACGCCGCCCTGAGTTCCTGCGGGTAAATCAGGCAGTTAATAAGTACTGTATAAGTATACTGTATCTATCTATCTATCTATCTATCTATCTATCTATCTATCTATCTATCTATCTATCTATCTATCTATCTATCCCTTCCTTCCTATCTATCTATCTATCTATCTGTCGCGCCATCTTGCCAGTTAATTTTTATTGTAGTTTTATTATGATTTTGTAAACTATTATTGCTTTTTTCTATTATTTTGTTTGTCATTATCTTTGTTGTTGTAAACCGCCTGGAGTTCCTCCGGAAGACGGGCGGTATATAAATAAATAAATTAAAAACAAATAAATAAAATAAAATAAAACCAAGGTGCTGCATCTCGGTCTTCCGTTTCTCCGCCAGGTCCTCCGAGAAGTGGGAAGAAGCTCTCAAAGGCCTCTACAAGTACATGTGAGTCTCTGGGAACAGTTAGGCCTATTGGTTGGAGCACACAGAGCCAACAGGGCTCCTCGCCAGGTGACTCAACAGAGAAGGACCCCCCCTCCCGTTCCCCATCCGAATCAAGAGGGGAAAAAGATGGTTAATCCCAATGCGAGCGTCTGCGAATGGCCTCGTTCGCTTTTCCGTTGGCTCGGGAAAGCAGGGCCGAAACATTTGCGTGCCCGTCTCACCCGCCCTCTCGTTCCTCTCCCTGCTCCCGTTTCTTTGTTTTTCAGAAACAGTTTACGGACGTAAGTTGGGGGAATTTCCACCTCTCTTGGCAGCTCGGGGGGTCTTCTTGGCGCCGACCCTTCTTGCAAAAAGCATTCCGCAACCCCAGTGGGCTTCCTCGGAGCAAGCCGTGCTCCTGAATGGCCCTGCCCGGCTTCGGGGAGGGCCGGCTGGAATCAGGAACAGACCTTTCTTCACCTACGTTTACGAACCCAGACGGGGATTCGGTTGGGGGGAGAAAGAGGTGTGGGCTAGAGGAACGCTTCTGCCACTGACCACATTGCAGTGGTCTGGTTTATTCCCTGTTTTGGTTTATAAAATTACTTGGCCGTTGCATCCACAGGCAGCCGGGCAAGTGGTCAAGCGCGCTCAAGCAACTCCCTGGATTTAGGTACGTGCCCGTTTCCTTGAACGCCACCGGGGAAACTGAGGCGCCTGGGCAGGGGAAGAGGCAGACAGGTGCAGGAGAAACGTAGGTGAGGCGAACCGGCCTTTGAGCTGGGCCCAATCACTCTGCATCCTGACTTCCTTCTCACAACGCCTGGGGGTGTCCCCCCCCTCTCTGTTCGGCACCCCGCACGCCAGCCAGGTCAAGGGTTTGCCACTCGGGCTCCGGATCTGAGCATGGAAGATAGCTATTTTTCCAGACCTCGAGCCCTAGAACCTGTTTGAAGCCCCCACCCACTGGGCTGTATCCTCCTCCCCCCCCCTGCTTCCGAAGTTTGCAGGTTTAATCCCTGAACTTCAATTTCTACACATCAAGATGCTCCAGCATCCAGCCAGGATATTTGGGTTTTTTTTCTCTCCCCCCCCCCCATTCCCTGCCACCCTACAAGCTCTGATGAAGAGCCCTCTAGGGCTTTAAAACTGGCCTAGACGTAAGATCATGTTCCTCAGTGCCCCCCTTGCTTTGGGGGTGGGGGCAATACTCTCCAAGTGACTTTTCCGGGATGGACTTTCGCGCCTCTGATTTCGGGCACCAATGATCCACCCAAAGCAAAAACAAAAACCAAACCAACAGACACAAAACAAACCCCAAACCTGAGACGTCACACCTTTCAGAGCAGCCTTGCTGCGAGAGAGAGCGCAGCATCTAAAGCTAATAAACAAACAGAAACTTCTGCCCACGGTTGCCGATCCTCCTTCTGATTCCCCCCCCTCTTTCTTTCTCGCTTTTTTGACCCAGCCACTGCATGTCCCAAAGGTACGTAGCCAATCGCCAGAAAGGTAAGGCGGAGGCGTATAAGTTATCACTGGTCCGGGGTTCAGCATCTCTCCCCCCCCCCCACAACCCCCGGCTGGGTCCTGAAGAAAAATTAGGAACTTGGGGTTTAAAACCGAGGGGAAACCTCTCTTGCTCCATCGTGGGAGGGCAGGGACCCAGATTCACGGTCCAAGGTCACTTACGTCTCACTTGGCGGAGGGACTGTTGGGCGGCTGGGGACCTAAGAAGAGCCCCTGCTGGATCAGGCCAAAGGACCCATCGAGTCCAGCTTCCTGTATCTCACGGTGGCCCCACCAGATGCCTCTGGGAGCGCACGAGACTCAATCTCTGTCTCCTGATACCCCTCCCCTGCATCTGGCACTTCAAGTATCCTGGTTTTAAGCCTGGAGATGACACATCTCCATCCTGGTTTGTAGCCTGGGATGGACTTTTCCTCCAGCAATCTGTCCAATCCCCTTTTGAAGGCATCCGGGCCAGATGCCATCCCCACAATTCACGATTGGAATTGTAATCTTAAAGAGACCTGGAGAGGCTTAACCGAAAGCATCTACCAATTTGTTTACATTATTAAATTTGACATGGTGGTTTCTTCTTCCCTTCCTCATTCTCTCACTTCTCAGCCCGGAGAACCTCAACTTCACAAGTAAGTTTCCGATCTGAGCTTGGCCCGATTTGAGCTTGGCCCGATTTGAGCTTGGCCCGGCCAATCCGATTGCAGCCGTGCAGTCCAAAAAAACGGGGCATTGAGACCGAAATGGGAGCAGGATGAGCGTGGACCCTTGAGGGGCTTTTAGATCCTCCTTTCTCCTCTCAAGGTATCGGCCAAACTCTCTCGAAAAACTGGCTCAACATGATGGCTGTGAAGGAGCTGGAACAGGAGACGCCCGCCCTTCAGTTACTTGCCCCGAGCTGCTGAAAGATTCTTGTAAACGCCCCGGGCCACAATGGGGCCCTTGAAATAAAATTCTGTAAGTGAACGGATCGTCTTGTTATAACTGACCGAGGCGACCGTTGAATAAAAAGCTTTTCGGGAAGAGGAATCATAGAATCCTAGAGTTGGAAGAGACCTCCAAGGGCCATCTAGTCCAACCCCCTGCCATGCAGGAACCCCCATCACAATATTTCCGACAGATGGCCATCCAGCCTCTGCTTAAAAACCACCCAAGAAGGAGACTCCACCACCCTCCTTGGTGGCAGCCGATTATTCCACTGCCAAACAGCTCTAACTGTCATGAAGTTCTTCCTCATGTTCAAATGGAATCTCTTTTCCTGTAGTTTGAAACCACTGCCCCGAGTCCTAGTCTCTGAAGCCATGGAAAACAAACCTGTTCCCTCTTCAATAGGACATCCTTTCAAATATTTAAACATAGCTATCATATCCCATCTCAGCCTTCTTTTTGAAAGGCTAAACATTCCCAGTTCCCTAAGCCGTTCCTCATAAGACATTTCCTCCAGACCCTCAACCATCCTGGTCGCCCTCCTCTGCACCCACTCGAGGTGGTCAACATCCTTTTTAAATTGAGGCGCGCAGAACTGGACACAGTAAAACCGTGCATTTGTAGCGTCCATTGGTGTGCCAATTCTTCGCCGCTTTGCTCTGGATTCTTTTGGCTCCCGGTTTACGCCGCCGGGCCGGGCCAAAGAGTCCTACAGTAGGGCTCCCGAAGCCGCGAACGCAAGGGCCACGTTTTTAAATTACGGAACACACGTTAGCGGCCCAAGGTGTCGTCTCACTGTCCAAATCCGTTAGCCCGGGCACCCAATGCACTGTGCACTTTGGATTGGTCTCTCCCCGTTCCGTAGCTCAAGGCGCAGGTTAAACCTCACCGTTAATTCTAACCAAAGGGTCGGGAGTCGAGATGGACATTTTGAAGCCGTAGGGAGAAAAAACACAAACTAACAGAAAAAATGGAAACCCTCCAAAACTCCTCAAATTTGCTGGAAATCTCACATCTCTAGTTGGGGGGGGGCGGGGAGGGTTTTTGCAACTGCGACGAACCAGGGGATCCGAACTTGAGACCCTCTGCAAACCCAATGGCAGATGGGAGGCCGTTCGGTGCCATTTCTTTCTTTCCTCTGGAAACCCAAGGAGAAACCACCACCTCAGTCCAACTGGTTTTGAAATTTTATTGGATCATCCTGACACCAAAAAAAAAAAAGAGGGGGGGAGGAGAGGAAGAGACCTACAGCAGCTTCATGGTATGTGTTCTCCTTTTTATTCTCTCCCCCCGCCCCGCCCCCGGGGAATGTCAATAGCAAATAAGTGTTTTGTTTTGTTTTTAAACATAACATATTGTACATATTTCAGAATTGTCTAGAATCACCACACAGGGGGTTCCGTAAGGACAGATTCTACATGCTAAAGTGACAAGTTTTCATCCAGGAATATATATATAGAGATATATATATTTGTGTATCGAAATCCACTAATTTTCCAAAGAGTGATTTGCCCTTCAAATACGACTTCAAATACGCACCGATTCTCTCTCTCTATCTCCCCCCCAAAAAATCCCCAGCAGTCGGACTAGCCTATAAAAGGTTGTCAATTGCCAACCCATCCGACTGGCCCCAAAGTTTCATGACAGAAGGAACCCGACCGGGATCCTTCTCGGTAAATCCGGTACCGTCATGCCAAGACCTCTAACTTTTTTTTTAAAAAAAAATTGAGTATTCCTGACCACGGAGAAAAGAAGTGAGGCACCGAGTGTCTTCGTACAAAAATGGGACCATCTCCTTGTCCCCTCATCTCCTTTCTCCTCCCATGGGCCGAGATAGCGAGCGGAGGCCTTAAAGCGTTCATCCCGTGGCGTTGGGATGAACGGCGTGGGCGTGGGGGTGGTGGAGGGAGAACGTTCAAATAAATAACTGGGGTGAACGGATGGAGAATCAGCGAGGGCTGCCCGGAAGGAGGAGAACAGAGAGGATCTGGGGAGCTCTCCCTGCTCCTGGTTTGGAACGGAGACCGTTCGGTCTTTCGCTCGCTCGCCATTCGCCAACATTTCCGGCATTTCCCAGATTTAGGGACACGGCCGAGGGAGAAACGGGCTCAATGCAGATGCGGGGTGGTGGGTGGTGGTGGTGGGGACAGCGGCAGGGAAGGTGGTCCGCACCAGAGGCCAGAAGGGTTCCCCAGGATCGTGTCCAACTAACGGCCGGCCGGCCGACCTCGGAAAAGCCAACAGGATGACAAAGGAAAAAAAAAACGAGACAGAATGACGATGGCGACCACAGCAACGACAACAAAGAGCCCACAAGCACACCAGGATTGTACACAACGACCTCCCTGTTCCGTTTTTTTCACCGGCCGCCTTCCCTTGCTTCAGGAACGCAATCTGTTTCCGGGCACCTCGCAAGGGGGGGGGGGAATGGGATGGAGGTCTACCGGAGGACAAAAAGACTCTTGACCCTTGGAAGGGGCAGAAACAGAGGATCGGTTAGGACCGAAAGGGGATTCTGGGTTCGCGGCTCCCTTAGTGTTGCCAAACGAACACATCGTCGCTTCCATTGAGAGAGGCAGCCCTCTGGAAGTGGAGGCCACAGAGGCTGCAATGCGGCCATCCAACACCTTAACTGGATTGCGGCAAACCTCCAGGCCAACGCGTCCCCCTTCTTCCCCCTTTGCGAGGGAGATCAACATCGGACTGAGATGTTTCCCGTTTTGAAAGGGTTCTCCCCCACCCCACCCCACCCCACCAAGAAGCACTCAGGGCAGAGTCCCAAGAGGGGAAAGCGCCGTTATTTGTTCCCTTAAAGGACGTGGAAACCATCCCCGACACGGAGGCGTGCGCGAGGGCAACGCCGCCGCACCGACCCACCAGCTTAGCCCAGGCCGGCGAGGAGGAAAAGCCACCCAAAAGAGGAGACCCCCCCCCAACCCCCCCCCCCCGAAAGCTGGCCCTGGGAGACTGGACGTGTGCAACGGAAGGAGAGAGAGAGAGAGAGGTGGAAGAAGAGGATTCGAGGAGGGCTCGGTTGGGTTCCGTCCGTGAGCCTCGTGGTGGGGCTTTCCTCACGAGGAGGCGGCGGACGACGGCAACGGCGACAACGTTGAGGGACAGCCCGGAGGCAGCGGGAGAAGGGCCGGGACGGCGGGTCTTCCGGGGAGCCCCTCAGCACTTCGACAAGGTCTCCTTGAGTTCCGAGAGGAGGTTGCCGAGCAGGGTGGGCTCGCTGCACTTCCCGTCGAGGGACAGGGAGTTTTCTCCCTTGAGAAGCGAGAAGGAAGGAAGGGAGGGAGTGGGTCCGAAGAGTCGAGGGCGCCCCCGAGCACCGCGACAGTCCCCTCGCCCTGGGGACGGGGCAGGCAGTGCTCGGGAGACCTCGTGGCTCTCGGCCAGGGGAACTTGGACGCCGAGGCCCTCCGGAGAGGCTCCGGAGGGCGCGCCCGTGGGACCCGAGGGAACCCCCAATCCCATCGTCCTGGACCCTCGTTTCTCCTCTCCCCCCCCCCCCACGGCGGCCACCCTGCTGCACCCCTCTTACCTTTTTCACTAGCAGGCAGACATGATGGCCTTGGATGGAGCGGCTGTACATGGACGCACAGTCCCCCACTCGTTCGACAACTAGGGGCAGGGAAACCGGTATCATCATCATCAATCATCATCATCATCATCCAACCAGGGTGGTTTAACAGAGACTTTTCCCGCTTTCCATCCACCAAAACCAAACCTAACGTATTCAACCCCGTCTTGCTGGAAGTGGTTTCCAACACAGGGCAGGAGAGAGGGGGCAGGTTGGTACCAAAGCCCCCCCCCAAACAAACCAGCCGACCGACCGACCGACCCACCTCCCCAAAAATCGGGGCCGCATAGCGGAGCCCGGACCCTCAGGCCTATCCCGCCCTGTCCATCCGTTCCTTTCGCGCACGAGCGACCCGAAACAGGGCTGATTCCCCCCCCCCCGGGACGGTTGGCGTTGGGGAGACGCAAGGTGGAGGGCAGCGCACCTGAGAAATGGTGGTAGAAACAGATCTTCGCGAGGATGTGGTGGAACGGGGCGCCGACGCCATCGACTTTGAAAGAGCTGGCGTGCAGGTCCCCGGACTCGAGGAGCTTGGCGAAGGCGTCGCTGCGGAGAGAGAGCACACCACCGGCTGACACCACCCCTCGAGCCGCCCAGTTCCGGCACGTAAGGAGGCAGCACTCCAAAGAGGCCGCTCGAGTTGGGCATGGTGCGGAGCTGTCCTTCCGTCGGCCACAGGCTCCCTGCACGGTGCTACCATAACCGTGACGGCCCTCATGAGGTCCCGGGGCGGCCGTCCTTCACCCCACCCCATCCCGTGAGGTCCTCCGCCGGAAATCACCTACGTACCTGTAGCAGGGCGTCGTGATGAGGTACGAGGCGCAACTGAAGTGCAGTTTGAAATCTAGCTTCTCGTGCGTCGAGCCTTCCTCGTCCTGCCCGGGGGGGGGGGGGGGACACAAAGAAGAGAAAGGGTGAGCTGCACCTTTAGGGAGCACTGTTCCCCCCCCCATTGCACTGGGTTGCATCTTTCCAAGACTCCCCACGCCACTCCTGAGTGGAGAACCTAGACGGGAAAAGCTCCGGCACTCCCATCCTGGGCCGCTGGGTGGAAGGACACTATGGTCTAACCCCAGCAGGGTTGACGTCGGGGATCAGGGAGCCCTTGGAGCTGGTTAGCGTGGTCCATCTCGGAGGTTTTGAACCCCGGGTCGTCGTCCCCATCCCACCCCCGGCCTCAGCGCGTTCCTCATTCCCTTACTTTGATGATGAACGACAGGGTCCCTTTGAGCTTCTGCGCCACGACGATGCTTTGCAAGGTGAAGACAAACCGGGCTTCGTTGGAGACGCCTCGAGAGCGAGCGAGCGACACACAGAGAGAGAAAGTCGAGGGAAATTAATCGGGATAAGACGACGGACTCATCTCCACCCGTAGAGGATCCTTGCCTCACAAGGTCCTTAACTTGATCCCCTCCCTCCTCTGTTTTCAGGAGTTTTGCCCTCCGTCTGTGAAGATTCTCAGTCGTCCAGGCGAGTTCGTCTGGGAGTTGAGTCATGGCGACTGGACTTCTTTTTCTTGAGAGGCGGGAACGTTCCACTGCTCCTCCAAACGGCTTCGTTTCTCCAGAAAAAGAAGCCCAGTGGCCATGACTCAACAACTCCCAGATTGTGTTTGCCCTCCCTGACTCCTTGGCCAGCACGGGGCTCCCTGCCCCGGTTGGTCCTGCACCCCCCAAAAAAAAACCAAAACAAAACAACAACAAAACCACCCCAGTGCCCCTTACCGGGAGGCAGCTGGAAAGGAACAGGGATGCCGTCGTGAATCGAGGCGCCTTCTGGCCGGAGCATCTTCGCGTTGAGCGAATCCAAAACGTTGAGTTCCATGCTTTTCAGGAAGCTGCGGCTCTTGTTCTCAAAGATCACCGAGACGGTGACCTGCCCGTCGTTCTGCAGGTTCCCCTGGATGTCGTACGTCTGTTTTCAGAGGCGAAGAGGACAGAAGGGAGATTCGTGAGAGAGGAGAGCCAGTGGGAGGGCAGCGTCCGTAAGGCAGCCAGCGCAGGGCTGCTCCGAGAAATGAACATCCCAAAGGCGCGGGAGCGAAGGCCGAGGGATGCCTGTGGGTTAGCCAGCCACGTGTGGCCTACCAAGACTCGGTGTCGGCACCCCCGATCCTCCCCGATCCCTTATCCCCCTACAAATTTCCACACGAGGGAGAGGCGTTCACCACTGCGAACATCTAGAGGGCAAGACTCCCTTCCTAACGGCCACCGCCGCCGCCACCGTACAGCCTCCTGGCGGCCGGTGCCTCACGGAAAAGGGTCCGCGTGGCCCTTAGGTGTCGAAAGGACGGAGAAGTCAAGACGCTGGGCCACTGGAGTCTCTTGTCCTCCCAAGGGGAAGGAGGGCGGCCCGAACCGACTCACCATTTTGATATAGGCGTCTTCCGCGAGGAGGGAGTAACTGGACATCGGCTGGAAGGGAGAAGAACTCGAGTCACTGGGTCCGCTCAGTCTCTTTTTAAAACCGCAGCAAATTTGGACAATCAAGCTTCTCATCATCCGTGTGTGGTGTGTGTGTGTGTGTGGGTGGGTGTCTTCCTACCCCATCTCTGCCCCGGCGCTTTCCCCTCCTGCTCAGCGCCGTCTCCTTACCGGCAACGGCTCGTCCTCCCCGGTCCCGTTCTGCACCGATTCCGTCGGCGCCTCTTCCCCTCCGCCGCCGCCGCGGTGGTGCTTTTTCGACTTCTTCTCCCTGGCCTTCTCGTCCTTCTTATGCTTCTTCTTCTTGTGCTTGGAGGACTTCTGGCGGGACAGGAGGAGCAGGCGTCGGTCTTCCTTCCCCCACCCGGACGCCGCTCGGAAACGATCCCGGCCGATCCCGCCAGGACTGACCCCGACCTCAAGGGGGAAAGGCGTACGCATGCCTTCCTGTCCCCTTGGGGCCTCCATCATGGGTGATCGGCACCATTCAGCCACTCACCTTCCCTTCCTCTTTTTCTTCCACCTCCTCTTCCCGGGCCTCCTCCTTGATGTCGTCCGGCTCTCCGCCATCTGCAGCTCCCGGGCTCGGCTCGGGCAGCGGAGTCTGGGAGAAAACAGAGGAAATGTAGTTTCTTGCCTCCAGCAAGAGTGTTTAGAAGATGAAGAGCCAAGATTCCCCCCCCAGGGGAGTCTCTCAGTCACCTCCTTTCCCTTCAGAGCGGAACGGATTGCCCTAAAGACCTCCATGGGCAGATTTTCTCTCCACTACCAGCCGGGGTGACGGGAGAGGCAGCCCACCCGAGCTTTAGGGCTTCGTCCGACGCAGCGGGAGTGAAAAACTGACCTTCGACTCCGTCGGGAGGGCCGAGGCATCCGAAAGCCAGAAGTCCACCTCGTCGGCCTAAGACAAGGCAGAGAGAAAAAGAGGGTTGCACACACTTTCAGCTGGACTCTAAAGAAGGCTGATTGCCGCAGAATCGATGCCTTTTGAGCTGCGGTGCTGGAGGAGAGTCTTGAGAGTCGCCCTGGACGGCAAGGAGTTCCAACCTATCCGTCCTGAAAGAAATCAACCCCGAATGTTCCCTGGAAGGACAGATTGGAGGCTCCAGTGTTTGGCCACCTCATGAGGAGAGAGGAGTCCTTGGAAAAGTCCCTGAGGTTGGGAAAGACTGAAGACAAAAGGAAAAGAGGATGGCAGGCAGAGAATGAGATGGTTGGATGGTGTCATCGATGCAACCAACATGGATCTGACCAAACTCCGGGAGGCAGTGGAAGACAGGAAGGCCTGGCGAGCTCTGGTCCTTGATAGGGTCACGAAGAGTCGGACGCGACCGAACCCCTGAACAACACACTTTCAAGGACCCGGATTTCCCCTTTTAGGGAGAATTATTCCTCCTAGCCCGGCCTCTGTTTCCTTCATTTCCAGA
Organism: Phrynocephalus guinanensis; assembly: GCA_037367245.1. NCBI lineage: Eukaryota > Metazoa > Chordata > Lepidosauria > Squamata > Agamidae > Phrynocephalus > Phrynocephalus guinanensis. Next base: position 14,948,669 of record CM074750.1, read on the forward strand.
GGGAAACTTCCCGGTCGAGATAAGCCCCTTGGCGACCGTCCTAAACCCCCCTACCTGCGCCTCCCGCCCTTCCCTGCTCTTTGGGGGAATCCCACAAGCATTTCAGGCCACCGACCACCCCGCTCCTGTCTTCTGTCACTCCTAAGATGGCAGCCTCCCCCCCCCAAAAAAAGAGGGAAATCAAGACGTACCTTTTTCTCTTCCTCCTCCGCCTTCTTCTCCCGCTCTTTCCGCTTCTCCTTCTCCCGCTCTCTCTCTTTATGCTTCTTCTCCTTCTTCTTCGGCTTCTTGCAGGTCTTCTCCACCGGCGGGGCCTCCGTTTCTCGGGGCGACTTGAAGGCGTCGGGGTCCCGGTGCCTCTGCACGGGCAGCTTCTCGCTGTCGGCCAAAGGCCTTGCGAAGGGAAGAGAAAGCAGGGGGACTGAGCCACTCCAGAGGAGGGTGTGTGTGTGTCTTTCTCCAGGGAAACCCACCCCTCATCTTCCCCGGGGGGGGGGAACATTTCCACGGTCTCTTTGATTCAAATGTCTCGAAACACGGCCGCACGATGCCCTTCGTACGTCCTCCTCGCCTTTTCCAGCAATTGCACAAAGCAGTTTAAAAAAACCCCACAGAAGTTGTCAAAGAACCCAGGGAAACCCATAAAAGGATACTATTTCGATCCACCCATCTTCCTTGCCCCCCGACCCATAAGAACATAACATAAGAACCTAAGAAGAGCCCCTGCTGGATCAGGCCAAGAAGGGCCCATCTAGTCCAGCTTCCTGGATCTCCCAGTGGCCCCACCAGATGCGTTTGGGAGCGCACGAGACTAGATCTGTCTCCTGATAACACTCCCCTACATATCCCTTTTTACACACACACACACACACACACACACACACAGAGGGAAAAAACGCAAGAGCCCGACGCTGGAAAACTCAACCAGCCGGCCAGCGAACCAATTAATTCTGTTAAGTCTTGATTCTGCAATTATTTGGGGAACTCCTGGAGAGGTAAAACCGTGAGTTCCCGGGTGCTTTATCTATCCAGCTGCTGTCAGGGAGGAGATGTGAAATTTCCAGAATCTTTGGGCAAATTGGGTGTGTGTGTGTGTGAGACCCTATTCTCCCCCCCCCCCCCACTATTTTCTTTTTGTTTCAATTTTTTTCTCTCTCCAATGGTGTTAAAAATTTTCAGAATTTTCACATCTCGATACCCTTGGCTCACTTTTCAGCAAAAGGAGGGGTTGGATCCAGGCAACCAAGAGTGATTTTTGGGGGGACTTTTTTAAAATCCAGCCCACCGACACAGAAATCTAGGTGGAAGATTTCGCTTTCCCGGACTCTGTGGATGGGCAGGAACTAAGGAAGCCAGGGTTGTTGGGTGTTGTTGTTTTTTTTTAAACCCGGTGTTGAGCTAGTCTAGAGACTAAGGCTTACCTGACCGCCTTCCCTGCAACCAGACTGTGTACACGAGAGATTTTGAGAGAGAGAGAGAGAGAGAAAGAGAGAGAGAGAGAGAGAGGAAAAGAAAGGGAGGGAGAACGGAAAAAAAGACAGGAAAAGAAAAACATGACCACAGAATTACAAGCAAAACACAGGAAAAGAGAGACACAAAAAAGAGAGAGAGAAAAACAGAGGCAGCGAGAGGATTGGTTCCCGCACCCTGCCTTAGCTACAAAAACCAGGAGTTCCTTTCAAGGGGAATTTATCCTGGAAGCTTCAAGCAGTGAAAAGTCCACCTGTCTCTTCCCTTAAACCAGGCATGTCCAAACTCCGGCCCTCCAGATGTTTTGAACCACAAACTCCTACAGTCCTTTGCCATTGGAAATACAGGCTTGGAATTCTGGGAGTCGTGGTCCAAAACGTCAGGAGGGCCGAAGTTTGGACATGCCTGCCTTAAACGATTTAATACCCCCCCTCCCCGTTTTTCTTCTCCGGAGGACCGGAGGCGGATTGCAAAGATTAAAATGGCCCACATTGTTCAGCACGGTGCGTGCCTCGAGAGGTTATCATCCGCACACAAGCCTTGTGGGCGAGCGCCAGGCCCGAGCGGCCGAGCCTGCGGTCTTTGATTCGGGGGACACCTGAGGACGCCCCACTCCACACCCCCAGCCCCACCAAAACCTTGTGAGGGACCGACAAGAAACCCAGGTGGGGAGGCCAAGCTGGAAGGCCAGCGTGGACCTGGAAAGGAGGCTTCGGCCTCGGCCTTGGTGTAAAAATCCCCAGGCTCTCGAGTCCAGCTCGGAATCATAGAATCCTAGAGTTGGAAGGGACCTCCAAGGGCCATCCAGTCCAACGTCCTGCCATGCAGGAACCCCCATCACAGTATTTCTGACAGATGGCCATCCAGCCTCTGCTTAAAAACCTCCAAAGAAGGAGACTCCGCCACCCTCCTTGGTGGCAGCATCTTCCACTGCTGAACAGCTCTAACTGTCATGAAGTTCTTCCTAATGTTCAAATGGAATCTCTTTTCCTGTAGTTTGAAACCATTGTCCCTGAGTCCTAGTCTCTGAAGCCATGGAAAACAAACCAGTTCCCTCTTCAATAGGACATCCTTTCAAATATTTAAACATAGCTATCATATCCCCTCTCAGCCTTCTTTTTGAAAAGCTAAACAAACATTCCCAGTTCCCTAAGCTGTTCCTCATAAGACAATCCTGGCCGCCCTCCTCTGCACCCGCTCGAGGTGGTCAACATCCTTTTTAAACTGAGGCGCACAGAACTGGACACAGGACTCCCGGTGGGGTCTGGCCAGAGCAGGATAAAAAAGTGGTACTATCCCTTCCCTTGATCTAGACACGATGCTTCTGTTGATACAACTCGGCTTCTCCGGTACGGGACGGGAGAGGCCCTCCTCGCACTTACTTGTCCAGGTCGATGTCCAGGGCCTTGTAAGGGTCGTTCGGGTCCTTGTCGTCCTCGTCGCTGGGCAGAGCATTCTGGGAAATCGGGCGGAGAGAGGGTGGTAAAAATAAAATAAAATAAAATAAAAAAGCGCACACACCCCCCAACTTCCACATCGCCCCGCTGTGCCGTGCCGTGGGACGGCTTTGCCCCCCCTGCCCGCCCGCCTTGTTAGGGTCGGCTCCGGCAGGCCCCTACTACCGTGTTTCCCCGAAAATAAGACACGGTCTTATATTTATTTTTTCTCAAGAAGATACACTAGGGCTTATTTTCGGGGGATGTCTTACTTTTATTAAGTATACTATGCTTGAAGGTCAGCCCTGCACGCAACCCTAGCCACGCCCATCCCTAGGTCTTATTCTCAGGGTAGGGCTTCTATTGAACAAATGCCTAGAAATCCTGCTGGGGCTTATTTTTGGGGGGAGGTCTTATTGTTGAGGAAACAGGGTACCTCCGGCATCTCCTCCGTGATGATGTCCACGTGCTGAGCCGGGGCGATGTCCTCGTCGCTCTCCGTGTGGAGGGAGTTGGGCCTGCGGCCCTTGCTGCCCCGCTTCTGTTTCTTCTTCTTCTTGTCCTTTTCCAGTTTCTGTTGGTGGCGACGCTCCTCCTCCAGCTTCACGTACTGATCCGAGACGGGCATGCCTGGCGGGGTGGGTAGGTGAGCGGAGGGGCAAGAAAGAGAGAAAGAGAGACAGAGTCAGTCTTTGCATGGGCTGAGCCTGCTGGGCAAAAGCCAATCTTTAAACCAGAGACGGTGCTCAGTGGTTTGCCAAGGTAGAGATCTGAAGCCTTTGCGGACAGTGGGCGGCGTTGGACAGAGACCCGGGGGGGGGCAGCCTGGTTGCAGGTCTCGGGGGACCCATTTTCAAACTGCAAGACTGCAGCATGAAAGAATCATAGATAGATAGATAGATAGATAGATAGATAGATAGATAGATAGATAGATAGATAGATAGATAGATAGATAGATAGATAGATAGATAGATAGATAGATAAGGAAGAGATAGATAGACAGGCAAACAGAGAGAGAGAGATTAGGAAGAAATAGATAGATAGATATAGGGTGGTTTCATGAATGGGTGGATAAAAAAGATAGATATGTGATAGACAGGTAGGTGGGTGAGTTTTTGGATGGATGGACACACAGACCGACAGATGGATCTATGCATGGATGGAGAGAAAGGCAGATGAACAGACAGTGAAGGAAGGGATAGATAGATGATAGATAGATAGATAGATAGATAGATAGATAGATAGAATCAAAGGTAGCCTCTCAGCATGGCCTCTTCTCCCTCCCCTCTACCGGTGGTACCGAATCCCGGCTACCGATTCTTCAGACTTGCCGGATGGCCTTCTCTTTTACGGAAGGGCCCCTCCGAATCCTGGCTACCGATTCTCCAGACCTTTAAGGCAGGCAGGTCCAAACGCCGGCCCTCCTGACGTTTTGGACCGCTGCTCGGAGAATTCTAAGCTTAGATTGCCAATGGCAAAGGACTGTGGGAGTTGCGGTCCAAAACATCTGGAGGGCCGGAGTTTTGGACATGCTTGCAGCTTAAGGGGATTGCTTGGAGAGGAAAACGGGGTGGCAGAGGGCACGTGTGTGTGTGTGTGCGCGCGCGCGTGCGCTTTCTACCAGTTTCCCTACCCTCCTCCAAGCTTTCACTTTCTCCAAAGGCTGCCGGGACACCTTATCTTTTACGGGAGCGACAGCGCTTGCAGCTTAAACACATAAATCCGGAAAGGACCCCCTTTCTCTTACCGGGAACTTTTAAAGGAACCGAGAGATCGATCTGAACCACAGGGATATGCTCCACACCAGGAATGTCTTGGTATCTCTGGAGAAGACAGAAAGGGGTGGGGGAATGGAGGAAGCCATCAGACGGATGACCACGGGGCTCCGTAAATCAGCTTGACGAAAGACCCACAGCCCGACAGGGAAGGACAAGGACAGGCTACGGCCGGGGGGGAAAACGGCATATATTATATTTCTTCGCTGATGGGTGGACCCCGCTTTCTGAACAGCCCCCAAAAGGAAGATGAAAAAGCACCTTCGTAAGAATTAACGCCAGGAGGAAATTCCCAGCCTCCCGGGACAAATCCGAGGGCCGCCCAGCCCGTGGAGAACGGCTGCCGAGAAAAAAATATATAACCGGAAGGAGCGAGGGAGGCCACGCCTGGCCGTGAGAGGCGGGTGTTTTACGGTGCCGTGCAGCGCAGAGGAGGCGAGGTTTGAACCAAGCCCCGAATCAGCCCCCGGAGGGTCTCTGCCCGATCCAGGCGTCCGGCTTACCTTCTGCGGGGAAGGAGAACTTTTGATGTAGAACGGGTTGTTCGCCTGCTCCTGCTTCCGAACTTCTCGGCGCTTGGAAAACACAAGAAGGGAAAACAAGAATATAATGACCGGAAGAGGGGGGCTTTGCTTTCTGAACGGATCGCGGCGTTTTTCCGGAGAGCAAAGTGCCCTCCGGGTCTCCCCTTACGGGATTCGAGCGGAAAGAGAGCTGGCCGAGACCCCAGTCCCGCCGCCGCCGCCGCCACCCCTGCGAGGCGGCTCACCCTGGCCAGCTCCTCCTCGTCCATCTCCGGCTGCCGGTGCCGGGGGGCCCGCTGCTCCTCGTCGTGGAAAATCGTCCGGGGCTTCTCGTCTTCGGACTCGCTGTCGGAGGGGGGCTCATTGATCCAGGCGTCCAGGTCCAAGCTGCAGGGGGCGAGAGAGCCGGCGGGACCGTTCAGGCCGGGCCTCGGGAGCGCCCAACCTGCGCCGGGCGTCTTAAGAGCGGAAACACGCGGGAGAGAGAAGCACTTATACGCATCACCGCTATGACTGGCGTTGGCATCGCTCCCGTTTTCGGAAGGAAAAAAAAACGGAGCTGAATTCGAACGGCTGGAGAGCTGAGGGGGCCGAGATGTCTGGCTTCGGACCCAGATGCTGAGAGTTCAAATCCCCCGCGGGGCTTCTTTGACGGGATGGACTAGATGACCCCCAGTGTACCATTCTGCTTTGGCATTCGAAGATGACGAATTAAGGCCCCACGTGTGCAGGCGTGTGCTCCCTCGGTTCTTAGAAAACGACGCAGCCCGGTTCGCTCTCCCTCAAAGGGGCTGGGAGGGCGGGGGGAGCGTGACACCTCACTTACCCTTCTGGGACGGGGACTTTCTTCTGGGCTTTCGGGGCCACGGGGTTGAGCTCGCCGGCGAACAAGGCCCCGACTTCCTCAGCCACGGGGACCTCTTTGAGCTGGAGCTTGTGGATGTACTTCATCAGCTGAAGGATGCAGGAGGCCTGCAGGGCGGAGAGGAGAGGCGGCATTCAAGGGCCGAGGCGCCAAGGACGAGCCAAGAGGGAGAAAGAGAGACGGACACGTTCCCGCCGGGGAAGCAGGCCGAACGGACGCCCACCTACCCTCTCCTGGACTTCCAGGTCGGCGCTCTGGACGAACTGGGGCAGGCGCTCGATCATCATCTGGGTGGCCTCCTGGGCCGCCTCCTTCTCCCCGGCCCGCTCTTTCTGCTGAAGCAGGGAGGCATAGAGCTTCACCATGTTCTGGACGTAAACCGCTTGGATGTGGCCGGGCAGGGTGGTGACCTTGGGGCGCAGCATGGCCTCCAGGGTCTGCTGGGGCTCGTCGAGGTGCCTAACACAAGAACATAAGAAGAGCCATCCTGCTGGATCAGGCCAAGAAGGGCCCATCGAGTCCAGCTTCCTGTATATCTCACAGTGGCCCCACCAGATGCGTTTGGGAGCACATGAGACTAGATCTCTGTCTCCTGATCCCACTCCCTTGCATCTGGCCCTTGGAAGTACCCCGGTTTTAAGCCTGGAGATGACACGTATCTACATCCTGGTTTGTCACCTGGGATGGACTTTTTCCTCCAGGAATCTGTCCAAACCCCCTTTTGAAGGCATCCAGGCCCGATGCCATCCGCACCTCCTGTGGCAGGCAGTTCCACAGACTTTTTTCTTTTGCCTGGGAGGAAGACAGCAGAACCGAAGGGACGGAGGACAGAAGACCGGCCTCGGCTGCCCTTGGGAAAACGCTCCCGTTCCTGGGCCCTCCCGTGAGCGTTTCGGGGGGGGGGGGCGCTGTCTGTTTCCGCTCTATCCCGCAAAGCGCCTTCGGCAAATGACACCTCCCTCTCCTAGGGGAGGCTCTGGGACTGTCTAACAGGCTCCCCGTGCAATGAAACGCTCCTTTTTTTTTCTTTCAAAACAAGGAGGTGGCTTCGGACTTTTTGGTTCTTGACCTCCCTCCCTGGAATGGGAGAAGTCACCGAGACCAAGGATTTTTGGGGGTGGGGGGTTCTGAGATCCTCTCACCCCACCCCACCCACCGCCACCACTGCAACCCCCCCGAAGAACCGCAGCTTACTCGGAGAACTCCCCGCAGATCCAGGCGGCGGCGTAGAGGACTTCGCAGATCCCGTTGCGCTGGGTGTTGCTGGCCAGCAGGTGGGCGTTGTCCAGCAGCGTGGCCATCTGCGAGACGGCGAAGCGGCGGATGGCTTTGACCCGGATGGCCACGTCCAGCATCTGGGAGGCGATGAGGTGGCCGTGGCGGGTCCCTTCCAGACGGGTCAGCTCCACCAGGATGCTGATGTACCTGGGAAGGCACGCCGGGCGGAAAGACAAGAGGGGCCGTTTAGCTTTCCTGATCTCCCCAACGCCCCCAACCCCGATCCCCTGGAGGCCACGAGCCTCTTCGCCCCGGCCACGGCGGAGGGGGACACGGACCATTCGAAGTTGGTGATGTACTGGTAGTTCGATTGGCTGCAGATGTCGATGATTTTGGTCAGCAGCTCGTCCCGGTAGGTTGTCCCTTCGGCTTTGTCCACGTGGATCATCAGCTTCTTGACGATCTCCATCAGGTTTTTCTTGGAAACCTGTCCGGCGCACGGCCAACGGAAACAGAGTAGAGAGAGACAGAGAAAGAAAGAAAGAAAGAGAGAGAGAATCACATACAAGGAAGTATCTTAACCACTGGTTCTTCCATTTATATATTCAACAACACTGCCGGTCTTAAACCAGGGAGAGGAGGACCCCCCCACACAAGTTGTGGGTCGAGGAAGCTCCTTCAAACGGAGGGCTGGGTCATAAGAACCTAAGAAGAGCCATCATGCTGGATCAGGCCAAAGGCCCCATCTAGTCCAGCTTCTTGGATCTCACAGTGGCCCCACCAGATGTGTTTGGGAGTGCACGAGACTCGATCTCTGTCTCCTGATCCCACTCCCTTGCATCTGGCCCTTGAAGGACCCCGGTTTTAAGCCTGGCGATGACACATCTCCCCATCGTGGCTTGCAACCTGTGATGGCCTTTTCCTCCAGGAATCTGTCCCATCGCCTTTTGAAGGCATCCAGTTCAGATGCCATCACCCCATCCTGTGGCAGGGAGTTACAGAGACTAACAACGCGCTGGGTGAAAAAATATATATTTTCTTTTGTCCACTCCTCAAAGTTCATCTTCCAGGCCTGGCTAAGCCAAAGCAACCAGGACCGGGGCATATACATTCTCTGTGCCTGTTGTGACCGAAGGGGGTTCCCTGCCAGAAAAACCAGGCCTCCAGCCGAAGCATCTCACCCTTTCGGGACGGAGAAGTGGGAAGAACCCCGAACAAAAAGCAGGGTGCCACCAAAGGAGGCGGTAACCACGTTCCTGACAGGCCCCGTATTTTGGATTGTTTTAGTCTTTAGGTTGACGAAAAGCCGCCGGCGCTGCCTCGACCCACCCACCCCCAACCGCGGGAGGGCTCCTCATTTTGGAAGGTGTGTGTGTGTGTGTGTGTGTGTGTGATATGATGGTCCATACCATGCCGTAGAGGAGATCCAAGGCCCGGAGGCGGATGGACTCGTCCTTGTCATCCAAGCACTGGAGAATGAGATCTTTATGGGACTGGACCGATTTTGGGTGAGTCTTCAGGATTTTGGACATGGCCAGAAGGCCCAAATACTTCACTGCAGGCAAGCGGAGGAGAGGAAGGAGAATAACAACCAAGAAGAAGGGGTGGTGGAAAACAAGAGCAGTGCCATGGCAGCTCTCCAAATGTGCCCGGGACTACCGCACCCAGCGTCCTTCACACGCAGGGCTACACCGGCTGAGACTGACGAGAAGGCCAGTTCAGCGGGAAAGGACTGGAGACCGATTACCGACACCCGGCTTCTAAAAGATCAAACCTGCAAGCAGCAGCCCTTCCGGCGAGGCACAGCCGAGGGCGCCCCGAAGAAAAATCCTTAGATCCCCCCGCCCAGGGTTCCCCTCTGGAGACAGGAGACGTTTTTGCTTTTCAACCACAGCTCCCAGAATCCCCAGAGAAGACGTGGCCAGGGATGATCGTTTCGAGATCACGGGGCTTCGGGCGTGGCGGACTTCACGAGAGCGCCCCGACTTACGGTTCTGATCCGAATCTTCTATCAGGATCCTCAACTTCTGAACGCAGAGCTGTCAAGAGAAGAGGCGTGCGGTGGCCCGCGTGGGACGAGAGCCCGCCGGAGCCCCTCGGCCTCTTTCGAAAGCCCCGCAGCAAAGCCGCCCCGCCGTTTTAGGCTCGCCCCGTGGCGCTGAGCAGAAATCGGCGCACGCCGGGCGCGCCGAAGGAGGGACGGCCGTACCTGGATGCTGGCGCTGTGGTTGGGCATTCCCGAGGAGAGCGAGATGAGAACTGAAACGGCAGAAGGAGGCAGAGGTTGGCAAAGCATCGAGGTTGGAGACAACGGAGGGACGGCCGCGCCGAGAGGGCTTACCGCTTACCTGCGATGACGGTGTTCACACACTCGTAGAGCAGGGACATTGCCGACGTGCTGGAGAGGAAGAGACAACGGAGGCACGCGTTACGGGACACCCCCCCCCCCCGGAGGGAACTCGTCCCGTCGGGAGCTGGCCCGTGTCACCGCCCCCCCCCCAAAAAAACCCTCAGCTTTTCAGCTCGACGGGCAAGGAGCTACCTCTGCCCCTGTTGCTTTTGCGTTTTGAATTTTCTTCTTCTTTTTTAAAAAAAACTCTGCTTTAAAATGAAAAATCAAGCCACTTCCAGAGCCGTTTCATCGACCGGGCAAGGTGAAACAGGACGGGCATCACCCTACCCTTCTCAAAGCCATATATATATCTATATATATTGCGGTGGCATCACAGACCACAAGAGACAATTCCACGCACAGTGTGACAGGGAGCAGACAGAAACTCTACCCCGCCCCGAGATGGGTCTGAATTCTCGCATGCCCACTTCACTTTCGGAGGCTCCCCAAAGCCTCACGTGTGTGTGTGTGTGTTGCCCGAGCACAGTTCTCCATGGCATCATCATCATCATCATCTAACCAACTAAGTCAGGAGAGGAAGCAGGGCCAGTACGGAAGGAAGGAGGATGGAGCGCAGGTCGGGCGGGGGAAGGAAGTACTGTATACATACTGTCCGCTGGGCTGCAAGTCTTGGGCTAATTTTTTATCGGGGACTGGGCTGCCATGAACTCTACCCTCTTTAGGGGATTGGAAGAGGGTGCGCTGGCTGTTTAAGGAGAAAAAGGGAGGGTTAAACCGGACGCCCTGCCTGTCCTCCGCTTGGCCCGCTAGACGCCGGGACGGGGGGAAATGCCCCTAGCCGTCTATCAGAAGATCTTTCCTGGTACTGAAAGGCCACCGAATCCATCTGCACAGAAGCCAGGTCCGGTATCGGGCGCTGTGACGACCAGGAGCATCTCCCCGTTCGAAAAACGCATGCCTGAGCCGGCCCAAGCGACGTGCAAAGAGAAGGGGCAGGATTTCTGGAGAGGTATTTCGAATTGAGTGGATTGGAAACCCTTCAAAACATACTGAGTAACTATAAAGCCAACACTCCTGGAAAGGGACCTTCGGTCACCAACCCTAAACCACGGAACCATCGCCCGCTGTTTCTCTTGTTCCCTAAGCCACTCGCGTTCCTAAGGCACTCGGAAAAGCAGAAGCTACTAACGGGGTTTAAAGCCAACGGTCCCAACGAAAAAACGTCTGGAGAGAGAGAGAGAGGCAGGGGGGCACTTTGGTTTGTCGACATTTGCCAAGGTTTTGGAAGTCGGCCCGAGTCACGAAATTTCAAATAAACCGACCAGGGAGCATAGGCTTGAAAAAAAAGATGTAAAAACGGATCAGAAGCGTGTCCCTCTCGGTTGGGAGTGCCCATCAGCCCTGCCAAGACTGCTCGTCTCCCCGCCACCCCACCCAAGCGTTTTCACTGAGGTGGGTTTCGCCCGGGCGAGTGCCAAAACACCCCACGCGGAGCGAAACCCGCGGGGGGGGGGAGGGACGACCCTGGAAGGCGATCCGGAAGGAGACGGCCGTCCACGAGGCAGGACGAGGGCGGCCTTACCTGTGGATCAGGTTCGTCAGAGGTTCAATCAGCTTCTTCCCCAGCCGGGGCTCCAGCGGAGTGAGGGCGCCGAACTGCGGGGGGAGAGAGAGAGAGGACACAGAGAGAGGGGCCCGTTGGGAGGGTCCGCCCGCCCTGGAGGCGTTCACGAGGCGGGCTGGCGGCAAACATCCGGAAAGATTTCCAAAAAGGAGATTAAAATTTAGCCCGGGAGGCATCGTCAAAGGCAGCCTCTCCCACGGACGGGCCTGGATTCCGGAAGGGGACAAGATCCTTCCTTGGGAGCCCGGGAGAGTCGCTCAGTGGCCTTCGGATGGACTTTCCCTCTTTCCCCGGGGAGACAAAACAACGAGGATGATGATGATGATGATTTGCAGAGCACAGTCAGCAGGCTCCCACCCCTTATCCCGACCCCCTGCCTGCCTGCCTGCCTGATCTCTCGTCGACATGCCAAGAACCAGTTCCATGGTCTTCCCCAAGGGATGGGTAGGCTGTGGCTGTCGGGCCGGAGGTGGCCGACCCCCCCCCCCCCAGCCTGGTCCCCACTACTCTCATGACTTCCTTGAACACCAAAAAACACACACACACACACACACACACACACACACACACACACACACACACACACACACACACACACACGTATGTGACCGCCTCGTCTGGAAGTTGGGGGGGGGAAGATACTTGCCAGCTTGATGATTTTAATGAGGACCCAATTGTTGGTGGAGGAGGTCATCAGCTTGAAGAAAAGTGGCGCCAGGGACAGGTAGTTCTTCGGGTTGCGCCGGGCCAGCTCGCAGATGACATTCACGGCGGCCGACTGGACCCCTGGAGGAGGGCGGAAGAGGGGTGGGGCATGAAAGAGATGGAGACCCCCCCAAATGCGGTCCGAGGAATTCCCCGAGGCGGTCCGAAACCGGCCATCAAAACTTCCACCCTCTAGTTTTCCTTCGTTCTCTTGCTCATCATTCCTACGTGCCCGGTCGGGCTGTGTTTTAACCCCGCCGTCCCACCACAAAGAGATTTCCCCCCCTCCCCGAAAGAGTCCTCGGGGTGTGTGGTTGTGCAACTCACCTGGATCTGGGTCTTCCAGCTTCTCCTTAAGGCGGGGGAAAGCCGGCCGGAGAGATTCGGGGTATTTCAAGAAGACTTTGTACATGATCAGGACCGCTTTCTTCCGGATGTACGGCTTGGTGTGAGACATCTGGAGGGAGAGAAGACAACCGGGGGGGGGGGGGGGGAGAGAGACTTTAGCAGCTCTTTCGGCCGGACAAAACGCAGCTCAGCTTACATCCTAACAGGAACTGCCGGGGGGGGGGGGAGAGGAAGAAAGCCCCCTTCTATCTAACAAAAAAGAGCCTGGACGCAAGACGCCGTCCAGAACACGGGCTGGATGGCCCCCCCTCCGCCCCCAACCCCCGCAAGGACTCACCAGGGTCATGATGTCATTGGCTAAATCCCTGGCCAGATCGGGGGTCACGAAACATGACAAACCGGTCAGCGCGACGCCCGTGTCGTACTGGTTGGGGCTGCTCAGGTCCTGAAAGAGCCAGGCGCAAGAGAGAAGTTTATTATTATTATTATTATTATTATTATTATTATTATTATTATTATTATTATTATTATTATTATTATTATTATTATTATTAGAGCAGCTTCCAGGTTACAGTCCCCGACCCCAGGTGGGAAACCTCTGCCCAAGAAGAGCACTCTGTGTGTGTGTGTGTGTGTGTGTGTGTGTGTGTGTGTGTGTGAGAGAGAGAGAGAGAGAGAGAGACTCACCTTCCGGATCTGGTTTGTGGTCAACATGATGACGTCCGTCCCTTCGTGAAAGCACTGGGAGGCCGCCAGGTACCCGATCCGCTGCGCAAGGAAGGGAAACAGAGAGTCAGACACAGGTCTCAAAAGGCGAAATGGCCCATCCAGTCCTAGGGAAATCCAGGAGACATCACGAGTTTCATTTGGCTCCGATTCTTCAAACAGACGCCTTCAGCCCTCAACGGAAGGGTCCCCTCCCTCGGCCACCCGGTTTTCGATCCCACGTAAATCAATGCTGCGGGAACGGCGGGGTGGGGCTTCCCGGAGGTGGGGGGCGCACGCCCGGTTGCCGACCGGCCGCTTACTTTGAAAGTGAACTTGGAGGCGCTCATGACTTCGATAATGTTGAAGGCGGCCCAGCTGATGTCGTAGCCCAGCATCTGCAGCTGTTTCCGGGGGGGGGGGAAGGCGGGGCGAGGGAGACAAAAGCCGAAGGAGATCAATCTCAACACAACTCCCAAAAGAGGCACGCCCGGGAAGTGGGTCTTCCCTTGAGTCCGAGCCGAGATGTCTTTGCACTTCGTCGAGAAAGCGTTACCGGACACGACGCGCGCTTATGTCCGTGAACCAACCCTCTCGAGACCCAGGGGACCTCGGGACCTAGAAGCAGCAGCCCCCCCACACACACAACCCAAGCCCCTCTTCAAGGGGGGAGACGTACGTAGGTGAGTTTGCAGACTGCGTTGGCTTTCACAGCAATGTTGTCCTGTTTTAGCTCTTGCTTGATCTCATCGATGCACTGGGAGATGTACTTCGCCTGGAGGAGGAGGAGGAGGAGGAGGAGGAAGAGGAGGAGGGGAGAGGAAGGAGGACAGTGAGCAGCATCTCAACGAGCCGAGCCCACGCGGGCCAGATCGCCGATGGTAAAGCGCCCCTGTGGCACGGCACACAAACCGAGCCCATTTCAGGCCCAAACAAATCAATTGATCCCAGGTACCGTATGAGCAAAGCGACTGAAGTTTTTTAAAGAGGGGAAGCAAGCAACAAGGGCTTTCGCCTTC